>CM029603.1:30303179-30856569 GCA_017311375.1 Mytilus coruscus
TTGGCCTGAAAAGGATACCAAAAAATTAAATACAAATGAATCTACAATGTATACATACATTTACAGTGATTACTTATATAAACAAGTGATCAATGACAAACATATATTGAGAGTCAAAGGTTGTTATTTGTATTGTTACCTGTATAAGCTTGTTTATATTGGAGTGGTGTCAGTTTATTACACACTAGCCTGACAAAAATGTATGGTTTCAATCAATTTATTAAGAAAGTCGTTTTATACATGTACCAGAAATGCAGTATTGAATTCAATTAAAGGTGTCAAAATAAATTCTAGAAACTGTAAATAAAGTATCATTTCTGAATTCAAATGATGTTTTGCAACACGTTTCACTCTGCCTTCCTTTACCACATCTTGGTGACTATTGAAATAACTTTTCAAAGCTGGCCAGTGGTGCAATATACCTGTAATACATGTTTGAAGTGATAACCATCTGGTACTGACATGCTTTAATATTTCCAACGGTTCAACATCACAAAATGCTAGGTAATCCTTGTATTCTTCCATTCGTTTGGAGGAATGTTGGAAGTGATAATAAATATCAACGATAAAGTCATCGATTGGTAATGGAAGTTCCTTAACCCCTGCTCAAAACAGAGATTTGCTAAATGGCAAATTCATCCAATATTACAACATTTGGTTGTTTTTGTCTTTTTCTAGAAAGAAGCGATTTGTTTCTACCTTCCATGACACAGTAATTGTCTGACATAAAACCAAACACATTTTTCCAAGGAATTTGGTTTTTTCTCAAGTGTATTGTCCAAGGCATCAAATAAGTTTTGAACATTTCCTATGTTAACAATAGGCATATCAAGAAATCTAGTGACAGTGTCATCCAAAATATTGTCAAAGTATCTGACACGAATAACAAATAATTTGTCATTCCCTGTATCATTGCTCCAATCGAACACAATTGTTAAGGGTTGAGTTTTACAATTTTCTTCTACCTCTTTACTATTTTCGACTGAAACAGCCCTTTTCACTATCTGGGTGGTTTTTTTTTCCAACAAGAATAACCTGCAGCTATTGCACTATCAGTGAACATAATTTTGAATAATTTTGTGAAATGGTCAGAAACAGCAAAACCAAGATTATGCTCTGCCTCAAAATTTGAAAACAAAGTTTCTGCGTTTGTTATCATATCGGTCAGTACACTTTTGGTCTTTGTGAGGAAAGATACCATGCCTCTTGATTCTGCTTGAGATTTTTCCATTTTGAATGAATTATTGTTTTTGCATGTCTTACAAGATCATTTCTTGCCCCTGCACTAATATTGATGTAGGAAGTGCAGAAAATACAATACGCATCATTATGAATTCTTTCACTCGATTTCACCCATTTAAATTCAGATTCCCAGCATTTTTGTAATAACATAAGCAACACGACGGGTGCCACATGTGGAGCAGGATCTGCTTACCCTTCCGGAGCACCTGAGATCACCCCAGTTTTTGGTGGGGTTCGTTTTGCTTAGTCTTTAGTTTTCTATGTTGTGTCATCTGTACTATTATTTGTCTGTTTGTCTTTTATTTTTGGCCATGGCGTTGTCAGTTTGTTTTCGATCTATGAGTTTGACTGTCCCTCTGGTATCTTTCGTCCCTCTTTTGTATGGGCACGAACACATTTTCCTTTTACTTGGAGTAGAAGAAGCTGGCCCAGATAGGGACCGCTTTCTTTCAGACATTATGTTGAACTGACAAACTAAAGTTTACTCAATTAACTGAATAATGCTCACTAATCAAATAAACTTGCCTTGAAAATATTGTAGCTCCCGGTAAACAGGTAAACAAATCCTAAATTTTGACTTTTCTGTTGTTTTCCTATTCAAAGGAAAAAAGGCGATAAAACTGAACGTATATTTTAACTCTTAATACGGGAACCAATACCTGTCAGAAATCCGGGTAAAAGCGGATCATTTTCCAAATTCTCGGGTTATTTAGCCACCCGGCGGGTATTTTAAAAATATCGCTTATGGGTAAAATTCTCGGGTATCACCCGCAAGATACGGGTCAGTTGACAGACTATTTGTCGGTAAAACTGTGATATAGGTAATAATATGAAATAACGCGATTATAACTCGTGATATTACAGTATAAAACACTTAAAGCTATCCATATTACGATAATGAATATATCACGAAGTACATTAATTCACACTGAAATGCCGAAACATTAATGTTTTTAATGTAGATGACGTTATATGTGACATTGTGTTATCTTTTTTCAAAATCTTCGTTCAACAGTTTTAAAACAAATATCCGATGTAAATGTTATACTCATAAAACGACACTAACGCGTGTTGATATTCCAAAGTGTTACTATTAATCATATAATAACCGCTGTGTATTTGAACTGTATGCATGCGTTACGTTATTAAAAATGATTTTTTTCTCGTCGTTGAAGGCCGTATGGTGGCCTATAATTGCTTATATCCACTTCATTTAAACTGTGGTGAATAGTTGTCGTATTTCCAGTCACACCTCATCTCCTAATTTCTAAAAAATACAATTAAAAAATATAGGAGTTAAGAAACTAAGGTTCCAACTACCTCAAGTAAAGTTGACCTTTAGTTTAGATGTTTGGCTATTCTTGTTATGTCCCTTTTGGTATACCTATCATTTCAACGTATTAATACATTCATATACTTATCTGGCTTTCGAGTGTCTAGGTTTGCGTGTTCCTGGTGTAGGTAAATCCAGAAAATCAATTCGGACGCACAAAATTTATTATTTATTATTTTCATTTTTAAACCATTTTTGTAATCATTTCGAAATCCGACATATTTTCAACATTTTGTGTTTATTCAAAGCTCAGCAAGACGACCAAAATAAATTTTGTTAATTTTTACAAAGTCAGGGAAAATAATCTCATAGATTTTGTATAATGATCAAAAACAAAATGGTTGGATATTATTCTCTTTTACTATACCATACGATATTATTTTCCGCAATCGGAATCGTCAAAACATGCATGATTTTTCAAATCGCATGTGTTCTGCAAAATACATACATGTTTTTCTCTGAACACATCTGTCAGCAATAAATCTGAAAAAAGCTTCTTTATCGGTTTTGGCATTAACGCCATATTTTCA
This sequence comes from Mytilus coruscus, assembly GCA_017311375.1. Lineage (NCBI taxonomy): Eukaryota > Metazoa > Mollusca > Bivalvia > Mytilida > Mytilidae > Mytilus > Mytilus coruscus. Next base: position 30,306,285 of record CM029603.1, read on the forward strand.
TTTGTAAAACGAGATACAATTCAGAATCAGACCCATTTCTCATCAACAACGCTAGAATTATTAGAAATGAAATAATGGATATCTTCATATATACAGGACAGTTTAACTGAACATGTATTACATGTACATCTTCAACTCATCGATAAACATTTATAACATACTCTATTAGCAAAGCCGCTTGCAATTCTAACAACTTCCACTAAAAACGTAACTGAAGATTAAAAAGTATAAAAACTAATAAAAGACTATACGGTAATTGACCAGTTAAGGCGTAGACACTGTGTAATGAAATCGACATGTAAACTTTGCAATTAGCGCTAAATAATTTTTTTCTTGAATTTCACTCAACTAATGCCATTAAGTGTAATGGCTCGAAAGGTACTCTGAAACAACAATCGAGTCTTGTTATTGAATAGTAGTTTCAATCTTCTGGACAAATAAGACAAAGAACACATGCCGTGGATAAATATACATGTCGGTTAAAACCTTTTCAATGAAATTTAAAAAAAAAAGTTTTAAAGCAGGTCAAACTATGGCTGTTCGACAGAATGAGGTTACTTTAACCAAACTTTGACCCCAAATATAAACAAAACAATGTTTGTGTACTTATTTCTTTACAGAGATGTTCCTACGGATTTCATCGTTGCGTTCGTTGATATAGTCGAGTTTTTGATTTTGTCAGGTGTTAAGAACTCCTCCCTTTTTGAATTGTATACCTTGGTATTTGATATTTGTGTCAATACTTTTTATCTTATTTAGTTATTTCAACAATTTTGCTTTAGATTAACTGATGAATTATTTACGAAACATGAAAAAAAAATTATTCATATGTTTTAAAATTTTGGGCCAAAGAGGAAACAGCGCCTGCTACATGTAAACATGTGCTACAATTATTTTTTAATTAGGAAGATAAAAATGATAATCGAGCAAACTATTTTATATAGTATTAGTCATACATCGATCAAAATCATGATGTACAATTTGAAGGAAATATCTCAGAATCACAGTTTATTAATAATATCTTTACTTATAAATGTACACAAGAGTTTTTTACCTATTTAAAGTACTTTGAGGCTGTAATGCACATAACATTTTTACGATTTATTTATCTTGTATCAGTCTCAGAGCATAAACTATATAGGTTAAGTATTATATATTGTATGGGAACACAGAAAACAAACTGCTTTTTCCTGCATTTACAAAAGTCGGCTGGGTGTAAATAAATATTGTCAACTAGACTGCTCCCATCCGGGAGTAAAACCTATGATAAAAGAGAGGCGAAGGATACCTAAGGGACATTCAAAATCATAATTCGAAAATAAACTGACAACGCCACGGCTAAAAAAGAAACAGACAAACAGACAAACCACAGTACACAAAACAATATAGAAAACCAAAGACTGAGCAGCACGAACCCCACGAAAAACTGGGGTGATAAAGATAGTTGGTTTGATAAAGTGTAACGTTTGATTTTGTCATTTTTTATGGACTTCCTCCTTTTGAACTTACCTTGGAGTTCGATTTTTTTTTTTGTTAATATTTTTTTCTTTTGCTTGTTTGGGATGAATAAATATTCATCTCCGTCCGGTCAGAATGGGTATTTCTATTCGTATTTGGGTTTGTATGTTCGTCTAATGTATAAAGTGTCACTTATTTTATGAACATATAGCATAAGCGGCGAATACCAAAATAGTTGGTTGTGTCCTGTCATTATTTAGATATATATATTTTTTAATGTTACTACCATGATTAAAATTCAACTTTCTTAAGGAAAATAGAAAGTCAACGGCTTCATAATGTCTCATAAAAACGATTTGAGAACTATCCCATCTATTTTGTGTATGTTTTAATTTTTTACCAATTACCTACACGACCGTTACATATGTATACATATATATATAATTCATTTCAAATTTAGCCCAAAGATGTGAGATTTTCAACTTTGCGTTTACAAATTTTGTTCTTCCCTCAGCAATATATATATATATATATATATATATATAAGTCTAAAATTTGCAACGATACTAATATAAGATGGTATTATACGAAGATGTTGTTATTAAATCGTGTTGACAAATATTTCGGCTTAACAAATAGCCTTCTTCGGTGTCAATGAGTTTAACAATACTGATTGTAGGTTAAAAATAGATCAATAATACAGGTAAGTTTTAATCTATTGATTTTAATCCATAATCTCGAACATCATAATATAAACAAAACTTGATACTCTAATATACGTGACTGTGTATATTTACATTCCAAAATGAGTGAAAAACAAAACTTAGTATTTCTTATTGATGCCGTTTGGATGATGTACATTTAGTTCCTTTATCCAAAAGCTTTCCCGAACCTGTCGCTGGGCATCACTCCAGTGAATGTTCTGTTCAATCACTAGGATTTTCATGCGATTAAAGTCATCAAGTTTGTGACCTGATTGTCTGAAATGCTGAGAAACTGGGAGAAGTGGCTTTTAGAGATATCACTCCTATGGCCATTGAGGCGTTTGTGGAAAGGCTGCTTTGACTCACCAACATATTGGAGGCCACAAACCGAACATTCCAGTATGTAAATAACGTTCATACTTTTGCAAGTAACATTGCAAAATATCTTATAGTTATTTTCGGTTTGCCTTACTGTGAAATGTTGATGAATGCTGCATCTGTAAGCAGCATTTGCAGCGTTTTTCCTCACACGAACGACATTCTCCAGAAGAACTTCTATTATCAGACACTTCAGCCCGCACTAGCAGGTTCCGCAGACTGTTGGGTTGCCTAAAAGCTATCATGGGAGGCTGAGGAAAATCTTGGATAGTTTGGAATTTTTTCAACTGTTTTCCAATGCTCACGAATGATACTAAAGCTGTTTTTGAGGGATGGGTGGTAAGTGAGGACACATGGAGTCCTTTTATTTTTCTTTTATCTTTGTATTCTAAAAGTTTACTCCTAGGAATTGATTCCGCTTTCTGAAAACTTTTTGATATTTCTGTGTTTATATCCCTTCTCTTCAAGCGGGTTTCAAGTTGACGTAATTGTTTTTTGGTTGTTTCTGTGTTGGAACATATTCGCTTGACTCTTAGTGCCTGACTGTACGGGATGCTCTTAGTCAGATGAGGAGGATGGCAACTTTTAGGGGACAGATATTGATGAGTGTCAGTAGGTTTAGAATATAGATCTGTGGATATGATGCCATCTGTGAGCGAGCTGGAAGTATCGAGGAAGGCGATTTTGGATTTAGATTTCTCATGAGTAAATTTGATACTTGGATGTATGTTGTTGGCATGAGTGATGAAAGTATCTAAATCCTCGTCACTTTTATTCCATTTCATATCCACATCATCTATAAATCTAAACCAGGAAAGCGGTTTTTCGATGGAAGATTCAATAAGTTGTTTTTCTAATTTGCCCATGAATATGTTGGCATATGATGGAGCCATTTTGGTGCCCATAGCAGTTCCATTAACTTGCAAATAATGATCTCCATCAAAAGTGAAGTTGTTTTTCTTTAGTACCAGCGTGAGCATTTTGACCAGGCATTCAGTAGGTGGATGTTTCACTGGTCTGGAATTCAAACTTCTTTACATGCATCAATGCCATCTGCATGTGGAATATTTGTGTAGAGGGAGGTGACATCCATAGAAACAAGTGTCGTGTCGGAGGGAAGTGGATTTAAGGCCTGCATTTTCTAAGATAATCGGTTGTATCTTTAATGTGAGATGGTAAGTCTTCAACATGTTGACGAAGATGAAGTCAACGAATTCGATATTTTTTCCGTCGGATGACCGTTCGCTGAAACTATAGGTCTTCCGGGGTTATTGGCCTTGTGAATTTTAGGTAAAATCCTGGTTTAGATTTATAGATGATGTGGATATGAAATGGAATAAAGTGACGAGGATTTAGATACTTTCATCACTCATGCCAACAACATACATCCAAGTATCAAATTTACTCATGAGAAATCTAAATCCAAAATCGCCTTCCTCGATACTTCCAGCTCGCTCACAGATGGCATCATATCCACAGATCTATATTCTAAACCTACTGACACTCATCAATATCTGTCCCTAAAAGTTGCCATCCTCCTCATCTGACTAAGAGCATCCCGTACAGTCAGGCACTAAGAGTCAAGCGAATATGTTCCAACACAGAAACAACCAAAAACAATTACGTCAACTTGAAACCCGCTTGAAGAGAAGGATACAAACACAGAAATATCAAAAAGTTTTCAGAAAGCGGAATCAATTCCTAGGAGTAAACTTTTAGAATACAAAGATAAAAGAAAAATAAAAGGACTCCATGTGTCCTCACTTACCACCCATCCTCAAAACAGCTTTAGTATCATTCGTGAGCATTGGAAAACAGTTGAAAAGAATTCCAAACTATCCAAGATTTTTCCTCAGCCTCCCATGATAGCTTTTAGGCAACCCAACAGTCTGCGGAACCTGCTAGTGCGGGCTGAAGTGTCTGATAATAGAAGTTCTTCTGGAGAATGTCGTTCGTGTGAGGAAAACGCTGCAAATGCTGCCTACAGATGCAGCATTCATCAACATTTCACAGTAAGGCAACCGAAAATAACTATAAGATATTTTGCAATGTTACTTGCAAAAGTATGAACGTTATTTACATACTGGAATGTTCGGTTTGTGGCCTCCAATATGTTGGTGAGTCAAAGCAGCCTTTCCACAAACGCCTCAATGGCCATAGGAGTGATATTCTAAGAAGCCACTTCTCCCAGTTTCTCAGCATTTCAGACAATCAGGTCACAAACTTGATGACTTTAATCGCATGAAAATCCTAGTGATTGAACAGAACATTCACTGAGTGATGCCCAGCGACAGGTTCGGGAAAGCTTTGGATAAAGGAACTAAATGTACATCATCCAAACGGCATCAATAAGAAATACTAAGTTTTGTTTTTCACTCATTTTGGAATGTAAATATACACAGTCACGTATATTAGAGTATCAAGTTTTGTTTATATTATGATGTTCGAGATTATGGATTAAAATCAATAGATTAAAACTTACCTGTATTATTGATCTATTTTAAACCTACAATCAGTATTGTTAAACTATTGACACCGAAGAAGGCTATTTGTTAAGCCGAAATATTAGTCAACACGATTTAATAACAACATCTTCGTATAATACCATCTTATATTAGTATCGTTGTGCAAATTTTTAGACTTATATAATTTTTTCCTTATCTGCACAGTATCGTCTATTCTAGACGATCCGGTACATAGTAAATTTGCTGGTTGGTCCTTTTTATAGACTTCTATATATATATATATATATATATATATATATATATATATATATATATATATATATATATATAATAAAAACTATAACACAATTTTCCATACGTTTCGGCCATTACGGCCTTCTTCATTGGAATAAATTACAACATTGAAACAACAATTACATCGCTTGGATACATTACGTTATAATAACTACTATGAAGTTTATTTGCCGCGTATTTTTCTTTTTTTTTTTTTTTTTATAAATATTTTCACTATCTTTCATACATTGTGTTGAGTCCATCAGGCTCTAAAGTTTTTAATATTTTTAGGCTTCTTTAGTTTTTCTGTAAATTTCTGTTCCAAATACTCTTTCTATGGCGGTAACTTTTAAATTTTTCAGCGAATGATTATGCTGAATGAAGTGGTTTGCTTCCGGATCGTCTGTTTTGTTTGTTCGTATTTTTGAAAAGTTCAATAGCATCCGTTGATAAAGTGTATCACCTGTTTGTCCTACATATATAAGTTTTTCGCATTTTGTACAGTTAATTGCATATACTACGCCCACGGTTTTACAGTTTATTTGTCCCTGAATGGTATATTCTTTCCCGGTGTTGTCACAAAATACCTTGGTTTCATTTATGTGTGAGCATAATCCACAATTTTTACCGCATATATATAAACTAGTCTAAATTGAAAACAACGTTCAAACCTATGATTGCGATGGATAAAATCAGCATTTTTTATACGTGTGCATGCAAAACAAATTTCTTGTTCGGTTTTTTTTTTTTTTTTTATTTATCACAAAATTACTTGTACATAATTACTATAATTTGAAATGCATCAATATAAAAAAAGCATTACAATCTAAGAGATGAAGTTTTAAAGTTATACTATGTCTTTGCTGTATTGTCCTTTGAAATGTCGACAAATTGATTTATCCCTCCAGCACAGTTATTTGCTTCATTAATCTTTTAATCTCTTACTGTGATATAACCTTTAAAATGATAATTAGTTTACACGAGCTTTCAGTGATCTTTACCATATCTCCGTTTTCAGTTTACATGTAAAATGTGCAGATGGCTTATCTTAGTTATAATTTGTTATATATGTTATATATTTTCGTGTTGTCTCGGTGATATATTTACCATTTTCAGTATCAATGTTTTCATTGAACGGCAGCCGATTTTGCATAATTTTTTTTTTTTTCAATAAGTAAAACACAATCAGTAGCTACACTCGGTCAATTATATATAATACATAGGGGGAACCACTGGATCTTTTTTCATCTGCTCTCTGAACTGGTTACAAAAACGCTGGTTTAACCACACCACATTTTGTGATTGTATCAAGTCGGGATACTTGCCAATTTATTGTTCGTTTATGTTTATGCGTCTAAACTTCACAGGAGTTGGTTGTTAATGAAAGGCTTGGTTCGTTTAACTTTGCAATATTTTTGGTAATTTTTGTCATCCTTTTTATTTATAATGTATAATTTTTGTGAATATGCTACAACTATTCCTCTGTTATCGATATTCATCCGATATTAGAAAAAAATACGATAAATACACTGGATATGAACTAATCAAAATCAAGGATACTTGTATAACTTAAGATGTCACATTTGTACTCTTAAAGTCTAACACTTCTTCGGTTTTACAGAACTAAATGCAGTAAGTGTTAAAAGTGAGGCATAGAAGAATGATGCAAAATTCCTGAATTATACTCCTTTAATACAAATTCAACTTTGAATAAATCAAAACCATGCTTACATTTATCTATTATTTTCATGAATTAATTTACAAATCTCAATTTCCCCTTATGAATGAAGCGTATTTGCAGTACAAGACTTCTAGCTTCGTCTGTGATAGACTGTGGTTTGAATGATTCCTGACATGAATCAGACTAAATAATTGATTTAAACAACCATTCTAAACGTCCGATACTATGTTAAATGATTGTTTATTGATACTGTATTAATGCATTCATGTCCTGTTTAAAGCCGTGCTTTAAGGTTGATTACACCCGGAAACATAGATTATGTTATCAAACATTGAGTAACAGGATATTACAGTTTTGCAAAAGCTACAGATATGTAGGCTGTGACTTAATCTTGAACTAAAAATACAATCAACAAAATCCTCTCCTTCATTTTTAGATGAATAACTATAATCTACATGGATTGGATCAGATAGGTATAGAATAATGCATAAAATATGAAGGTTACAAGCAATTAACAGTTAAAGAAAGCATCTTATAGTTTTATTAATTAGAAGACAATTGAGGCAGTTCTAGGTCCACAATCGTGAGACCATTTTGGTTCCAAAATATTCGATATAATCTTTTAATGTTATTTGCAACATTTTATAAATAAAACATATTCTATTGCATGAATATTTATTTTGCTTTAGATGATATGTCAGAACAATTGAAAATGGAGGATAGTTGTCTCCTTGAAATCATACCACATCTCCTTATTGTTATATTGTTATATAGTGCGAGAACAAACATATCTAGATTTTAAGAGTATTGTATTTCTATTACATTATTTGGTTTACATTCTTATGTGAGCATTACGTTAATGATTTTTTTAATTCTATTATTCATAATAAACTGCGATATTGATCTTTCATTATTTCTCTTATTTCTAACAACGGATGTCCACATTGACAAACGCCTCTAAGGAAACAAACTCCCGGAAAGTTACAATATCATGGCATTTATCATTCTAGTTTTAGTGTGACGTTGTTATTTCTGTATCAGATGAAAGTTCGCATTGATAACACAAGTTTTATTTTTTAAAAACTGAACAAACAGTAACAATAAAATTTGAAAAATTCTAAGTAATTCTTAAATGAACAATGTCATTAAACTTGCAGAAACGAATTAACAAAGCAGATATTCCAAAGAGACAAATGAATGTAAAATCAACACATTAGACAATACAAACTAGGTCAGAGCAATAATCATTTCCTTAAACTAAATTCAAATGACATTGAACTTAGCAGCAAATTATATGACCAATATTCGATAACTTACCTCACAAAATTACTTAATTGTGCTAAAGGCAAAAAGAATTCTTCAATCAAGAGGTATCAAGACGGTTTTGTCCGTTCTGTTTAGGCTCTTTAGGTTTTTGTGCTCTTAGATTTTGAAATATTGACCTGTCAAACTCCTGACTTATAGTACCGACACTATCGAATCAAACCGTCAAATTTTAAATTAGCACATATATCTCCTCAACTAAGCTCTGTCCGGTTTTCAATTTTCAAATATTTTCCTTGAGCATCCTCGTTGAGACACGGTATCGTTAATTTTATTTTTACAATGTTCGTCATTTTAATTCATTAGAAAAGCACCAGCATCATCTAAAAGCATTATACTCTAGTATAGATTGAACAGAACATTTAAAATCATTCAAGGTACAGTTTGACGTAGGGATTAAAACCTCAAGTCAATAAGTTGTGCATATGTTATAATAAAAACAAAATCAATGTAAAATGGCCGATATCACCGTCGACTCCTTATTGGAGTTATTTTTATTTTAATGACCATTTTTTCCTAGTTCTGTTTTACCATTTATCTTGAAAACAATAATAAATAGATAGACACTTTGAATAGCACAAATGAGCAGCAAGACAAGATCTAAAAACAAGTCTGTTTGGCCGATATCGTCATTCGATTCCTTATTAGAGTACTTGCCATTAAAAGTCCATAATGTTAGATATTATCCATTGCTGAAGATGCCAATAGACATAGTTTATGTTTTGCGAACAGAATAATCTGTATCAAACATTGTTATTGGCAATGCTCTTGCTCAGATACTGTTGAACCGAAAATATATAAAATTGCGGTTTATTGTTACATATGTCTTTTGTGACATTTTGATTAATAAATTGAGAATTATTATTTCAAACTATTATATACTATTTAATATGAGTATATCGTATATATATATGGCACTTTATGCAACACACTGGCTCTTATCATGAACTGTATCTAGAAATCATTTTTAAACCAATTAGGGAAGTCTACTGTTTAACTATAATAATTATATTTTTGCATTTAATCCTTTGTTTTAAAACAAAAAGATGCGTCCAGATAACATAAAGGGGATGTTTGGGGAACAGTTAGTTTTACATGACATTCAACATTACAAAATTTGTAAACAGCATATCCTTATATATATAATTACAATGTACGAGAATAAGCTGAAACGTTTAAGCTGTAAAAGTTTGAATGTAAAAATAAAATAATTACGTAAATGCGATCAAAATGTGATAATGATGATAATATAAAATAACAAGACTGCCTACGACTTCTTGATATTACAGTATTTAACACTTAAAGCTGTACGCATTAAGATAAATGAATACAAAACTACATTAATTCAAGCTAAAACAGCAAAACGTGATTGTTTTTAATGTAGATGACGTTATATGTGACATTTAGTTTTATTTCACAGTCTACGTTCAGCAGTTATAAAATAAATGTCCGATATCAATGTTATGATCCAAAAAACTAACGCGTATTGATATTACCCGAGTGTTACGCATCCTACAATAACCGTTAAGTATAAATAAACGAATCATAGATACCAGGAATAAAGTCCTCAGGTTGTTGTAGGTGGCTGAATATCTCTGTCTGATGATATTGTGAAGACTCACACGAGTTGTGATGATTTTTCTACATACCTCTGGCCTCTGGTTCATGGTCCTAGGTGTTCATCTGGTGTCAATTTCGGGACAGTGTGACGCCTGTTTTACAAATAGTGATATGATATGATTCAGGCGTCACACTTTCCCGAAACGTACACCAGATGGACACGGTAAAGAAAATTTTCAAATTCGTGTGATCGTAAAACATCGGGCCATTCGTGAGGACATCTTTAGCTATCGTATAACCACCGGTTTAGTTTTAAGGCTCCGGCATCAACTTCGTAGGGGGGCAAAATCTTTGAATGGCAAAAATTTCCAAAAACCTTGCGAAGGTTTTATTGATACTGTATTAATGCATTCATGTCCTGTTTAAAGCCGTGCTTTAAGGTTGATTACACCCGGAAACATAGATTATGTTATCAAACATTGAGTAACAGGATATTACAGTTTTGCAAAAGCTACAGATATGTAGGCTGTGACTTAATCTTGAACTAAAAATACAATCAACAAAATCCTCTCCTTCATTTTTAGATGAATAACTATAATCTACATGGATTGGATCAGATAGGTATAGAATAATGCATAAAATATGAAGGTTACAAGCAATTAACAGTTAAAGAAAGCATCTTATAGTTTTATTAATTAGAAGACAATTGAGGCAGTTCTAGGTCCACAATCGTGAGACCATTTTGGTTCCAAAATATTCGATATAATCTTTTAATGTTATTTGCAACATTTTATAAATAAAACATATTCTATTGCATGAATATTTATTTTGCTTTAGATGATATGTCAGAACAATTGAAAATGGAGGATAGTTGTCTCCTTGAAATCATACCACATCTCCTTATTGTTATATTGTTATATAGTGCGAGAACAAACATATCTAGATTTTAAGAGTATTGTATTTCTATTACATTATTTGGTTTACATTCTTATGTGAGCATTACGTTAATGATTTTTTTTTAATTCTATTATTCATAATAAACTGCGATATTGATCTTTCATTATTTCTCTTATTTCTAACACCGGATATCCACATTGACAAACGCCTCTAAGGGAAACAAACTCCCGGAAAGTTACAATATCATGGCATTTATCATTCTAGTTTTAGTGTGACGTTGTTATTTCTGTATCAGATGAAAGTTCGCATTGATAACACAAGTTTTATTTTTTTAAAAACTGAACAAACAGTAACAATAAAATTTGAAAAAATTCTTAAGTAATTCTTAAATGAACAATGTCATTAAACTTGCAGAAACGAATTAACAAAGCAGATATTCCAAAGAGACAAATGAATGTAAAATCAACACATTAGACAATACAAACTAGGTCAGAGCAATAATCATTTCCTTAAACTAAATTCAAATGACATTGAACTTAGCAGCAAATTATATGACCAATATTCGATAACTTACCTCACAAAATTACTTAATTGTGCTAAAGGCAAAAAGAATTCTTCAATCAAGAGGTATCAAGACGGTTTTGTCCGTTCTGTTTAGGCTCTTTAGGTTTTTGTGCTCTTAGATTTTGAAATATTGACCTGTCAAACTCCTGACTTATAGTACCGACACTATCGAATCAAACCGTCAAATTTTAAATTAGCACATATATCTCCCTCAACTAAGCTCTGTCCGGTTTTCAATTTTCAAATATTTTTCCCTTGAGCATCCTCGTTGAGACACGGTATCGTTAATTTTATTTTTACAATGTTCGTCATTTTAATTCATTAGAAAAGCACCAGCATCATCTAAAAGCATTATACTCTAGTATAGATTGAACAGAACATTTAAAATCATTCAAGGTACAGTTTGACGTAGGGATTAAAACCTCAAGTCAATAAGTTGTGCATATGTTATAATAAAAACAAAATCAATGTAAAATGGCCGATATCACCGTCGACTCCTTATTGGAGTTATTTTATTTTAATGACCATTGTTTCCTAGTTCTGTTTTACCATTTATCTTGAAAACAATAATAAATAAATAGACACTTTGAATAGCACAAATGAGCAGCAAGACAAGATCTAAAATCAAGTCTGTTTGGCCGATATCGTCATTCGATTCCTTATTAGAGTACTTGCCATTAAAATCCATAATGTTAGATATTATCCATTGCTGAAGATGCCAATAGACATAGTTTATGTTTTGCGAACAGAATAATCTGTATCAAACATTGTTATTGGCAATGCTCTTGCTCAGATACTGTTGAACCGAAAATATATAAAATTGCGGTTTATTGTTACATATGTCTTTTGTGACATTTTGATTAATAAATTGAGAATTATTATTTCAAACTATTATATACTATTTAATATGAGTATATCGTATATATATATATGGCACTTTATGCGCAACACACTGGCTCTTATCATGAACTGTATCTAGAAATCATTTTTAAACCAATTAGGGAAGTCTACTGTTTAACTATAATAATTATATTAATTTTGCATTTAATCCAATGTTTTAAAACAAAAAGATGCGTCCAGATAACATAAAGGGATGTTTGGGAACAGTTAGTTTTACATGACATTCAACATTACAAAATTTGTAAACAGCATATCCCTTATATATATAATTACAATGTACGAGAATAAGCTGAAACGTTTAAGCTGTAAAAAGTTTGAATGTAAAAATAAAAATAATTACGTAAATGCGATCAAAATGTGATAATGATGATAATATAAAATAACAAGACTGCCTACGACTTCTTGATATTACAGTATTTAACACTTAAAGCTGTACGCATTAAGATAAATGAATACACAAAACTACATTAATTCAAGCTAAAACAGCAAAACGTGATTGTTTTTAATGTAGATGACGTTATATGTGACATTTAGTTTTTATTTCACAGTCTACGTTCAGCAGTTATAAAATAAATGTCCGATATCAATGTTATGATCCAAAAAAAAACTAACGCGTATTGATATTACCCGAGTGTTACGCATCCTACAATAACCGTTAAGTATAAATAAACGAATCATAGATACCAGGAATAAAGTCCTCAGGTTGTTGTAGGTGGCTGAATATCTCTGTCTGATGATATTGTGAAGACTCACACGAGTTGTGATGATTTTTCTACATACCTCTGGCCTCTGGTTCATGGTCCTAGGTGTGTTCATCTGGTGTCAATTTCGGGACAGTGTGACGCCTGTTTTACAAATAGTGATATGATATGATTCAGGCGTCACACTTTCCCGAAACGGACACCAGATGGACACACGGTAAAGAAAATTTTCAAATTCGGGTGTGATCGTTAAAACATCGGGCCATTCGTGAGGACATCTTAAGCTATCGTATAACCACCGGTTTAGTTTTAAGGCTCCGGCAGCAACTTCGTAGGCGGCGGCAAAATCTTTGGAATGGCAAAACATTTCCGAAAAACCTTGCGAAGGTTCATTTTCGTGTATAATTCGTATGCCCATTTTGCCATTTGTAAGGCCATCGTGAGGGCATCTTGTCAAATCGTGTTATCATCGTCTTTACTTCGTTTGATCATCGATGCCATCCGGCATTTACGCCTCACAAAGACAATACGAAGGAAACAAGAAGCTGTCCGATTGTCTTAAGATGGCCACAAGACTACATGAAGCCTTCGTAATACCGTCATGTAGCCATGAATATTAGTACGATGACATCGAGATGAGACCACGGTGTCGGCGAAGACAGCCGAATTTGAGTAGCTCAAGCGTTTCACATATGTCATGGTAATGTGGACTTCTAAAAAGCTAGCCTCAGAGCATCTTCCTCACACAGTCCTGAGCAACTCTACAGAATAGAAGCGTGTATAACTCTTAAAGCGTTTTAATCACAATTAATCACAATTCAGTTTCTACAGAATGGCATACTTTGATGATGAGACAATCAGGAAAAAGAAAGCTGCATCATTGCTTCTTTTGATGCATTTCAGAGAAAAAGTTGAGTAACTCTTACATGCCCAGCAACTCCTCTTAAAAAATATGTCAATCTAGTATTTCACCTTATCATATCTTGCTATTTACCTTTCTTATATTCGACAACGTCCTTTTCTTGTTTTGGTTTTTATTTTCCAGTGCAGGATAAAACCCCATAACTCAGAGACTTTGAAAGGAGTCCCATTTTAGTTACCAATCATGTGATTTTTTCCTCAATCGGAATCGTCAAAAACATGCATAATTTTTCAAAACTCCTGTTTTTAGTCAAAAAGAATATATTTCGTTCATCAAATATTTAATAAACAGCTGCATTACCGATTTTTGGCATTTTCGCCATATTTTCATTTGAATAGCGAAATACAATTCAGCATCACACATAGTTTTCATCAACAACACTAGAATGCTAAAACATAAAATTACGGATATCTTCATATATACAAGACAATTTATCAGAACATATAATACGGTATCATAATTACAGTTTAACTAAACAACCGATTGTAATTAGCGCTTATAAACATTTTATAAATCTTGAATTTCACTAAAACTGATGCCATTTGCTGTAATGGATCGAAATATACTCTAAAAAAAAATTATCGAGTCTTGTTATTAGATATTGAATATCAAGCTAGTATTTTGAAAATTAGTGCTAACACACAACATGATAAACTTTTTGATTTAAAACCTATACATGTTGACACTGTAGACAAACTGATGAAAAACATCAATATAAAAAAGCTACAGGAGTAGATCAGATATCATCTAAGCTATTGCGAGCTGGTGCACCAGTACTTAACAAACATACAACAACATTTATAAATAATACAATAGAATCAATTGAATTGATAAACAGACTTTAAGAAGCTCAGGTCGCATCACTACACAAAAAGAACGACCCACTTGATAAAAATCACTACAGACCTGTGAGCAGTTTACCTACAATTTCAAAAGTATATGAAATGGTTGTTTCTGACCAGTTAACTGATTTTGTTTTTAAATATATTCCATGCCGTTTTATCTGCACTTAGAAAAGGTCTTGGATGTCAGACAACTTTGTTGAGACTCCTTGAAGATTGGAAAACAGCTCTGGATAAAAATATGTATGTGGCAGCAATACTTTCGGGTCTTTCGAAAGTTTTTGACTGTCTACCACATGAAATTGTTTTAAGTAAAATATCTGTCTTTCTTCAAAATCAGTGAAATTACTTCAAAATTATCTTTTAGACCGTAGGCAACAAATCAAACTTCAGGGAGTATTCAGTAGTTGGGTTGACATCAAGAAAGGGGTACCCAAAGGTTCAATCCTCGGACCTCTATTATTTAATATTTTTATAAATGGCATATTCTACTTTATTGAACATGGAATCCTATATAATTATGCTGACGATAATACTCTGTAATATGCGGACAACGATTTTGAAAATTTATTATGTATATATACTTGAATGAGAAAGTGCTGTTTTAATTGATTGGTTTAAATTTAATTGTATGTAGGCAAATCCTGATAAATTCCAAGCCATTGCAGTTGGAAATAAAAACATTTGCAAAGAAGCCTGTTTTTAATATACAGTTAGCTAAAATATCATGCGATGAGATTGTCAAACTTTTAGGTATTGATATTGATTTTCAATTTAATTTCAATCACCACATTGAAAATATTTGTCGTTAAACATCTTAACAGCTGAATGTGTTAAAGCGCATTGGTTGTTATCTTACAAAATTAAATAAATTTACCGTTTTTCACACATTTATTTTATCTAATTTAAATTTTTGTCCTTTGGCATAGCATTTTTGCAACAAAAATAATACCACTAAATTAGAAAAAAATCAGGAAAGGGCTTTATGACTTAAATATGAAGACTATGTTAGTTCGTATGATGAATTACTTGTACAAGCAAAGGTTCCATCACTGAAAATTTGACGTATGCGTAGCATGGCTATTTAATGTTTTAAAATTTATATAAATTGTCACCACCCTGTTTACAGGATTCAGTTGTACTGAAAGATTATATAGTCTAATAAAGTAGATATACATAGAGTTCGAACATCAACCTATAGTAAGAACTATTTTAAATATACAGCTGCTGTTTTATGGAATGATCTACCTGATGATTTTAGAAAAATTGCTAAATTCAGTCAGTTTAAAAATATATTTTAAAGTCATGGAATGGAAATGACTGAGTGCACAGTTTGCAGATTACTAATCGATATATTATGTTAAATTTTTACCATATAGATCATATCATATTTTTAATATTTTATGCTATGCATTTTACCAGCTTTCTAATCATGCTTAGTTTGCATTTTATATGCTTTCAGCTTTAATACCTAGCTTGTCATGCTTATAATCTGCTTATTACCACCATGCTTAATTATAGTGCTTCATTTCTGTGAATTTAACTTATTGCATGCGTATTATGTATTGTATTGTTATGTCTTGTATGGCGATTAAAAGCTCATTAGAGCTTAGGACTCCAAATAACCTTATTTATTTATTTATTACAAGCATTACATTGCATAACCTTTTATCGCTCGTATTTTAAATCTGCGGGACAAATAAGGCAAACAACATATGCCATGGATAGATATGAATGTCGCTTAACACCTTTTAAAATGAAATAAATGTTTTAAAGCAGATTGAGGTTACAAAATGTATACAAACAATTCAATTCCCGTAACTGAACGTGCTATCAATGAAAACAGTACAACAATGCGTATGATTGATTAAGCTCGTATAATTTCCTATTGACATAAGAATTAAAATACAAAATGTGCTTCGGGTAAGCGCCTTTACATCCAAAAAAAATTGCAGAAAGAAACATTCAGTTCTTAAGTACACTATCAATAAATTTGTATATGGAGAGGATATTGATTTTTGTTGAGATTAATATGATTTTTAAATGTTACATTTTCTGCAAACACAAGCCTAAGGGCCTCAGCCAAACATATTTATAGTTGAAAGTTCGCGTGACAGAATAATATACGAAAAGGGTTTTGATGTACATTTATATTTTTTTTAAAACTTATGTAACGAAGGAATCGATTCTTATCTTATAAAAATAAGGAGATGTGGTATGATTGCCAATAAGACAACTATCCACCATAGTTCAAATGAAGTGGATGTAAGCAATTATAGGCAACCGTAATTCCTTTTTGTAACCATCTTGCTACAGACTAGATTATGAATGATTTACGATACATAAAACATAAAGTTGTGCCTATGTTTTAATTTTGGGGGCCAAAGACAAACAGCACCTTTTTCTAGCTACATGAATGAAGTCTAGTGCTTGCCACAGATATTATACATACACTTTTTGTATCGGGTTCTGTTGTGTACATGTGTACTTGTATTTATTATTCAGACATGTAATGCAGTCTTTGGTGCATTATCCTTTGAAATGTCAACAAATTGATTTTTCCTTGCAGTACAATTATTTGCTTCATTAATCTTTTAATCTCTTAATGTGGTACAACCTTTACAATGCTAGTAGGTTTACGCGAACTTTCAGTGATCTTTACCATATCTCAAATTCGTTCTACTAAACCTGACGTTTTCAAGATACTTTTAGAATATGCAAATGACTTATCTTGTAATTATTTACTATATACTTTCGTGTTGTCTCGATGATATAGCTACCACATCAGTATCAACATATTCCTTGTAATTCAGTTGCTTTTGTGAAAAAAAAACAATATATCAAGTGTAACATAGTCAGTCACTACACTCTGTCATTGTCAGAAATCATGTCAGTGATATATAATACATAGGAGGAACCACAGGATCTTTTTCATCTGCTCTTTGAACTAATTACAAAAAACTGGTTTAACCCCACCACATTTCGTGCCTATACCAAGTTATAATATCTGGACCTTGCGATATTCGTTGTTTATTTCTTCACAGGAGTCAGTTGTTGATGGTTGGCGTGATCCATTAAATGTGCAATATTTTTGGTAATTTCTGTTATCCTTTTATGTATAATGAAAAAGAGATGTTTTCGTGAATATGCTACCTCTGTTATCGATATTCATCAGATATTAGAAAACATATGGAAAAAATACACTGGATATCAACCAATACGAATCCAGGATACTCATTGAATTAAAGATGTAATTGCAATATCTATCCCCCTCGATAGTTAAACTTTCAAATTTTAACTGCCTAGAGTGGATACATTTCCCAACCAACAAGGTGATGTGGTAGAATCTGTATATATTTTTCCTAAGCATTTGATCTTCAGTGTTTTATATGAGTTCCTTTTCAAAAACATTTAGTTCGTGGTATTATAATTTATTAACATGGGTGTGAATTGATATTTTATGTTTAAGAGATATTTTGTTCTTTGTGGCATTTTGATATTTGAGTGTTTATGTGCCATTTTGTTTTGTTTTGTTTGTTTGTTTTTTTTTTTCTTTGTTGAAATAGTTATTCCTTTTTATAGTGATTAAGATTGTAACATAATGTTGACTGCTGTAACCCAATTTTTTACATTATTACGTATTATGTCTGTTTGCTTTGCACACACATTGGTGTCAATATAATGGAATTATATGCTACTGTCATACAAGTGGGAGGTTTAGCTAGCTATAAAACCAGGTTTAATCCACCATTTTCGACATAAGGAAATGCCTGTACCAAGTCAGGAATATGTTAGTTGTTATCCATTCGTTTGATGTGTTTGAGCTTTTGATTTTGCCATTTGATAAAGGACTTTCCGTTTTAAATTTTCTTTGTAGTTTGGTATTTTTGTTATTTTACTTTTTATGTAAAGAGTCGCTTTAATACTCTGGAAGTCTTAACTTGCTTCGTATTTACGGAATCAACTACATTAAGTGTAAAAAGTGAGGGATAGAAGAATGATGCAAAATTCATGATTTATATTCCATTGTTATTGTTACCCTCAAATGAATGAAGCGTTTTTGTAAAACTGGACTACTAGCATCGTCTGTGGCAGACTGTCATTTTGATGATTCCTAACATGAATCAGACTAAATAATTGATTTAAACATCCATTCTATACGTCCGATACTATGTTAAATGATATGTTTATTGATACTGTATTAATACATTCATGTCCTGTTAAAAGCCGTGCTAAAAAGTTGATTACATCCGGAAACAGAGATTGTGTTATAACACATTGAGTAACAGGATATTACAGTTTTGTAGAAGTTACAGATACGTAGGTTGTGTCTTAATCCTGAACTTAAAAAAAGATCGACAAAATTCTCTCCGTAATTTCTCTCTAGATGAATAACAATGTTCTACCTGGATTTGATCAGATAGGTAAAGAAAATGCATAAAATATGAAGATTACAAGAAATTTACATTAAAGAAAGTATAGTCTTATTAATTAGAATATATTTAAGGCAGTTCTGGGTCTACAATCGTGAGACCATTCTGGTTCCAAAATATTCGATATAAACTTTTAATGTTATTTGTCACATTTTATAAATAAAACAAATTATTTTGCATGAATATTCATTTTGCTTCAGATAAAATACCTTAAGAATTTGAACTCTGTTGGGTAGTTGTATCATTGGAATTCAAACCATATCTCCTTATTCGTGTATTGTTAAAAAGTGAAAGAACAAACATATTTAATTGTATAAGAGTACTGAATTTCTATTACATTCTTATGTGAGCATCACATTAATGATGTTTTTAAATTCTACTATTTACGATAATTTCTCTCATTTCTCACAACGGATATCCACATTGACAAACGCCTCTAAGGGAAACAAAACCCCGAAAAATTACAATATCATGGCATTAATCATTCTAATTTTAGTATGACCTTGTTATTTCTGTATCAGCTGAAAGTTGGCATTGATAACACAAGTTTCGTTTTTAAAAAAAACCTGAACAAACAGTGATAACAAAATTTGAAAAAAATCGTTGAATAATTCTAAAACGAACAATGTCATTAAACTTGCAGAAACGAGTTAACAAAGCAGATATCACAAAAGAGACAAATGAATGTTGAATCAGCACATTAACAGAACACACTAAGTCAGAGCAATAATAATTTCCTTAAACTTAATTCAAATAACAATTGAAATTAGCAGCTAATTGTATGACCTTTATTCAATATTTAACTTCACAAAATTATTTAATTGTGCTAAAGGCAAGAGTGAATCAAGAGGTACCAAAACCGTTTTGTCCGTTCTGTTTAGTCTCTTTAGGTTTTTGTGCTCTCTGATGTTGAAATATTGACCTGTCAAACTCCTGACTTCTAGTACAGACACTATCGAATCAAACCGTCAAATTCTAAATAAGGAATATATATCTCCCTCATGCAATGCTCTGTCCGGTTTTCAATTTTCAAATATTTTTGCCACTAGCATTACTGCAGGGGCACGGTATCGTTAAAGTTATTTTAACAATGGTCGTCATTTTAATTAAATTCATCCAAAAGCATCATACTCTAGAATAGATTCAACAGAACAGCTAAAATCAGTCAAGGTACAGTTTGACGGAGAGGGTTGAAACCTTTAGTCAATAAGTTGTGCATATGTTATAATATTTTTTTTTTTCAATGTTAATTGATGCTGGAATAGGAATTTTTCGCGATGGAGACTTTTTATAATAATTAAACCGTTTTTTCCCATGCTAATATCAATGTTTTATGTACAAACATTCAATTTCTGATTGAATTTTAGTACATTTCATGGGAATTGAATATTTTGAATAGTTATAACATAACATTCATTTAAAGATACAGGCCCAGAAGGTAGAAATTTCCAACTTCTGTTTTATGAAAATTAAATGGATGCAAATATGTTAAGAAATTCAATAGAACATTCGACGTTAGTATTGACTTTTATGAATTTCAATGGATCACGTAAATAAGGCCAGCTATTTCACTTTCCATCGAATGCACAATTTACACACTATTAAAATTCTACCAAATAACACCCATCAAATGTTTACACGACATACTAAGTATGACAGTTGTCAACAAAATCATATGTTATTGTGTCGTATATTCATTCTTTAGACAATTAAACTTCTTACAATAAGAGAAAAAATGTAAAATTGCCAATATTGTCTCATTTTAAGATCGCACCAAATATGATTATAGGAGCAACAGTATTTTTAAATTTTATAAATCAAAGAGATGAGGTATGATTGTTAATGCGAAAACTATCCACCAGAGACCAAGATGCAGGCAACTATAGGTCGCCATACGGCAAACTGTGTTAGGCAGATGTTTTCTTTCGGTGGTCTGACGAATTAAAATACTTTCTTTTCTTTCACAAATACTGCTGATTTCAATAAACTTTTAGTATGAGACTATATGAAACCTGTTTTGTTTTTCTTAAGTATTCAACCAACAGCTATCACGCTATCTTATCTAGCTTCCTGTAGTAGTGAACACATTTTGACCTGCTTTTAAAAGAGAAGCGAAAGATACCAAAGGGACATCCAAACTCATAAGTCGAACACAAACTGACATTGTCATGGCAATTACAAACAACAGTACACACAAACACAACATAGAAAACTAAAGACTCCACCAAAAACCGGAGATGATCTCAGGAGTCATGATAAATTATGTGTTTCTATATATATAGCTAATTGGTCAGTTTGTGATCATCTTGTTGGTAGCTGGATTGTGCAATCTTTTTATTGTGCTTTCTTTACCTTCACGTTATATGGTCTACATAGAGAAGGGGGGATGTGCGCACACGTCAAACTTTTAATTTTGTGCCTGTACCAAAAGAGAGGCGAAAGATACCAAAGGGACATTCAAACTCATATAAACTGACAACGCCATCGCTAAAAAAGACAAATAGACAAACAATAGTACTCAAAACACAACATAGAAAAATAAAGACTGAGCAACACGAACCCAAACAAAACTGGGGGTGATCTCATGTGCTCCGGAAGGGTAAGCAGATCCTGCTCCACACGTGGCACCCTTCGTGTTGCTCATGTTAGTCCGGTTATCTGTACCATTTGCTGTTTGTTGTTGTTGTCTTTGTTGGTGCGTTTGGCTTTCATCGGAGGAGTCGGGTGTTGTACTGTCCAATGTTTTTGGGATTCTTATTAGCCTTTTGTAATGTATTGAAAAAAAAGATATTCGTCTGTATCACATATTGTTATTGGCGACGCTCTTCCTCAGATCAGGAATATGAATGTTCTTTTTCACTTGTCCCGTTGATTGATAGCGTTTGAATTTGTCAGTTTTTATGGTCTCCCCTTTTTGAGTTTGCCTTGGAGTTAAGTATTTTTGTGATACTTTTATACAGATAGACCAAAATTATATTAAATTGTTTGTTTATTTTCACATATGTTTCTTGTGATATTTTGATTAATAATTAGAAAATTATTATTTCAAAGCATTATACATGAATACTTTTTAATATAAATAATGCACATTAGGCATCTTTAGGCGCAACATATTGGCTCTTATTAGATACTGTGTCTAACCTATAAGGGAAGTCTACGGCTTAACTATTATAAATATCTTTTTGCATTCTATCCTTTGTCTTAAAAAAAATGGTAGTTGGGTCGAGGTAACATAAAGTGGATGGTTTGGAAACAATAAGTTTAAATTATTTTTTTTTTATTTTTTTTTTGCATGCATGCATGCATATATAATGTTTGTAATATTTTTTTCAGGAAAAAAGTTCCTTCCCCAAAACATCTAATTTTAATAAAACTATACAAATTAAGCTTTATAGCATATTCCATCGTAAATCTTACGGACGGCCTCACGAGTTGGTTGACCGTTATGGAATATCCGTTTCACAAATGATATAGGATACGCTCCAAATGTCGTAACTACAATCCTGTCCCCTTTTCCCCACATGTGACCTACCGAATTAGACTTATTACCAAGTTTGTACTAACATGAGCAACACAACGGGTGTCACATGTGGAGCAGGATCGATCTGCTACCCTTCCGGAGCACCTGAGATCACCCCAGTTTCTGGTGGGGTTCGTGTTGCTCAGTCTTTAGTTTTCTATGTTGTGTTTTGTGCACTATTGTTTGTCTGTTGGTCTTTTTCTTTTTTAGCCATGGCGTTGTCAGTTTATTTTCTATTTTATGAGTTTGAATGTCCCTTTGGTATCTTTCGCCTCTCTTTGATATATATTTTTTACCAGAATAAGCTGAAAAGTTAAAGCTGCAAATAGTTTGAATGTAAAAGTAAACATAGTTACGTATATGTCTGTAAAACTGTGATAAAGGTGATAATATGAAATAACACGACCATATTAATTTCCTAATATTACAGTTTAAAACACTTAAAGCTAAACATATTAAGATAACGAATATATCACGAAGTTCATTAATTTACGCTGAAATGCCGAAACATTAATGTTTTTACAGTAGATGACGTTATATGTGACATTTTGTTATCTATTTTCACAGTCTTCAGCAGTAATAAAACAAATATCCGATGTCAATGTTATACTCATAAAACGATCCTAGCGAGTGTTGATATTACGAAAGTGTTACTTATCCATATGATAGCCGTTGTGTTTTTGAATTACAAGCATGCGTTACGTAGTCACAAAATGATGATAATTGTTTCACATTTTTCATGTTGGGGTTCTTTATAGCCGACTTTACGTAATTGGTTTTTCTTATCCTTGTAGACCTTACGATGACCTATAATGGCGTATGTCCACTTTATTTGAACTGTGGTTGATAGTTATTCCATTACCAATCATACCAAAAATGCTATTAACAAAAACATTTAAGTTAAGAAACTATGGTTCAAACTACCTCAAGCAAAGTTGACTTTTAATTTAGATGAATTTGACTATATTCTTTAATGTCCCTTTTCATACACATCAAAACATTGCAACGTATTTAGATACGTCCTTATACTTATCTAGCGTTCCTGATGTACGTCAATCCAGAAAGGGGATTCGGAAGTACGAAATTTATCAATTGTTATTTTCATACCATTTCTATAAAAATTTGAAAATCCAACATATTTAGAAAGTCAGGAAAAATTATATTTAAATAATCAATATATTGCGTGTTATGATCAAGAACACAATGGTTGGAAAAGAGTACATTTAAGTTACCAATCACATTATTATTCGCTCAATCGAAATCGTTAGAATATGCATACTTTTTCAAATCTCCTGTTTTCTGCCAAAAATATATATTTTCTCTAAACAAATTTTTTTCCAAATAATCTTCGAAAAACAGCTTCATTACCGATTTGGGCATTTACAACATATTTTCATTTGTAAAACAAAATACAAATCAGCATCAGACAACTTTAGAATTGTTTAAAATAGAATTACGGGAAGCTTCATATATATATATTGTACAGGACAATTTAACAGAACTTGTATTACACGTTTTTAATATTATCACCTACTAATGTGACATTTCTCCTAGCATTATATATAAGAAAAGTCGCTGAAAGTGGAGTCAAACACCAACAAGCAAACAAACAGAATTATAAAAAATACAACCTTTACAATGTTAGTAAGTTTATACGTACTTTATCATGTACATCTTTAAGTCATAGGTAAATCTTCAAACATACTATATTAGCAGAGCAGGTTGCATTTCTAACAATTTATACTAAAAAGGTAACTTTAGATTGAAAAGTATGCAAACTAATAAGAGAGTAAACACGCAAATCGGCCAGTTGAGGAGTGGAAACTGTGTAATGATATCGACAGTTAAAATTTTGCAACCGATTATTAGTGCTAATAAATATTTTATAAATTTTGAATTTCACTAAAACTGATGCCATTTACTGCAATTGATCGAAATGTTATCCAACAAAAACAATCGAGGTTTGTTACTGGATATCAAATATCAAGCAATACATTGCATAACATTATCTAGTTTCTTTTATATCGGGTTCTGCTGTGTACATGATTGTGCACTTATCTTTATTATTAAAACATTTAATATAGTCTTTGGTTTGTTGAAGGCCATACGGTTGCCTATAATAAGTAAATGTTTTTTTTTTTTTTTTTTTTTTTTTTATCATAAAATGACTTGTACATAACAATAATTTAAAATGTACAAGACCTTAAAATTCAACAGTAAAATACTTTACAATCTAAAAAATGAAAAGTTAAATTACGTAAAAAAGAAGTACAAAAAATGCCAAAAAAAAAGAAGTCTAGTGCTTTTCATAGATATTATACATACGCTTTTTTTATATCGGGATGTGCTGTGTACATGTGCACTAGTCTTTATTGTTAAAACATTTAATATGGTCTTTGGCTTTTTGAAGGCCGTACGGTTGCCTATAATTCGCTTACATCTAGTTCATTTGAACTTTGGTGGATAGTTGTCTCATTGGCAATCATACCACATCTTCTTATTTTTTTGTTGGTGTCTTGTCCATTCAAATGTCGACAAATTGATTTTTACTTCGAGCACAGTTGTTTGCTTCATTAATCGTTTAATCTCTAAGAGTGATACAACCTCTACAATGTTAATAAGTTTGTACGTACTTTCACTGATTTTTACTATATCTCGTTCATTCTCCTTAACCTGCCGTTTTCAACATAATGTTAGATTATGCAAAGGACTTATCTAAGTTATCCGTTGCTAAATACTTTCGTGTTGTCTCGGTGATATAGCTACATTTCAGTATCAACATTTTCCTTATACTGCATTATTGTCAGGATTCATATCAGTTATAAATAATGCATAGCAGGAACAATAGGCTCTCTGAACTAACTACAAAAACCTGATCTAACCACACCACATTTTGGGGTTGTACCAAGTCAGGATATCTTGACCATTGTTGTTTGTTGTTGTTTGTGCGTCTTCTTCTTCACATGAGTCAGTTGTTGATGGTTGGCATGATCCGATTATCTGTGCATTATATACCTTTATGAAGTTGTCTTCTTTCAGAGCCATAGGTCTTTCTTTTAAAGAATCAACCCGGAAGATATCAAGTTTCAATGAAATTTGCTTCAAGGCAAAAAATAATGACCCGTGTAAAGTCATTATTTTTCCTGATTAAAATGCAAACTATAATTTACTTTAACATTTAATTCGTTTGATAGTTATCGTGTGTTGTTGCCAATTGGGGTTTTACTTTTTAATTCTCCATCGTTTAAGGCAGAAACAATCCTTCCCTCAGTTTATTAGACTGAAATACCAAAAATCGACGTTTGCGTACATTTTAATTTTCGAATAAAATAATGTGAGGTTTTGTTAATCTATCGCTACAATAAAAGGACATTATGTGAGATGAATTTGATAATGCAAAACTGTTCAAAACACTTTTGAAATAAGCCATATTTAACACATTCGTGTGTAAGATTTTGACAATCTTATTGACTCGCACTGTATTGGTAAAATTGAGAATGGAAACGGGGAATGTTTCAAAGAGACAACAACCCGACCAAAGAGCAGAAAACAGCCGAAGGCCACCAATGGATCTTCAACACAGCGAAAAAATCCCGCACCCGGAGGCAAGCTTCAGCTGGCCCCTAAATAAAAATGTGTACTAGTTCAGAGAAAATGGACGTCACACTAAACTCCGAAACATATTGATGAACCAAAATTTAAAAAAACATACAAGACTAACAAAGGCCAGAGGTTCCTGACTTGAGACAGGCGCAAAAATGCGGCGGGGTTAAACATGTTTTGTGAGATCTCAACACTCCCCCTATACATCTAGCCAATGTAGAATAAACAAACACATAGCAATACGCACAGTAAAACTCAGTTTAAAGGAAGTCCAAGTCCGATGTTAGAAAAGGTAACAGGAGAAACTAAGCAAACTGACAATGATGATATAAATTAACAAAGGATTACTAGCAGTTACTGACATGCCAGCTCCAGACCTCAATTAAACCGATTGAGAGATTATGTTTTCATCCTATGAAAATCAAGCACAATCCCTCCCGTTAGGGGTTTAGTATCATACCGTCATAAAATATATGAGAAGAACATAACCCGTATCATGCCAACAACTACATGTATCACGATTTCGTGCTGTCTTCGTGCTAGTTCTTAACTTTTTATTTATATAACAACATCCACGTTCTTTATAAAGGGGTGGGGGAGTAAAATATTTAATCATGATTCTCAGTTTTAAAAAATGTATTGCCAGACAAAAGAGGAAAAAAACAATTATTCTGAATAGTTCGTTAAAATTTGTTGGAAAAATAATCTGCTTTTCCGCGATAGAAATGTCATGAAAAAACAAACGAAAAAAAAAATAGCATCCCCCTTTCATAAACTAAGTTGATACAATAAATTACTTACAAAGTGACTTGTATATGTCATACAACGTAACAATTCATGTGTGTCTTGCGTCATGCAGTTACTTTAATATTTTTATTGTAACTGGATAATGATTTCTAAAGTTTATATCTAGATTCAGGATGTACTTAATAGGTGAAATTAAATAAATCTAGAATTTAATATTGATCCTTTAAGTCAGAAGAGCTTTAGTTAAGGAACGAAATAAGCTAAAAATATTGGAGCTCGTTTTCGAGATATTTAATTTTTTTTAAATGGCGGGAAAAGGCTGACTCGGACTTTTATCTTATATTTGAATTGGTATTAATTGGATCTCACGTCGAAAGAAAAGAAATCTAGAATCTGCTTTAATTTTCGTAAATGACCTTTTATGAGCTATTGAAGTCTCATATGAAAAGAAAAACGGGTGTTATGGGGCAAAATAGCTTACCCTGTATCGTAGGGGAAAACCAAGGAATCCGAACATCTGACAAAAATTCCTAAACCTGACCTAAGTACATCCTTAATAAATTCAGAATTTTATTTCACATTATAAATGAGCCGTAGGAAGTATGTAAACCTAAACGCATTAGGAAAGAATGGTCGGTAAAATAGGATGGTAATCCTGCAAATCTTTGCAGAAAATAATATTTTTTGACAGTATAAAAGTCATATAATGCATATTTTAATGTACTTTCTGTCATCCTTTTTATGTATAATTGAAAAAGAGTTGTTTCCGTGAATATGCTACCTCTGTTATCGATATATTTATCTGATATTAAATTTGATAATGAAAAATACACTTTAAGTATCAACCAATCAAAATCCAAGATACTCATATACCTTACAGATATAATTACAATATTTATCCACCCTCGATAGTTTAATTTTTAAATCTTAACTCTCTCGAGTGAATGAGTATCCAACAAAACGGGATAGTGAGGTAGAATCTATATTAAGTTTTCCTGAGCATATGTTCCTTCATGTTTTTATATGAGTTCCCTATTAAAAACAAATTTAGTTCATAGTGTTACAATCTATTAACATGGGTATGAATTGATATTTTCTTTTGGTGAGATATTTTGTTCTTCATGGCTTATAGAGTTTTGATATTTTTTTTTTTTTTTTTTTTTGAAAAGTCGCTGTAGAGCTCTGAAAGTGTAAAACTGCTTCGTATTTAAGGAACTAACTGCAGTAAATGTTAAAAGTGATGGATAGAAGAATGATGCAACATTCCTGAATTATATTCCTTTGTTATTGTTCTATTAATACAAAGTCCACTCTGATGGAGTCTAAATCCTGCTTACATTTATCTATTTTCGTGAATTTAATTTACAAATGTCAATACCCTCAAATGAATGAAACGTATTTCCAATACTGGACTTCTAGCGTCGTCTGTGACAGACTGTCATTTGAATGATTCCTGACATAAATCAGACTAAATAACTGATTTAAACATCCATTCTATACGTCCGATACTATGTTAAATGATTGTTTATTGATACTGTATTGATACATTCATGTCCTGTTTAAAGCCGTGTTACACAGTTGATTACATAGGGAATCAGAGATTGTGTTATAAAATATTGAGTAACAGGATATTACAGTTTTACAGAAGTTACAGATATGTAGGCTGTAAATTAATCTTGATCTGAAAATAGACCCATAAAATTCTCTCTAGATGAATAACTATGTTCTATCTGGATTTGATCAGATAGGTGTATAAAAATGCATTAAATATGAAGGTTACAAGAAATTATAAATAAAGAAAAACATCATATAGTCTTATTAATATGAAGCTGCCTGCGGAGCCGTAGCTCACATGGTCCTTGTGATATTTTTGACAATTTGCGGACCTATATATTTGCGGACCTAAAAGTCCTCGAATTGTCAAAAAATGTCATAAGGACCATAAGAGCTATGGTTTTGCAGCTAATTAATGAGAAGACAATGTAGGCAGTTTGGGGTGTACAATCGTGAGACAATTTCAGTTCCAACATGTTCGATATAACCTTTAAATGAAATTTGCCACATTTATAAAAAAAATCTATTCGTTAGCATGAATATTAGTTATGCTTCATATGAAGCATCTAACTCTAAAGTACTTTTAACCATATTTTTTTTCAAATGATTAACTGTTAGGATATTATTAATTACAATTAGTCTCTTGTTTAGACAGCCACTTAAATGTTTAACTGATTACTTTAATATGTAGAAAGTTTTGTCAACGTTAATATAAAACAGGAAATGTAAGCGGTAAATATTTACAAGGTAAAACATTCTGTCTACATTGATATGAATAAAAGGAAATGCAAGGGGTAGAATCATGTTCTCGCAGTACAACCATACCAACGATGTACATCAACAAAAGTAGTGGCTGCTGTCTTCTCCTCTTAGTTACCGCGGCTATAATGTGTATATTTTTTCATACAGTTCATTATTAATGAAAAAAGAGTAAGTATTAAGATACCAATAGGGCGCTCAAAAATCTTAATTCTTTTTTAAAAGAGACAACACCATGATCAAAAAGAAAACTGACGAAAAGACAAGCAA
Organism: Mytilus coruscus; assembly: GCA_017311375.1. NCBI lineage: Eukaryota > Metazoa > Mollusca > Bivalvia > Mytilida > Mytilidae > Mytilus > Mytilus coruscus. Next base: position 30,335,839 of record CM029603.1, read on the forward strand.
CAATAATGGAGCAGGATCTGCTTACTCTTCCGGAGCACATGAGATCACCCCGGTTTTTGCTCAGTCTTTAGTTTTTTATGTTGTGTTTTGTGTACTGTTATTTGTCTGTTGGTCTTTTTTCCTTTTTGCCATGGCATTGTCAGTTTGATTTCGACTTATGAGTTCGAATGTCCTTTTGGTATCTTTCGACTCTCTTTTTCTTTAACAAAACACTAAACAGAAATCTGAAGATTTAGAAACACGACCACATTAAGAACAGAATGAATCCAAATGCTTTGAAAGGGTAGGTAGTTCCTGCTTTACTAGTGGCACACTAACGACTGTCAAATATATGATATTTCTACAATAATATCAATCAACTAGCACAAAAATGTATACTATTAATCATGCCACCGAGAGTACTTTTAATGTTGGTAATACAATTATCGATTTCAAAATTTACATTACAGTATACAGAACGTTAGACATAACCCCAAAACAAGACTAAGAAATGTATTTTCTACTACTTGTAATTTACTTCAAGGAAACCCAAGACCGTTTACATCCCGTGAAATTTGGTAGAGAAATATTAGGGCGTAATTTTAAATTTTCTGTGTTATGGTCATAGAGAAGACGAGCTTAGGATGGAACCTCATCCAACTCTGGACCTTTTTACGAAAAGTTGACCCTCACAAATGTAAAAGTAATCATATACGTTTCACAGCAGAGCATGAACCCTATTATTTAGTTGTTGTCTTTAATTGCTGTCTTTCATATTTGTTTATTGTTTGTTGTTTTATGTTTTTTTCGTTTAAATTGTTTCACATTTTGTCAGGTTGGTGCCTGTTATAGCTTACTTTACGGTATTGGTATTGCTCATTGTTAAAAGCCTTACGGTTACCAATAGTTGCTTACATCTTCATCATTTGGTCTCTGGTGAAAAGTATTCTCATTGCAATCATATAACATCTGCTTATCTTTATAAAGGACCACCTCCGGGTGCGGGATTTTCTCGCTGCGTTGAAGACCCATTGGTGGCCTTCGGCTGTTGTCTGCTCTTTGGTCAGGTTGTTGTCTCTTTGACATATTCCCCATTTCCATTCTCAATTTTATCCTATATACATTGTATTAATCTCTAACGGTTTAAACATGATAGGACTAAAATTCCGCAGGTCAAATCAATATAATATGAGAAAACACTAACGATCAATTTAATTTGTTTTTGTTGTCTTTGTCAAAAGATATGCTGGCTGCGAGGGATAATACTATAGATAGTATACAAGTGTCTGAGATATAACAAAGAGAAGATTATATAAAAAAATACGATTAACAAAAAAAGAAGAAGTTTATAAAAATGTATAACGCGACAACAACTCAAGTAAATATAAATGAAATTCAAACAATCCGCAAAAAACGGAAATAAAAAATTAAAATCTTGGACCACTACTGTTAGGGTTTGAGATTTTTAGGAAGGAAAACGTCTTTTTCTCGATGTATTGTCCGGTCATCAATAAAGATAATGATACATAATATGCAGCGGAATATCGGTGAATATAAGAATTCATTTCGTTCGTAATTAATTATTGGTTCATCGATGAAGCAATTTTCTTAATGGACATTTGTAGCAATATAATGGGAAAAATAAAAGTGTTGTTGTTAATGTATTCTGGGTATGGAAAATTAAATACTCATTTATAATTCATTTCACCACCCATCATGTCAAATCAAAAACAAGTTAAAAAGGGGGTAATATTTACTGGCCATGGACTTCCACTGACATCACTAGAATATTTTATAAGAGGAACAAGAACTGTTACCCTTTTGGTGCACCAAATGTCATTCTTGGTTTTTGATGTGGATCTTATCGCACAACCCTAAGCGTATTGTGTGTTCTGTTGGGGTTTTTTTTACGCAGGATGACCATGAGGAAATCTGAATGTATGTAATCCAATAGAATGTACTCACTTCTTTTTTATATTTAAAATTTGATACAAAATTGCTTTTTGCAAAATTCTGCATCGAAGGACGTTACTTATCTAAATGAAATATTAAATGTGTATGAGAAATACGATATACAACTTTCCTTCCATCAGAATCTTGGTTTTTGTTAAAAATGTCATTCTTATACACTTTTTGGATAAATAATAAAACTTTTCCTTTTTAAAGTCTGTTTTGGGCTGTCTTCTGGCATTTATAACTTGATCATCTGTTTGGAATTCGCCATAATATTACAAGAATTTCAAAATACACTTATAGAGCTGTACTATTCTGAATTTAAGTTGAAATTGAGAGACTTTAAGAAAATGGCTCTATCGCGAAATAAATTCAGAAAAAAATTGGTCCTAAAGTCAAATCAGCCTTTAATATGAATATGCACGTACACACGCAATAGGCATACGGTCTTCAAAAATAAATCCAAGTGTATAATATAAGTCTTTGACCTATAATGGTTTACTTTTACAAATTGTGACTTGGATGGAGAGTTGTCTCATTGGCACTCATACCACATCTTCTTATATATATCTGCTAGCTCTTTTAATCGTCCTGAGTATTCAAATATAAAGTTAAGTTCTGAACGGACGTGAAGATATTTGAGAATAGATATAGTTGCATTTGAATTTCCCCAAAACTTGATTAATTAAAGAGACAAACATGATGGTTTAGGCTGTAGCCCTCTAAATAATAAAAATATACATCCCTTTTTTTTTTTTTTTTTTTTTTGCATAAACAAACCCTGAATCCCTCCCCTGACAAGAAGAGGAATGTTTAAATCTTTTGAATGAATTTTAGCCCAGTTAAGTTGATTTCAATGAAGAAGCTAACCAATGACATGTAAATTAAAAACAAAATGTGCACAAAAAGGTCTCAGTCAGACATATATTCTTCAGTTAAGGGTTTAAGGCCAGGTATGTATGCACTTTATTTCAATTTCACAATTCCTGTAAGCCAAGCTGTGATATCAATAGATTCTGAAAATAAAATCACTTTCACAAATAGTTAATATATGTCTATGGTTGTTAATATGTTGTGTTAGATTACTGAACCACTATCTCCTTATTTATTTTTATCAAACTGTTTTATTATATATCATTAAGAATAGAGAAAACATGTTCAAAACTCTAGGTATAATAAAAAAATCAATGCCCATTTATACTGGCAACATGAAATAAAAATCAAATAAGTGTTAAAACATGATCCTATATTAGGAACGAAAATGGACCTGTAATCAATGTTTGGAGTTGGCAAGTCCCAAAGTCTTTAGACTGTGGTGAAATCGAGTGAAAGTAGTATAATATAAGGTTTGCCCCCTCCCCTCTCTCTTTATCCATATGTATCTAATCCCCCTTTCATTATAGATCTTGGATTCACTACTGATTTAGCTTGGCAAACGAAAATAGGCTTATGTGTATTACCTCTTTGGTTAAAACAATTCATTTAGACAAATAAAACAATTGTTTTTATAATCATTACATGAATTATACATTTTATTATAGGATCATAGCAACATTGAAAAAAAAAGATGAAAACTATCTAAAACTAATCCAACAACCATAAAAGACAATGTTGAAAATAAGAAAGGTCGACGCCACATGGATTTTTAAAGAAAAGGGACAACCACCGCATACTGTATGCACAAACGAGGGTCACATGAGTATCGAATTATGGTCACTTCAAGTTCTCCAGATAATTTTCTATGTTTCTATGTATTGTGTGCGATTTTGTCCCATGTACATTTACTCCATATCCTTTCATTTTCTATCGTAGAAAGACTTATTCGAAGGTGTATGTTTGACTATTTTATACACAGTCACGTCCGATGAGAATGCGTACAGACAGTGCATTATAACGTTTTCTTTTTTTCCTTCTGTGCCCACATAACATATATGTGGCTGAAATATTTAACACTGGACGTCAGAAAACAACTACACATTACTTCTACTAGAAGCTAATTACGTCACCAGGGAGATGACAATATGTAAAATTTGGGGTCATTAAACAGTACGCCATTACTGCTAGTCCTTATATATGATATTTGTACTTCTTTGGTTTTATCACCACTTGATACCCTATTACTCTTTTGTAATGCTTGTGTTGGGTTGTTGTCACCATTGACGTTGATCCTGTAACTTATTCACTTAACAATCAACTTGATGATTTTGTTTTCCATTTAACCTTCGAATAACTCTGTTCGTGTCTCTCGTCGAAACTTTATATTTTGCTTTAGATATTTTTGATTAAGCGATTTGGAACTCTTTGAAGTGACCCTTTGATAATCAATGTCATGATGCTTTCACACGAAAACGTGATCGTTGGCTTTGTTTGATAAAATACTTCATTATATGAGATGAGAAAAGATATTAACATTCAGTGTGTCAAATTTCATTTCATCCGGTCTTATAAGGACAATTCATTATCGGTGCCGGTTTTGACTGGGAATTAAAACACCAATTTACTTTAAATATCAGTCATATCAAATAAATGTTATGTGACATTTGTTCAACAAATAAAATTGTCTGAAATTGGTTTCTACTAGATATATTCGTTTATGTAAATAATCGGTAGATTATACCTTCAAGTAAATATTAAATTTAACATCCTTCGCCAGTTGTGATCAAAAGGAAATCAAATATGGAAGCCAAGAGAGTATCGCACCAACAACAGAAAACAAAAACCCAATCAGTTGTACAGATGAATATACATAGTGTACAATAACATTTCAAACTAAGTTTGTCGTTTTGTACTTTTCGTTAAGCCATTTTGTTGTTTCTGTTTAATTTGGATTATTCCCTTAGTTACTATTTTCTTGCTGTTTACTAAAGCGACCTCAAAGTAGTTTCTGACACTCTAATATTGTCTGCTGTACGTCTTAGTATATCTTAATCTATTTATTCATTTAACATTGTTTGCTACTCAATTAAGTTGAAATGAATACCGACATTTACGGCATTTTCTTAATCTAGATCGTTTTTAAAAAGTGAAGTAAAGACAGTTTCTTCTTCCTCGGTTCATGTTGATGTACCAGTGTGTATTTGTCACGGTATCTAGATAATACATACATCGTAGTTATTATAAAAAAAAATCCGCAAATATCAAATAAAACACCTGTGTGGTAACCAGTATATTGCATCATTCATGTTATGCATGTAACGGTTTAATTTTCTAATGGAGTAAGTTTTATTCTCTACGATTATTATCTCCACGTATCAAATATAATCAATAAACGTTGAAACGCAACAAAATATGCAGTAAAAATGTTTCTAAGCTATTTAAACAAAACCTTTCTAAACAAATATTGTAGGTACGACCGACTTCATTGAAAACAGGTTAATAGCATTTTTTACCTTTATTAGTTTCGAAGATAATCAGTGGCGTTATTGTCTCTCAGTTTACAATTCAGTTTGTAGGATTTACAGCCATGCAATAATTATTTATCGGGATTCTAGTATTGTACGTATACATAATTAATATACAAGATACGACATAACATCAATAGTCTTCTGAACATAACAATGCCGTCGTAAAAAATATAATAGCAAATATATTTTTAGTGTAATATTTACAAGTGCAGTGAAATTAAAGTTTTAATGATAAAGTAGATATTGTTTTCCATACAACTGTCTGGTTTTAATAGGATTACTCGGATTACTAGAAGTTGTCCCACATCTAGTAGACATAACGCCAGAATGGAAGTTTTATGTTACGTTTACATGGGATGACATATTTAAAATATTTTATTTTGTTAGATTAGCAGGTTTGCAGACTGAATAAGATGAAGGAACATTCAGATGACCACAAGCCAGAATCTGGTAAGCTCTAATAATAGTTATTTCTTCTTAAAAATACTTTCTAATGATTGATTGAGTGTTGCTTGCTTAACGTCCAGTGGTAAATATTGCATGCATATACAGGGCGATAACAAATGGACAATTACTACTACAGGTAGTTTTTGCAAGGTTGGTCGCCCGGGATTAAGGGCTGGAATTTGGAGTGCCACTTAGAAATGAAGACGTGTTGGGTAGGAGCCTTTCAACAGGCTACCTACAGACCACTCCGAGTTGTTGTTGTAAAATGTCTTTAACGTGCAGAAAGCGCGGCACTCGCCCTACACGAGGAATCGTTTTAGCGTACGAGACTGGAAAGGTCATATAATGACCACATTTCTATACCCTAGCCAATACCGTGGGTTCTATTTTCTTAATATGATTACATCCAGTTTTTGGTGGGGTTCGTGTTGCTCAGTCTTTAGTTTTCTATGTTGTGTTTTGTGTACTATTGTTTGTCGGTTGGTTTTTTTCTTTTTTAACCATGGCGTTGTCAGTTTATTTTCGACTTATGAGTTTGAATGTCCCTCTGGTATCTTTCACCTGTCTTTTACACCGAAAGTTTATATACATTTTTAGACTATACTACATCCATTTATAAAATTTAATACATTTCCTACCTTTTTTACATTTTTCTTTAGTTGGGCTTTGAATGCACATGATGAAGTTTATGTTGCGTCCTACAAGTATGCATTTGAAATTGGTAACAAAATAATCACTCAACACCAATACTTGAGGAACAAAGCAGTAGCTTTAAATTGATAAAACAAATATTGTAAATTTTCTGAGTTTGCAGCACACAATGAACATGCGTTATCAGGGGCAATGTTCTTTCACATTCCGTGATCCAGATGTTTAAAACAAAAATAAACAATACAAGGGAAACAGACAAACACAAACAAAAAAAGTATGGACCATATGTTTGTATCACTATGGCCATCTAAAAAATGTATACGTATTATTATGCCCATCTACATAATAAAATTGTAATTGTGGCCAGATATACATGTATGTTTAAAAATAAAATCCATTTGGTTTCCTTTTCGATAAACATTTCTGAGCATAACTAATTGTCATGTCATATCCCTTATATACACCTGACATAATATGAAATATTTTCCCATCTGAACTACAGTAAGTTATAGCTCTGGGTTTTGATTTTTTCTATATTAGATATATTGTAAATCTTTCAGTGTTGATAATTCATACTCTCTTTCATTGTCACTATCTCATCATCAATTGCCGCACATTCATTAGATTTCAGGAAGATATTTTGTACAGGGATGGAAATTTTCAGGGGCATACTAGCCCATTGTCCCTAATATTTGAGCTTGACTTATTTGTTTTTCAACATTTATGCATGTTAAAATAAAACTGAGCCACCAAAAACATAGGATGGAATACCACTTAAGGTAGATCTGGTGTCTTTTCTGAGCGTCCATTCTGGGCATGTTGAAAATTTTTTTTTTTGGTTTAAAGATATTTTGCCAAGTATCATTCAATATACAACACAAACATATAATACTTGAAATTTTAAAATTAAACTATCAAAAAATTAAGTGCCGTTGAGTGTATTAAAATTTTCATAAAAAATCCTTTTAGAATCTTGGGCAGATAATTCTACTGAATTTGAAAGGAAAATTTGTGTTTTGAGGATTTTTCAAGAAAATAAGGTCCTTGACCCCTGTTTTTATTTGATATTTCAGAAGTCTTTATAAAAAAGCAATTATCTTATTGAACATTAACCAATTCTATCGTTTGAAGTTTCCTTAATAAGTAAAAATTAAGTTTCCCGTATATAACCCTTATGAAATAACTGATTTCTTTAAAATTAATGTATTTTAACAAAAAAAAAACAAGGTCCGTGACCCTCAGTTTTTATATTGAAATTTGAAAGAGCATTGACCAAGAAATCTATTACAGAAGTGTAAGAAAAATCAATCATCGAACATTTAGATACCCAAGCTACCTTACAAATTTAATTTTAATCCCTGGTATGAATGAAAAGAAACGTGGGACATACGTCGATGAGATAGCAACCAAGCAAAACAAAAAACTCCAAAAACATCTAGAGTTACAACAGACTTAAAAAGGTAACAAGTGTCAATACAATGCAGCAAGCTTTAAATGGCACGAGTCTTAAAATTGAGTAAATAATTAAACAGAAAGTAGCAAGAAAATTTACAAATTCTTGTCTTGTCAACCAGAATAGGAACTGCATGATTGCATTCTGACAAATTTGCATGCATATACAAAATATGTTTTAAAAAAGTATTCTACAAATTATCAAAAGCAAACTAAATATATATTCAATTAGGAAGATATGTTCTACATTATGTAATACTCTTGACATGATTGTCTTGAAGAATCTCGAATTATTTTTCAGGTTTATCGCTTGGATATATCTTTACAATTATATCTGGAGTCATTGTATTGTGTGTTGCTGTTGTGGTCTACCTATCATGGATGTACTGTCGTCGGAAGAAGAAACTTCTTTCATCAGAACTGTCTATGGAAACAGACGAATCTCCTAACTCACTTCATAGTAGCAACCTTAAAATAAGCCAGAGCACACCAGATCTAGCAAAGCAATCTCAATCAAAATTAGACTTTTTCCGTCGAAGAGGACTTTTCAAAACAAATCAGAGACAAGCAACACTGCCAACAGTGTCGCAAAGGCATCTTACATTCCAGCGACAGTTATCAAATATAGAATTTCAAATACAAAGTGTAAGACAAAAGGAACAACCGAAACTTGGCAAAATAAAGCCAGAATTATACAAACAATCGTCTGTTGATAGCATAAGGAGTGAGCATAGACTCTGTGGAAAACTATATTTTAGTCTCAATTACCTCCATGATAACGAGGAATTAAAAGTAAACATTATCAGAGCAGAAGACCTTCCTGCACGCGACTTCTCTGGTACATCAGATCCTTATGTCAAAATTTACTTGCTTCCGGACAGGAAAAATAAATGTCAGACAAAGGTACACAGAAAGACATTAGATCCAGAATTTAACGAGTCATTTACATTTTCGGCGTTATATCAAGAACTTCAAGATCGCACACTTCAGTTGAATGTATACGACTTTGATAGATTTTCAAGGCATGATTTAATTGGTGCTGTTGTTTTAAAAGACATATTGTCCGAAGGAAGTTTAGCAAAAGAAACCTTTTTTGTCAGAGATGTTCTTAGCACAATGCAGGTAAGCTTTTAAACATTAAATATAATAATACTAATTAACCTGTTATTATATCTTCATGAATGCAAACCATGTCATATATGTAAAATTGAAAAAAAGTAAACATCCTATTCTCATATTTATAAGCAATACGTTATATAATACATACCAGAGATAAAATATATAGATTATTAGTTAACAGGAGAATAAAGATTGTGATTGAGACGAATGTGTTGCGGAAAACATAAGAATAATACTATGCCTTAACAAGTCCCCTTACACTTCGAATATTTTGGGTCGTTGTATTGTAGATTGTGGTGAGAGTCGGGTTTCTAAACCCAAGAACAAGTTCATTGCCACACAACCCCTTTTCTATCATTACCTCAATCATGTCTTACCTTTTATATTATTGCTAGTATATGGAACTTTAGACACCCATAGAACAAACGTGATGTAAAATGGATGTATTGAAGTGCAATACTTGCTACAAGAAGTCGTGTCGATTGACAATTTCACTAATTTTGACTCATTATTTCTAGATCTTTCATTTCTGATCCTTTTTTATGTTGTACAGTTCATCACTTGTTATCATTGTTTCTAAGATGATAGGCAAACACGCATAAAAATCGTATCATGGACAATAACTCCTCTAAACGGGTGGTAGGTAGATCTCGACATTCTAAGCATGTTTTACCCTGTGAGAATTGTCTATAATATATAACAGTTTTAAAGATATTAAACGATTACTTGCATTTTACCAATATGTAATATTTTAGCCACGGCGACCATATTGGTTGGCGGGGAACGTCTAATATTTTAACGCTAGATGCTCTTAAGAATGAGTGTAGCCAAGTTTGGTTCTAATTGACCCGGTTATATCAGAGGAGAATTTTTTTAAGTAAACGGATGACGACAGATGACTAGTGAGGGCAATAGCTCACATTAGCACATTTCCTTGAAAAATCTATATCGCTTATTAAGAGTTTCTAACATTGAGAAATACAAGATCTGCAAATAAAAATAGTATGAAAATAAGGAGATATGAAAAATTGCCAATGAGAAAACTATTCACTAAAGTGCAAATGAAGTGGATAGTGCATGTTTGTACCTGTAAAATTTATGTACATTTAATTTTCAATAAAGATATTAAAAAAAAATGGTAATTGTAACCTCGGAAAAGGGACCAAACTATTTCTAAACACTTCATATTCACATATATCAAATGTGTCTTTACCGCGAATGTCACAAACATCTCTCGATGGAATTAAAGAATTTTCTTCAGTGGACTTTGTGATAATATCTGTTGCTGTTTCGTTTCTAAGGAACCGAATCCGAGTGATTTATTGTAATTTAACTCTTAGTTTGAGATAAAACAATCACAATTGGATATAATACTTGGTGAAACAGATTTGATAATGACCTTCAGAAAGAGAAATGTCTTTTATACATGCTATGGGTAAAATAGGCAATTAAAACCTTTAGAATTACAAGGATTTATTCGATTATCTTAACTGTCATAATAATAGTTTTGTCTCAATTTAAAATTACCTAAATATCTAAAAAAAAATAATGTGAACTAAATATTGCCAAATATATTTACAACTGTTTACTTCCTCCCTTTTAAATGTTAACCTACTTTTCGCCTCATTAAGTCTGCAGTCGAGCAGTGAGACAGGATCCCAGGCATTTTCATCGTAATTTCTTAATTTAGTGAAAAATGTTACCAAAATAATTTCTGTAAAGTGCTTCATTTTCGCCATTTCACGAATCAACCCTGTTCGCGAGGTTTTATTTTCTCGATCTTTAAAATCTAATTTACATAAAGGGAATACTTTTATGTGTATCTTTAATCCCTAAATTAGCAAAAGTATACCCCTCCGCGAAAATTTCTGACTTTGCAGTATACCGTTCCTTTGATATTGTGCTCAAAAGTATAATCTACAAATAGCGTTCAGAACTTCGGTCATTAATAATGTAACAGTATGTCCAGAAAACCAGTTAATGACAAAATTTACACACAGTCAACGATTATCAATTACAAAAATGGTTCTGTCCGTAGCATTGATTGAAGTACCATTAATGCGGAAGGTAATTTGTCGTGGATGTCTGAGGATTTTATTGAAAGCAGACATTCCACTTATTTTCTGTGATTTATCCGATTTTGTAACAATGATGTCATGTGACATTTTGTCCTGTCTATACTACTATTATTAGTCATTTATTATTTTATCTCTTCAATAACACATTCATATAGAGCCGAATTCCTTCTCTGGAATAATGTTAAAATTACTTCTTGATCGTTCTGTACTTTTTTCTCCTTATCTACCAATCTTTCATTATTACATGGTTGATTGATTGCTGCTTTCTTTGAGTCCAGTGACAAATATTACAAATATCACATGGATATCAAAACACAAGAACAAATTTACTATCAAGTAGGTAGGTTCAACAGTGGTTCGACCGGGGAAAAGGGTTGGAATTTTCGATGCCACTACAAATGAGGGTCTGTTGGATAAGAGGCAGACATTTTGCATTGCAAGTGGCAATCTTCGAAACCCCTCGCAGAGTCTTTTCTTCAACGTATAGAGAGTTTAGAAGAGAGGCGAAAGATACCAAAGGGACATTCAAACTCATAAGTCGAAAATAAACTGACAACGCCATGGCTAAAAAGAAAAGACCAACAGACAAACAATAGTACACAAAACACAACATAGAAAACTAAAGACTGAGCAACACGAACCCCACCAAAAACTGGGTGTAATCATATTAAGAAAATAGAACACACGAGATTGGCTAGGGTATAGAAATATGGTCATTATATGACCTCTCCAGTCTCGTACGCTAAATCGATTCCTCGTGTAGGGCGAGTGCCACGCTTTCTGCACGTTAAAGACATTTTGCAACAACAACTCAGAGTGGTCCGTAGGTGGCCTGTTGAAAGGCTTATTTTCTGCTCCTACCCAACATGTCTTCATTTTTAAGTTGCACTCCAAATTCCAGCCCTCAATCCCGGACGACCAACCTTGCAGAAACTACCTGTAGTAGTTATTGTTCATTTGTTATCATAAGTCGAAAATAAACTGACAACGCCATGGCTAAAAAAGAAAAAGACCAACAGACCAACAACAGTGCACAAAACACAACATAGAAAACTAAAGACTGAGCAACACGAACCACACCAAAAACTGGGGTGATCACAGATGCTCCGGAAGGGTAAGCAGATCCTGCTCCACATGTGGCACCCGTTGTGTTGTTCATGTTAGTACAAATCCGGTAATAAGTCTAATTCGGTAGGTCACATTAGGGGAATAGGGGACGGGATTGTAGTTACGACAATTGGAACATATCCGCTATCATCTGTGAAATGGATATTCCATAACGGTCAACCAACTCGTGATGGCGTCCGTAAAATTTACGAAGGAATGATTTCAACTTCACCACTTGGAACTTTTGGTTTAGTAGCTTCCTTGTGAGCAGTAACCCTCTGTCAAGGAATCATGATAGGAAATACAAGCCCTGGAATATCGTATCAACTGGGAGATATATACTCCTTACGCAGGCTCTGCTGAAATGTTGCTACATAGAAATGGAAATTTCACAATTGGGAAGCTGAAATCATATCTTTTGTAAAGTTTTGTTTTCAACCGACGTTCATTGACAATTTCTATATGTAGACCAAGATATGTGACTTAACTGTATCTGTTGTATCCTTTATTTCAAGTTCGATGGGATAGATGCGTTCAACATAGTTACCAAATTTTGAATTATTTAGTGAGAGAACTCTACCTACATCAGATTCCGACTGGACGTGCACGTGACTGCGTATTTACATGTATATATATACATCCCGCCCTTATTTAACATCGGATTTACTACCGGATGGGAGAGGTCGAGGGAAGACCTTATTTCTAAAACCTTGGTTAACGCTTGCCTGAAAAAACATGACATAAAACAGAGAAACATTAATGGTTTACGTTATACTTCATAGGTGCATATGAATTTTGCAATCTTAATATGATTTCTAAAGGAAGTTAGTTTATTTATACGTCTTGATTGCTATAAGTTATCTAATGACGGTTCCGGCTATAACATCAATTACAGATGATAACATAAACGGTACCAATTTTACTGTTAACTTAGAAAACAGAATTAAAAGCACAATTGCCCTTTACTAAACCTTGTATATTTCGATGTGAACAAACCAGGCGGAAGGGTGAAAATTTACTCGATAAACAGGTTTATTTTTTTTATTAGACGCAGCAATAAATTCCCTTCAGCTAGACTTTAGCTATTGTTCAGTGGGGAAACTGTAGAAAGTAAATTAAACGCATGCTGAGAGTACATACTTAAATCAGTTTACGGTTATTCTCCATTTACTCTATTATAGATTATTGTTCTCATTTGTACTGAACTACCTCTTGTTTGCTCTATCGGTAAAAATGTTCATTTTTTTAAGTCCGTTCAATTTTTTGCTATAATACATGTCATATCAAGTTATCTAACAACTATTGTGATATGCTCGGTAGTTATATAAATGATTGCATTGTTTATGTCATATGATATAATACTGCCTAATTTACATTTTATCCATCGATCATACCTACATTTTTTCATGACAGCTCATATTTCCCGTCCTTCGCCCCGGTAACCATTTAATCCAAAAGATATTTGCCACAGGGTGTTAAGAAAATTAGATTCAATTTTCAACCTCTGCATTTTGTTTATGTCAAATGCATGTACGATTTTATAGCATGAAATAATACACCATATTTGCCATAACTGTTAAAAGTGATTGAGTATACGATTTTCATAGTAGAATACATTTTGCTTCCTTTTTTGTTATATAAAAAAGATAACACGAATCACCAAAATATTTGAACGAACCAACCACCATTAGCCATCTTTTAGAGAAAATATATGCAAAAACGACAAACAAAACGCTTGGTATAGATATAGTACAGTCACAAATGACAAAAATGTAGGTACCAACCTGTACTTTACCTATAGATCTAGAACATACGTGGTCAAAATTAAACGCAGGGGAAAAACCAGTACAGTATAGCTTCAAACAGGATGAGTACTACATTATAACTTAAACAAGGAAGTAAAAGATGGCTAATTATATTATAAAGCTAGAAGCTAGCTACGGTAGCCATGTAAGTTGGTTGTACACAAAAAAGTAACCAAAAGCAACGTTCCTAACACATTTGTAACAGGTTTCGTGAAGTATCATAACAATGAAATCAGCAGTATTTGCGAGAGGCCAGTAAATATATTCAAATTCTTCATAATCTCTAGAAAATGTGATTACTTTACTGTTGAGAACTACTGGACAATGGTTTGTGTATGTAAATTCCATTATATCATTCTGATATTTACATGATGATAATGCCGATGATTCTATGTAAATGTGTTATAATGGTGAAGACGGAACTGCTTACCCTCGGGAGGCCTGGTTTGCTTACCCTCGGGAGGCCTGGTTTGCTTACCCTCGGGAGGCCTGGTTTGCTTACCCTCAGGAGGCCTGGTTTGCTTACCCTCAGGAGGCCTGGTTTGCTTACCCTCGGGAGGCCTGGTTTGCTTACCCTCGGGAGGCCTGGTTTGCAGCAAGTCATTTCTTCTTATATTTGTTTTGTGGTTATTAGTCACCGACGTCTGAAATTTAATGTAATCGTTTTTCTGGGCATGTTTTTGTGTTGTGTTTGTGCTTTTGCTTACGTTAATATATTACATCTAGCCATTCTGAAGCTTGTTTTTAAAGGAATGGGTTGTAAATATGAAGTGTAAACAATTGTTTGACGGTTTTAAAAGGATGGCTTGATAGCTCGGCTTGAAACTCGAAAATGTCCTTTGATCAATTACTATTCAGTGTTCAATATAACCGGAAAATCAAGTCAATCGGGAAATTACAGAATTTCACAGACAGTAATCCTTTATTAATAATTAATAAAACTATATAGACAACATCGATTGAAACTACATTAGTCTCTTTGAGAGGTAAATTATTTTGTATTACAGATTTAGACTAGTACCAAAGATATATTAAATATAGAATTCTGTTTTGCAAATTCTAACAGCAAAAGGGTCAGTTACGGTTGAATACCTTAACTTGCATCAAATGTCACTACCACGGCTGCTGAAAAAGCAAACAAATAAATAAGAACAAACATTAACAGATTTAATTTGGCCTTCTAACTGTTTTGATTCGAGCGCCTCTGATGAGTCTTAAGTATAGACAAAATGAGCGTCTGGTGTATCAAATTATAAGCCTGGTATCGTTGACGAGTTATACTGTTCATAACAGCATATTGTCATCAAATCTAACCACCATTGTTACTTAAAAACAACAGAAAACAATTGTTTTTTTTTAAATGTATATAGGTCAGTTACGGTTCAATACTTTAACTTGCATCAAATTTCACTACCACGGCTGCTGAAAAGGCAAACAACTGTACGCTCCACAGAGAGTCACATAGTAAATAATCATGTACATGTAACAACCACTGCTCAGCATAAGGCCTCTTCTGAACTTTTGAAGGTCCCCACTATGTACTGGTTACCTAAACTACACAAAAAACCCATAAAATATCGTTTCATCTCGGCCTCTAGAAAGTGTTCTACTACTAGACTTTCAGTGCTTTTAACGAGGTCCTTAATTACTATCAAAGAACTGATCATTAATTTTTGTAATAAAACTTATGAAAATAGTGGAATTATCCATGTTTTGGAGTGTAAAAAATTCTTTGGATGTTTTAGATAAATTGCGTGCTTTTGATGGTCCTTTTGATTCGGTTGACAGTTTTGACTTTTCCACTCTTTACACTACACTTCCACACAATCTTATCAAACAAAAGTTTTCCTATTTGATTAAATGGTCGTTCGATAAATCTGGTTGAAAATTTATTTGCTGCAACTCATATAAAGACTTTTCTCAAACGAGAAAGGTAAATATGCTAGATATACTTACTGGAGGTGTGGTGAGATGATTAAAGCCATAAATTTTCTCCTTGACAACATTTATGTACGTTTCAGTAATAAAGTTTATCGACAGATTTTAGGTATTCCTTTGTGTACCAATTGTGCCCCTTTAATAGCAGACTTGTTCCTGTACTGTTATGAATCACAGTTTATGGCAAAACTCAGTAAAGACCTGTCTAAATTCCATTTAATTGATAAATTCAACAACATTTACCGTTATCTTGATGATATTTTTTCATTAAATAATCAAGAATTTGCTAAATATACTGCCAAAATTTACCCACAGGAACTAACCTTAAATAAATCAAATATTAACAGCAATAAGTGTCCTTTCCTAGATTTAGACATTTCAGTATTAAACCAGAAACTCTACACAAAATTTTATTTACGACAAAAGGGATGATTTTTCTTTCCCTATTGTTAATTTTCCTTATTTGGACGGTAATGTTCCTCTGGTACCATCTTACGGTGTTTATATATCCCAGCTCGTTCGTTATGCACGTCTGTAGTGATGTTTTGATTTCAATTAGCGTAATCTATGTATTATGTGTTGAAGGCCGTACATTGACATTGACCTATAATGGTTTACTTTTATAAATTGTTATTTGGATGGAGAGTTGTCTCATTGGCACTCACACCACATCTTCCTATATCTAATTACTGGTAAATTATTACGTCAGGGATTTCGTTACCACAAATTACTTAAAACCTTTACTAAATTCTTCCATAGATACAAAGATTTGGTTTGCAAGTTTGGCTGTACCTGTAGAAAACTTAGTTCAAACGGAATAGCACATCCTAAATTTAACGGTGATGAAGTTAATCGAGCCCGGAAATATATGCGATCCGGGTAAACTTATCAATCCTTTATATAAACTTATTCTAAAAGGTTTTCTTATTCAGCACTGTAATTAAATCATTGAATATTGTTTTTATTGGTATAAATATTGATTTTGTTATCAGTAAATTAAAACCATACTAAATATTACACATATGTACCTTCACGGTACTTCAATCTGTCGATACCTATATTTTGGCATTGCACAAGGTCATGTTTTTTCTGACTGTTAATGACGTCTTTACACTAAATCCATTAGACGTTGGATGTATACTGATCGATGTTTTAGTCTTATAGATACATGTTTTTTTTATTAGTTGTTATAGGCTTTGAACTAGCTGTCAGTAACAGCGAGTACTCTCAGATCTGTACTTGGCGTCTTTTTGTTTTTAGGGATGAGGGATGGATTTATACCCTGCCTCGTCCGGTCTGTGTTTTTGTTTGATGTTTTTCTTTGTATCGTTCTGATGGGTTAAGCCTTTTTCAACTTATTTTCATAGTTTGTTCTTATGTTGTGCTGTTACACCACTGTCCCAGGTTAGGGGAGGGTTGAGCGCTCACAAACATGTTTAACCCCGCCACATTGTGTATGTGCCTGTCCCAAGTCCGGAGCCTGTAGTTCAGTGGTTGTCGTTGGGTCACAACTGTCATATTTGTTTTTCGTAAATTGTTTTGTTATAAATTAGGCCGATAGTTTTCTCAATTGAATTGTTTCATATTTTTCATGTCGGGACCTTTTATAGCCGACTATACGGTATGGGTTTTTCTCATTGTTGAAGGCCGTACGGTTGCCTATAATTGCTTATATCCACTTTATTTGAACTTTGGTGGATAGTTGTCTCATTGGCAATCATACCACATCTCCTTATTTTTATACATAATGGCGACAAGCTAGTATTTTATTGGTAAATCAAAGGTTTTTATAACCATACATTTTTCGCAAGATTATATTGGAGTGTACTCTCCAAATTTCCTCTGAAATAAATGTCAAGGTTTAAAGTTATCTTGATCATACTCATATAAAGTTAGGGTACATTTACATTCCCTTTCATTTAACTCTACCATAGTTCTATATCCAATATGTCAAACGTAGTTTAATAACAGCCAACTGTATCTTATATAATCTGTTTACCCTTAGAAGAATTGATGGCATTGTTTTACCATTGACAACTTATATAAATCCTCACTGTCCTAGTTGGTTGCAATAATAAAGAAGGATAAAATATTCTCCATGGGTTGAACATGGTATTATTGACTGTTGATATACATGCCAGATGATCGATAGAAGCCATACTAGTTTCATTAGGCAAGTGTGTTTTATGGATATTCAATCTTTTTCATTTATTGTTGAGAAAGAGATAGCTAGGCTTAATTTTCCTTGAATAAAAAAAATCTCCAATATTTTCTTAATTGCGTACTACCATAACCCAATATGTTCATCGCATAAGGTTCTTACAAGGTATGGCTTATGACTTATTTCTGAACAGAACATTTCTAAACTGTACAAGAATATCAATTTAACACTGTAATAAACTCTTTGAATATTGTTTTATCGGTACTAACATTGATTCAGTTATATATAAATTTGAACATAATTAAAACAGAGGCAAAAGATACAAAAGGGACATTCAAACTCACAAGTCGAAAATAAACTGACAATACCATGGCAAAAAAAAAAAACGACGAAAAGACAAACAACAGCATACAAACCACAACATAGAAAACTTGTGACTGAGCAACACGAACCCCAACAAAAACCGGGGGTGATTTCAGGTGTTCCGGAAGGGTAAGCTGATCCTGCTTCACATGTGGCACACGTCGTGTTGCTCATGCAAGTACAAACCCGGTGATATTACTTTATGGAAATATGTTAACTTGTTAAAACAGTATTCTACGAATGTGACGATATAGAATCTTTCATGTTCAATTTGCTAGAGGATGTTACAACTTTTAGATTTTAGGCCGGCGAGTAAATAAAACCATTAGAAATTGAACCGCTACCTCTTAGTTTTCACCTATAACTATGTTGGACTTAATCCATAATACTGGCTAGAACATATTTTGGGTTATTTTTGTAGTTGTTTTTGCTTTCTCATTATACCGAAATCTCAATTCATTCATTCAATAATACAGTCCAAGGTATATATATACATTAGAACATTGAGAATTACATAGTACTTTTTGTACCATTTCAAAATTAAAAAAAAAATAATACAAAAAACTAAGTGTTCATTATTTACAATGTCCGATTAAAGAAACATCAAAAAGCTTAATATTATACATTTTGTACCATGTCCGATAAGGAAATATCAAAAAGCTTATTATACATTTTGAACCATGTCCGATTAAGAAATATCAAAAAGTTTATTATACATTTTGAACCATGTCCGATTAAGAAATATCAAAAAGCTTATTATACATTCTGAACCATGTCCGATTAGAGAAGCATCAAAAAGCTTACTGTACATTTTATACCATATCTATATTCTAAATATTAAAAAGGTTATTGTGCATTATGTACTAAGTCCGATTGAAGAAACATCAAATATCCAATTTTATATTTGTATTTGAAATCTTTGATTTACATAAAATGTCATGAAACTAAATCAAATCGGTTCTTCATTAATTGAGCTGAAACATTTTTGTTTGTAAGATTTAACGCTGGTATTTTTGATTACTTCCCAACACAGCGAAACAAAAGAGTATTTTAACCGTACCTTTTTTAGGAAAAATTCAAAACGTAAAAATGTCGGAATGCAAGATTAGGCTTCAGAAATATTCCATCGTGTCACGTAGATTTAAAGGTCAAATACCATTTTACTGGAATCAATCACGTCTATTATAAATTCCAACTAATTTACATATTTGATTAATTAACTGTTCATCGTATAGCTCTGATTTCTCATTATTATTTTCAATATCGTGCTATGAACAAACATGTGAAGATACTTTCATTAAAAGTTTCTTGCATGGAAATCATAAGAAGAATGCATTTCTTGAAATCACCAATTTGAACAATTGACAGTTTGTGTTAAGATTAAACATGTTAGGGATTTGAGGAGGGGGAAAAACAAGAGAATAATACTAGTAGTTAGAAGTATGTTCGTATTTTATAAACTGGTGATTTTAATGTAGATACAAATAAGATAACTTAATACAGTAAATTGCAGCTTCGTTGGATAAATACTGTGTAAATTGCTTTTATTACAAAGCGTCAACATGCTATATTAACCTTCCAAAGGCCTTTAGAAGCTAATTGTCAAGCAGTTTGCATTGTAATGCAAATATAAAAGTACCTAGTCAATCAGTAAACTATAAAAATCTATAAGGACATAAATCCATTGTATAACTTTAATCAGACGTTGATAGTTATATGTAGGTTGATAAAAAATGCATTAGCTCTCATAGGTTAATTGTGACAAATCACAGACTTGTTCGGATGTTAGATGTCAAACAGTTTACTAGAATGATACTTTCGTTTAAAAGCAACAGGATAAAATCTGTTTACTTTTTGGTCTCGTTTATATTGATATAGATCTGATCCCTACATAAATCCTTATTCGTTTATATTAACTTCAATCCTCTAGTAGCTCATCTTTAAAATGACTTAAACGTCCAATGATTGCACTAGCTGTATATTGCAAATGATTGGAAACAAAATATATATTAAATATTCATTTTGACAATCAGATAGTTACTACGACGACAAGGTAACCGAACGCTCTTATCTTGTCTTTTGGGTCTTTCACGTTCATGATTAAAGTGGAAAAGGTCCTTATTTCTCCGGATTGCCTATAAGATACTGTCCGTTCTAGATAGAAACGCCTTTTTCGAGGGAAGGCGAGGTGGCTAATTTTAAAATATTTTCGCTATAAGACTTAAACGATATAAATCATGATTAGTTAGATACATCTGGTATTATATGTGGTGTATATATTATGACAAATTCATCTTGAGATAAGGAAAGTATTTAGTCATAAAAAATGCATATCATAAAACATAAATGTATAACATGTATAGAAAAAGAAGTTCATATCAACAGGCTATGGCCACAATCAGCAAGATTAACTAAAATCTGTAACTGCCTAAAATACTCTTTTAATTGCGGAAACCACTACATCGAGTGTGAAACGATATTTCTCCAATTGATACAATTAAATATTCAAATTCAAAACGTAAGTCTTGTTGAGCGTTTTTTAAAATATGTAGAACTATAGGTTTGCAGAGAGATACGGTCACCGTGGTGGAATCTGTTTCTCTAATGATTTTTGATTTTATGTAGGCAAACTTAAAATTCTGAGTGCTCAATGATGTGGTCTTTCTATGTGACGTCATAATAACAAATTCATAATAAAACAAGACAATATATATATGTGTGTGTGTGTGTGTGTGTGTGTGTGTGTGTGTGTGTGTGTGTGTGTGTGTGTGTGTGTGTGTGTGTGTGTGTGTGTGTGTGTGTGTGTGTGTAATATATACGTCTCAAATTTAGCCCAGCAATGTTAGATCTGCAATTTGCGTAAGCAAATTTTTATTTCTTCCCTCAGCGGTTATCTGATGGAGAACGTCTGCCGTAAAGTTGTCATATATTTAGACGTATATATATAGAAGTCTATAAAGGACCAACTAGCAAATTCAATATCTTCCTGATCGTCTAGTATAGGCGATACTGCGATGATAGGGAAAAAATTATATAAGTCCAATGATTTGCGCAACGGTACTAATATAAGATTGCAATATACGAAGATGATGGTATAAAATCGTGTTGACAAATATTTCATTATGACTCTACAAGCCGTTTGAACAAACAAAAATGGACATGCCGGTAAACGAGAATGTTTGTGCAGATAAAGATTTTCTACTAAACAAGAAACAAATGATCCCAATCCGGAACATTTTTTGGTCGGTGCTAGAAGAGTGTGTATGCGGAGGAGTTACTTTCCAAAAAATCATCCACAGTAACAGAATGCAAACCTTTGATCACGCTGTGTCGGCGGGGTAAAACATGTTTCTGTCAGTATACTGGAAAAAAATACTTCTCATAAACATAGGAACTGACATTAGTAAGAGGAAAGTGTATATCGTAAAAGAGAGCGAAAACGGCAAAATACACCAAGTGTCAAAGTGTTTAATTCGTCCCATGTCATTTACTTGCGTGAAATAAAAGCTACTTTTTAACTTTCTAATTGAATAATTTTGTAAAACAATTTTTTTAAATATGGTTCGTCATGTCTTAAAAAGAGATGGATACTCATCAACAAGACAATAACCTAACGACCAGAGGTGTAGTATCATAATATGATTGCCAATGAGACAAGTCGTTATCCAATGCTAAATGTCATTAATGTAATTAACTGTTATAGGTTACCGTATGGCTAACCCCGCAGATAGTATTCTATAACGACCAAAGGGTATCAAAACGACCAGTGTATAACAAATCAAAAGAGAAAGATAACGGACTGATTTATATACAAAATAAACAATAAACAAAAATGCAAATAAGTTGTGGTGTAATTGTCAACGAACAAATATCCACCAAAGACCAAATATCGTTGATGTATGCACATAATAACGTTTATATGACCTTCAACGTGGAGCCTTGGCTTACGTCGCATAGAAAGATATATAGGATCACGAAATGACTTGTGTAATACAATTCAAAAGAGAAAGACAACGACGTGATTTAGAAACAATACAATAGACGAAAAACTAGTATGAACACAGCAAAAAACAAAAACCATTGTCTGAACCCCATTCCCGTTACACCATCGCACTTTAGCGTGTTAAACCAACGCACTTTAGCGTGTCATATACCATAACACTTTAGCATGTCAAACCATCGCACTTTAGCGTGTCATCTGATCGCACTTAAAAACAAACAGCCATCGCACTTTAGCGTCTGACACCATCGCACTTTAGCGTAGACCATCGCACTTTAGCGTGACCATCGCACTTTAGAGTACCATCGCACTTTAGAGTCCTACATATATATAATAATAGAAGAGCCCTCTATCACACTGCTAGTACTTCCTGTTGATGTCGTTTGGATCATAGATGTATAAACCCATAGATGAAGCTCAACACTGACTTCAAAGGTTCTATGTGCGTTGTAATGGCGATAATCGCTGATAATGACATGAACCAGTTGGTCATTGACATGCCGATTGACAATCTAGACAATAGAAAACTGGGTTTATACATCTATGTTTGGATGAAGTACATTTAGTGTCTTTATCCAGAATCTTTCCCGAACCTATCGCTTGGCACCACTCCACTTTCATACATAAAAATGCATAAAACTGTAACATTAACGCTAATGAGTGTACTATAAACAGTTGTTATATTTTATAGATTGACGTAATATTTTGCTATACAAACTGACTTCATCAGCCGCGTGCAGCCAACAAGGCGAAGTCGGCTACTATTAATAATTTTTTAAGCTTATCGTACATTTCGTTCAAACAGATATAAATGTGTTGTGTAAATTGTATGAAATTCAAGATTTATATAATTCCTTTAGTTTATGATGAAATTGTTTTCATAATTTAATATAGTATCTATCAGCCAACATAATTAGATATTCTATCAGCGTAAAAGTCTTATTTAACCCTTTTATATGTCAAATATTTATGATAACAATTCAGTTTCAATTCAATTCAAAGTTTTATTGCCATATAAACTTTACAGTTTGTGACATACCATAAACATGTGTGGGAAAACCAAAGAATAAAGTGAATATGCATTCAAAGGTAGCGAAAATAACTTGTACTTTAAAACCATGTAAAAATGAACTTAAATAGTTGAAATGTTGCTCGCTTGGCAAGGCATAATCATAAACTTGTCATGATGATGATGGCATTTTGTCTTTATTTGCAGTATAAATCCATTAATTCAGACATTCAACGTGATCCGACCAGGAAGTAAGTTTCTTCGGTAGAAATCATTGCTCTTTTGATCCATGTATTTCCTACAGGTGACATTTTAAATTTAACATCAAATGATTTCGTGAAGTAGTTGATTGATTGATTGTTGTTTGCTTTACGCCGCATTAGCACAGAAAGGCTATATCGCGGCGAGAGCTAATTCGAATATTATAACAGTTTAAGGTATATTTTAAAATCAGACAAAAGGTCTTTCAATAAACTAAAATTCTAGACTAAAGCAAATTGATTATTTACAAATAAAATCAACACTAAGATAATGTGATAAAAATTAAAATCGTTTTAAATATAACAACATTTTATATTTTATAATATATTCCAATTTCTTTTAAGAATGAAACAATATTTGTAAATGGAACATTATTAAATAAATCATACTTATTATTGACATTGAAATACTTCTTACGAATATCAGCAAAGTCAAACATGTTTAATAGTATACTTGCAGTTGCAAGGTACACATTGTGGTTCTTCTTCATTTTTAAAATATACTCGTGTGTCACTCTAGTATGACCAATTCGGCATCTAGAAATAACACACTGATCTTTTCTGCACATTAAATTATTAAAGGTTTACCTAAATTAGGTTTAATTTCATGTAATTTGTTACCATCTCTCTTACTCCATTCATTTTCAAAATATTAAAACATATTCTCTAATATTAGATTTAAATCGGTATATGGTATATTACAGTTAGATAAAATGTCACCAGGGCATTCTTTGCCTCAAGGTCTACAGCTGTGTTTCCATGGATTCCAACATGACTCGGCACCCATAGAAATATTATTTCTTTAAGAAGATTTTTAAATTCCTCATTACATATAAAATTTTCAGAATTGTTGGGTTTTTAATTTTAGTATTTTGTATAGCTTGTAAGCATGAAAGAGAATCAGAACATATAATAAATTTGGATTTATTTGAAGAAGCAATAAATTTAAAAGCCAAAATTATTGCTTCTGCTTCAGCAGTAAAGATGGATGCTGCAGATGGCAAACGGAGAGTTGCAGCTCTGTCCCTGAAGACAGCAGCAGATGCAACTCTGTCACCATCTTTTGATCCATCAGTATAAACAGTTGAAAAATCTGAATAATTGGCTTTAATTTCAGCATAGTGTTGCTGAATTAAAAGAGGATTTGTTTCATTTTTATTGTGTTTACGGAGATCAAATATAATTTTTGGTTTGGGAAGTTCCCATGGAGGACATTTGCAAGTTTCAACTTGAGCAACAGATTTTAAATCAAAAGTAGCTAAATGTGGTTTTAAACGTATACCTAACGGAGGAATTTTATTTTCATGTTTTGCAAAAATCTCTTCATAAATTGGATTAAAAACACAGCTGTAGACAGGATTATCCGAATAGGCTTTTAGTTTGACAGCATATTGAAGTCCAAGCTTCAAGCGTCTATCAAAAAGTGAATGCTCATCAGCCTCTACATACAGACTCTCAACTGGTGAGGTTTTAAAGGCGCCAAGACAGAGACGCAAACCCTGGTGATGCACAGCATCGAGAATCTGTATGTAGGACTTCCGTGCAGAGCCATACAATATAGATCCATAATCTAGTTTGGATCTAACTAGAGATCTTTATAAATTAAGAAAAATGTTGCGATCAGCACCCCAGTCGGTGCTGTCGACAACTTTAAAATATCTAATGCTTTTAAACATCTTGATTTTAACATTTTGATATGGGGAGAAAGGTTAATTTTTATCAAAACTAACCCTAGAAATTTGGTTTCATCAACCATTTTAATTGGGTTTCCATATAAAGTGAGTTCTGGATCAAGATGCAATTTCCTTTTGTTACAGAAATGCATCCCAACCGTTTTAGATGAGGAAAATTTAAAACCATTTTCTGAGGCCCATTTTTCGATTCTTCCGAGACATAGTTATAATTGGCGTTCTATGTTATTCATATTTTTGCCTCTATAACATATTAAAAAATCATCAACGTACAATGAGCCTTCAATATTACTTTTTAAAACTTCAACAAGGCTGTTAATTTTAAGACTAAATAATGTCACAGATAAAATACTGCCCTGAGGGATGAAGTAGTTGATAATCTGTAACGAAATTACTGTACTTTTAGTCATTTAACTTAAATAATAAATCAAAAATCAATTAGATTTTCGATCACGAAATAATCTAAAAGAAAAGCATTCTTGCTTATTTGTTTATGACTCTTGCTACCAAATTGATTGTATTTCCACAAAATTGAAAGAATAATTGTAAACAATAATAGTTAAAACATCCAAAATAAAAAAGCTCACTTTTTGAACTTATCATTTGTGTGATTTAGTGTAAACAAATCTTCTATATTCAATGCACCTACATACATCAATATGGGGGATTAGCTTTGCTCCATTTCACAGTCTTAAGCTGCTTAAATGTGTATTAGGTCAGTTGAAAGGAGATGTTTTATGAGCATATATGAATGAACGCACGAGTATAGTGTCACTTTTTAAAATCAAATCTGCCACGCTTCTTTTTTTTTTTTTTTTTAAGAAAAGGTGTTTTTGTATGTTTTATTTTTGTTTATATTTTAGTTTGTGTTTCCTTTTAAAAACAATCTCTCAATAGTTTTTTAATTTCCCCGCTCGAACGGGTTTATATCGTTTTACCCCGTCTGTCTATCTGTCCGTCCGTCCGTCCGTTTGCCCGTCCGTCCCAAGAAACATTAGTCGCAGTTTTTGCAGGAACTATAAATCAGAGCTTCCTTGTTTACGGAGTATTTAACGATTCTAACACATAATAGCCATGTATGAAATTGTCGTTGCATTTTTGATTTATTTCCAGTTTCATGTGAGCATGTTTTACCGTTTGAGACTTTTTTTCAGATTCATCATTCATCTACTTCCTGTTAACCGAATACTTATATATTCTAACGCATGCGATTTATGATATTTTTGTTGCATTTTTCTCAAGAACTTTAAGAAGAGCTTCCTGAAATTTAATATCAGGCTCCGATAACATGCTTTGCTGTGTGAGGAGTTTCGGACTCATCGCTCATCAAATTCCTGTTTACCGAATGTTTATATTTTTACTACGTAATGGCCATGTATGAAATTTTCGTCGCATTTTTCTAGGAAACTATAGATAAGAGTTTCTTGAATTTTGTTATTAGGTTTCATATGAACATGCTTCACGGTGTGATGTATTTTTCCTGCTCTCTTCAATTTCCTGTTAACCGTATTCTTAAAACAGGTGTATCATAACTGAGCATTAGCTCACAGTTCTACTTGTTATAGTATAGCATTCTTTTTTGGTTGAACCTTATTTCGAATGAACACAGGCGCTATAAATTTCACATTCTTTTCAAATAGTAGCTGTAGTTACATGGCTGTTAGTAAAGGTGACTGTTAGTTGGTTGGGATCGTTTGATAAAGCGTTATTTTCCAAAACCTTTCGAAATTTTGGGTCCTCAATGCTTCAACTTCGTTCTTTATCTGGCTTTTAAACTTTTCTGATTCGAGCGCCACTGGTGAGACTTTTGCAGACAAAACGCGCGTCTGACGTACAAAATGTTAATCCTGGTATCTATGAGTTTATTGATAAAGCTTTCAAAACAAGACACTCGCGTATTTGTTATAACTAGGAGTTGTTCTACTTCAACACCAGTATAGAAAACTGTTATTGTTTTGATGGATTTTCACAGAAAGAATTGTCTGAATTTATAGTTGGTGGTACTCGTCAAGAAATCATTCATGCCGAAATGGTGTCATATATATACAAAAAGAGTATGTCATTTAGGTGTTTTTCTTTTAGATTCAATGGATAGTGAGATGAACTCGACATCCCCTCATATTGACTGCAAAATTGAGTTTTCCACGGTCGGGACCAATGACTAAGTTATAAAATAACCGTCTGAGTAAAATTTAGTAGAACAAATTTTAGATTATCAACATTCATGGGTTTTAAGGCATATTTGGTAATTGAAGAAAATGTATAATATTTTTTTTAAATAATTTCGAGTATTTGGTTACTCTTGCCATTTTTAGGGAAGCCATAGGAAAAGAGATGTCGTGTTACAATAACAGAAATATAAGGAAATGTGGTATGATTGTCTATGGGACAACTATCCGACAAAGAGCATGCATGGTATGTATAAGGATATAAACAACTATACATTTGTAGGTCACCGTAGTCTCAAAAATGAGTCAAACCCGTATACCATAAAGCAATCTATAAAGGTCCAGCGTTATAAAATGTAAGTACTACGGACCAGAAGTGTTAAATACCTGGTGAGCAATTACATGAAAAATTACATTGTATGTATTGAACTATTCAAAATGAAATAAATGTAAGTTGCGTAGTGATAGGACTATATTCAGATTTCGACATGGATCATAACAAAAGTTAAGAGCTCTATAAGCAACATCACCGTAAACATTAGGATGTGATATCCCGCAATATTAGGTTTCTATAGGTACAGTTAAAATTCCAAACATAAACCAATTTGATTCGGGATGCAATCAATCACCAATGATAGAATTCTTCATCGACATGCCATCGATTAATATAAACTTGAACAAGTAAAAATCTTTTTTTGAGCTTATAGGTAATTTTCCATTTTATATTAAAATATAGTGCCCTAAAGTTCTAAGGTCCTCAAGGCGCTTCAACTTCGTACCTAATTTGGCCTTTTGGCGTTGTGATTCTATGCGTCTTTGTAGACGAAACGCGCTTCTGGTGTACACAGAAACTATAAGCCTGGTATCTTTGATAAGTTTTTTCTTACGTTGTTTATTCAAATTCTTATCCGATTAGAATTCAGTCTGTTCAAACTGTATAAACCTATAGAGAGTTGAAGGATCAATAATAACACAACAGGCCTCATGCGACAGTGAATTGAACATCGTAATACCTTTTTGTCTCATATTTGTATATTTTTTATATCATTATAGTTGAAATAAAACAAATAATTAAGGAATCAAGGTGGGTAGAGTCGACCATTATTTAATTCTAGACATACTGCGATTGAACAATTTGAGAATAGAAATATATAGTAATCAAATCAATTTTTAGAACAGGACATACATGAATATTTGATATCTGGTAACTGACAGCATTTTCTAATCAAATATCTATCTTTCATAAAAGCAAAGTAAATTAGAAAAAGTCATGCCCTATAGATATAATATAGCTGATAACCAAATATTCAAATAAAACTATAAATTAAATGCCAAATGTCGGAACACCGGTTTTATACGCCTAAAATGCAATGAAAAAATCCCCCTTTTTTTTTTTTTTTTCGCTATATTCTTAAAGTATTTATCTATTTCTGGCTTTTGGTTCTAATCTTTCCGGATGTAAATGAAGAAAAAGGATCTAGAATGCGACTTTAAGGCACCAAAGGTAGACAAGTTTGGGCGAATGAACAACAATTAGACACATTTGGCGGATGTAAATTGCTCACGTTTGGCGGAACAATAATGTATATGATAAATATATTTTTGGACACATTTAGGCGAATCAGACCAGCTAGGGTATGATAGAAACGTTTGTGTGTGTTATATATGTATTTGTATATAAAATTCCAGTTTACAGCATCAATGGCAATGATTTCTATGTAAACTGTAGAGATGTGGAAATACTTTAGAATGCAAGTGCATATCTGTCATTTATCAATGCAAATAAAAAGTCATTTTCCTTAAACTATGTCGTATGATGTATTAAAATCTATCTCTTTCATTGATTAACTGTAAATTGAAATTGATGCAAATTGCCTTGGTTATAATATATTGCCTTTTAATATTACGCATAAATTACGCAATAGCATGATTAAATTCCATTTCAGTAGACAAAAAATTATTCATAAAGGAAAGTGATGTAAAATAAGAATCGATTAAATCTTAAAAATTATATGTGCCTCGCCTGTCTGGTGACTATACTTGTGTAGTCGTAATAAAAGATTTCTAGAAAGTCGAGCACAAACGAAAATTTTAAACAAAATTCGCGGCTCACTAAACATGGTAAATGTGAATGTGCGAGAGGGGGCAAGGTGTTCTATTAAACACATATTCTTGTTGTATACTATTTGATTGGTCTAATCGTACGCCATTAAGTCAATAACATTGCAAAGATATTATACATTAAGTATGTATACAATACACTCAATATGGTTGCTGACCTTATTCGGTTGGTATGGTTGCATTTCGCCATGTATGCTGTTGAAATGCAACCAAGTTATGTGATATATGATTACATTTGCAACCATCTTGGCAAAAAAATACAGTTCAACCATTTTGATATCCATTCAGAAAACTGAATAATTGTGTTAGTGGTGCTTTTACAAAGTTGGTCTTGGGACACCCTCTCAATGATGATGCTGAAAAACAATAAAAAGCGATTAAGTATTTTTAATGTCAATTTAATTTTGGAGACTCTAACGGTCAAATTTTTACAGCGTTTCCGTATACAAAAAATAACATACACAGTGTATGTGTCTATTTGTATACATTTTTTATAGGTAGTCTATTCTATGGACTGACTTGTATGTGGTCACCCTGACATCCGGCTGCAAAATCCAAGCTTAAAAGGGACATCCTTAAAAAATACACAATCACGTCCGGACGGAAAGTGACGTTAAGTCCTTTTCGACTTGTAGGAAGGGTACCACACTGATTTAAGTGTCTTAAAAAAAACCATTTAGCAACTTTTTGACGGGTCCATAGGTAACCTGTTGCGTTAGTGAAGAGTAAATAATTATTCATTTGGTTTAATCATTAATAGTTGAACAGATAAGGTTGTTTAATATGTTTAATATACCCTAGGATTCTCTTGAGAGTTTCATAAACAAAGTATTGCTCCAGGTATTGACACGTCTGTCATTACCATATGTTATAGAAGAATGTATTTATCTATTGTTGTCCTCACATGTCAAATGGACTCGATAAAAAAGAAATGTTCAATTAATCTAAAAATAAGATGGGACAGGATTGTTCAGGCAACGCGACGATAAATTGATCATCTTCAGATAATTTGAAAGAAACAATTAGGTTAATGAACGTTTAACTTAGTTCATTACATGAATGAGTCAGAAATACTTATCCTTCACATGGAAACATTGTTTATTTTCAACCTTTTTACGTAATCTATTGACTTGTTTTTCTTTTAGGCTTTTTGTGTCGTTGGATTATTGTCTGATTGGCGAATACCCAATAGACCTTTTATCAAATGACATATGAAATATATATGTGATAGATGTTCAAGTGTTTGATCTTTCTGCGTACTTTGATTACGGAAAAAGTGTTCCAATCGTCTTCTCTGTGTATAAATGATTGGTTAATATCCTCAATTCATATATATATATATATATATATATATATTAATACATATAATTTAATGTAGTAACTGCATCAGTTTATTTACAAACTGATCCACGCTAGATAGATTGAATGTTGATTGTTGCTATTTTTAGACACTATATATTGTAAATTAACTTATAAACTTGGTATCTGAAATTGAGCAAAATCAGTATTCACTGGCCAAAAGGTCGTAAAGAATTGATTAAAATAAAAGTTGAAGCTTCAATGATTGCTTTTGTTTAATTTACCGCTAATTTAAGAGAATTAGTTTTAGAAAAATACCCCAAACATATCTTTGTCGAAATATTATTCATTTTTTTTTTTTGCCTTTTGTTTATAGTAAATACATGGAAATTATGATGGCCACGTTTAACTTTGGTCAAATTTAAATTGATTATCTTAAATAAATGACTAATGTGCATTGATCTGGAAGACTTAAGGCTTAAATTGTTATGTTGGCATGGTTGGTTGCTGAATCTTTGACCTGTATATATTACTTTATATTTCCTCTTACTTAAATATATTTAGTACTATTAAGTGTGTGAAGCATCTAGTTAATAAAATGAAAATAGGTTTATTTGTAATTTACAATGTATAGTGGATAGTGGATTTGACTCTTTCTTTTCGTTTTGATATTTTTCTATGTTATGAATAAGGTAATGAAAAGAAGGGATTCATGACTTCTTTTGATTTTTAGACACAAAAAGAGTTCATATAAGTGTAATACATCTGAGAGAGTTCTTATGTTATCGTTTATATTGCTCTTTTTATCTCTGTAAGTCGGAGTTAAGCCTTCAAAATGAAGCAAAAGCTCAACGATGCTGCAAGTTTGAAAAAAACGGTCCATACACATGCGTTAAAGCGCAATATTCTGTTAGATGGTAAGTTTGATGGATCTATGTACTGTTTTATATTTTTTGCCTGACTTTTTTTATTTCTTGACACATAAAGAGTTCGTATTAGTGTAGTATATATGAGCGAATTATTTTCTAATATTTTCAGGAAAAGTTTGATTTGGGAGAAATAATGATCTCTTTATGTTACCTACCAACTGCAGGAAGACTTACACTGACCATTATCAAGGCCAGAAACCTAAAGGCAATGGATATTACAGGGTCTTCAGGTAATGTAAATTATTGTAGCAAACATCATTTGTTATTGGCAAGCTCATACAGCAAGCAAGTAGACGTTATCTGTTTCTACTATTCTCGAAGATTATAGTCATCATAATCAAAACTGGAGAGCGGTAATTGACGTTTTGTCTCAAAATGTTATTATTTTGTTGGCATTAAAAAAGAATAATAGAACACTCATTATTTTCTTCTGTAACAGACTTTAGTGATAGAAAATGAAAGGATATGGAGTAAATGTACATGGGACAAAATCGCACACAATACATAGAAAACATAGAAAATTATCAATGAACAGGGCTTTTATTCCTGTTCTTCATCTTGACAGTTGATGTAGGGTCTTCAACAATGAACAAATCATTCATACCCTACAACAAGGTCAAGACGGCCCCTAGCGTCGACTTAAGCGGTACTATTGATAAAAATAAAGTAATTTTGAAAGAATCTCCTTTCCAGACGATACATACATGAACATAGAAATAAATACCTAAATGCATAAAAGATGAGGTATCACATACGTACAAGAGTCATTATTTGGTTCCTGAAATTGTTAAAATAGTAAAGGTATTCAAGACTTACAAAATAATGATAATTTTGTTGATAACTGAACAGCTAACTTTAGGGCAAAAAAGGTTTTTGCGATGTCACTTTGATGACGAAATTGACAAATTTGACTAAAAGTTGCCATATTAAACATAGTTTTTTTGGACAAAATAGATGTGAGCAAAGGCTTTATCAAAAAGCTTTTTGCTCACATCAAAAAGATGTTTTACAAATATTTACACATATATACAGTTGGTCATATAGCTCCTAACGTTGCAACGTTATAAGGCAGCCCTGGCTTTCAAATATTAAGACTTGCACGTTCCTGGTGAAGGTAAATTCAGAAAAACGATTCGAACGATCAAAATTTATCAAGTCTTTCTTTCATTTTTCACCTTTCCTTAACATGTTTTCTAGGGTAAAGCCTCATACCTGAATATTTCTGACAAGATCTCAAAATGAGGCCAGTTTGACAGTTTTTGCAGTTTTGCACTAAATTCAAGAAGTTTGAAGCCCTTATGCATACGTTCTCAAATATGTCTACTATTATATGACATATATACTGACGTCTTATTAACATCTGATGGATGTAATTTGGTACATGTATAATACTTCTTTATTGTCAAAGTCAAAGGGGTAAAAAAGGTTACCTTTGTCCCTCAATTTTTTTTATGGACGCAATATAGACATAACTCAAATGCAATCTTTTTTGACGCAGAGTCAGAATAACTAAGTTTAAACCTTTTGCAGACCCATATGCTAAAGTGTCATTGATGTGTGAAGGAAAAAGAATTAAGAAGAGGAAGACTTCAGTTAAAAAGTGTACTTTGAGTCCTGTTTATAATGAAGCTATGGTGTTTGACGTTCCGAGAGAAAACGTTGATGACATTCATATGGTGATCAAAGTCATAGATTATGACAGGTAAGTCGTAGGAGTAAAAACATGCATAAGAAACTTTTTTTAGGTAGGGCTTTATGAGGCTTTTTCATATATGATTTTGTCTGTATAGCACAAGCTAAAACTCGTCTCCAAAGACTTTCTAGCAAGATTTAGATAGTTGTATGGTTTATACATTTACATTGGGTAATTTCTCATGTACGGGTCTTTTCGTATATTTATGTAATTCAATCCGGCTTGATCAGTATTTTACATGCAATTTAACGGTATTGTTTTTTGCTAACATTATGTTTTCACGCGCCACATTGTGTTACATACATAATACAAATTGATGTTTTCCTCATTCTTTAATATGTGTACTATATATTAATATTTTAAAGCTAAAGATTTGAAATATATGCCTTAATGACCAGCATAATATTTGGAGCCTTCGAAACTGATTTCTTTTATAGATGCGGGAATATGATAATATTTGTTAGTTGTTTTAGGATTTTGTGCAATGTCTGTGAATATCTATTTCAAATTAAAAAACTACAATTATTAATAACATTTTGTTGGCTCAGATAATTTTAATCAGCCCGCCAATGAACAAATTATTCATCTGACCCTCGTACAAGGTCAAGAATTTTTTACATCATCCCCCCCCCCTTTTTTTTTTCTAATATCTATATATGTAATTTCTGAGCTCTCAGATATTTGTTGTTTTATTTCCCGTGTGTCCTTATCCTAACTAAATGTTAACCTTGTTCATATAGAAAAAACTGTAAGCATTTAGGCAATGAAGAAAAAAATAACTCCTCAACGATACCAGGCTTTTAATATGGTCCGCCAGACGCGAGCGCTTGAATCGAAAGTTGGTCCATTTTTAATACTACTAATCGCTATGATAAAATTCGATACCTATCCCGTACTGCCTCAAAACAGAAGGCATGCAAACACATTATTTCTGTTCCTAAAAATATGATTGTTCCATTACATTTTGTAACTGATTATTGCCCAAGTTGTTGTTTGTTTACATACTAACATGTCTATACTTACATGTCTATACGGTATGCTAGTCTTTGTCAGTTCGGCTTAGTCCTTGTGTTGTCCTGTTGACAGCTTTCAATTGCCAATATTGCTTCGGTATTCTGCATTTTCCCTTAGAAACCATATACGTTCACCTCTGGTTTTTGGTGTGGTCCCTTCTATTTAATTTTATGTTTTCTGTGTATAGTTTTGTTATATGTGTCCAGTTATTATATTTCAGAATTGGCTGTAATGAGGTTATGGGATGTACTGCCCTTGGACCTATGTTTGTTGGTATAGCAAGAGACCATTGGTTTGAAATGCTAGAAAATCCAAGGAAACCAGTTGCTCAATGGTACCCACTTCAGGAGCACGTGCCAATGTGTGCGACCAGTAGCATACCTGTAAACAAATGTAAAACGTGTCATTCTAGACAAACAACGGTAGATTCAAGCGATGGCAGCACTTTATGAAGTTTGGTGTAATTGTTATTCTCTATTTGTGCTAACTGTGTTAAAACTGTTTATGTGTTTATAGTTCATGTCCATATCATAAATATTGGTATTTATACTTAAGCAATTGTGCCACACGTTTTATGCGCGATAATCATGGTAAATTCGTGTTTTTGTCGTTAGTATGTGGATGAGATATTCCTGAAAACATTGAATACGAAAATTGTGTTTTATGCGGAAAATTTAAGCAATTTCAATTGACATATTTTAGCTCATGTAAGTCCATGTGAGATATTGCAATTACTTGGCGTCTGTCTTCGAAGATGTTTTCAAGATCTTTTCCACTGAAGCTACTGGACCAATTTCAACCAAATTTAAGGTAAATGATCCTGTAAACAAACATGGCAACATTGGATAAAATTAAAACAAAGAGGTAAAAGGCATGCATTGTCTTCAATCCTTTTAACCATAATAGATAAAGAAAATCTGACTGGGGCAAAAATGCATAGAATGTCAAGATCTACCTGCTTCCCATTTCACCAAAATTATCGAATGACTCATTAAGGAGCTATTGGTCTTAAATGACGATGTTTGCCTATTATCTTAAAAGCTATATAAAATAGGTAGAAACTATTTTTTAGCAAAAATGAACAGCATTACATGATCTACAAATATTTCAATATGACCAAAGCCATTGGACGACTCATTAAGACTTATTGCCCGTTAATGACGATATTTGACTAATTTTAGTGTATATAACCCATTATCTTGAAAACTATACTAGAGAGGAAGAAACTGAAAACAAAAAAATAATCAGAAATACGAGATATAAAAAGTTGCATATACAACCTAAATATTTGGAATACTCCTGAAAGAGTTTTAGCATTTAATGACAATTTTTGACAAAATTTTGTGTCCGTCATATTCTTGTTTAAAGATGTTCTTCTCTGACAAAACTTTTGGTTAGGGCACAATCGATGAAATGAGGACAGGACTGTGGCTACGACAGTTGGAACATATCTGTGGTCATCTGTGAGACAGATAATCCATGAGGGTTCAAAATGTTAGGCTATAAACTGCCCCAAGTTTGAAATCATTTCAGAAAAAATACTGACCATTATTTTACTGGTAACACAGTTACAAAAAACACATCAATGAGTAGTTCCACTTAAACATGTAATTGAGACATTAAGCTGAAGTATTTTTTTAAATCTCTTCATTCTTATAACAATAATGAGTTGACGAGTTCCATATATTTTCAAACGACTGGTTGAATTTCTGCTTTACTTGCTGAATATTAGAAACTTGCTGAATGTGGAATTTAATCAAATACTATTGTTAATAGTTTTCAATGTTTTCAATGGAATTACTTGCTTACTAGCTAACGATACTATTGCATCAAGCGTATATTGACGACAGGCATTGTTAACTATGGGATCTTTGTTAGTCAAGCTATGTTTCACACCTAAATGTACGAAATTGCAATCATCCTATCAACGCCACCTAATTATAACATAATTACAAAAAATCGTTGGTAAGTGTTTTATTTATTTTAATAAAGATCTGCTAAAAAACAATTATAAGAAGAAAAAAGTTCAATTATCATAATGTATTCATCCAACATTTTTACTGCGGATACAATGTAATAAGACGTTTTACTTACTTTTGCTCCTGAATGTGAAAAATAATAAACTTTTGTTCACATAAAAAAATTATGGGGTATCCATCCATGACACAAAATCTGTGAATGTACAACAAAAAAACACAAAAAGCAAAGGGCCATCGCTTTTATTGCTGTTCTTCATCTCAAACTCATATTTAGGCCTTCAACACGGAGAAAAAAATCCATTCACCTCACTGCAAGTTTTAGAAGGCTCCTAGCACCGGTTTCATCGTCAATTTAATTGCAAACTGACGATCACGCCACAACTGTGAATTGAAGAACAAAGCCATGGAGTAATTTCAATAAAATTATAAATCTGGCAAACAAATCAAACATGTACTGTCATAATTTAGCCCGACAATCACACTGAAGCGGGCAAAAAACAATACAAACATTTAGACAACCATACCTTTTTCCTATTGATTTATTGTTTCTTATACAAACTGCAAACTTCTTGTTGTAATGCATATAACATTTGATCGCTTGATTGATATCAAAACAATATAGACATTGTAAAAAACATCAACATTTAGGAATAGTTTAGTCATCTGTTCAATAAAGATCATTTTGAAGGGATTCTACTGAGTGTAAAATGAAAAACTCAGTACACCAATTTTGTTTTCTTTATTCGGAAATTAGTATGCTGCTTTACAACATTGACTTTTGTTATAAATTCATTTTCTGTGATATAGCGTCTACTTTCTTGTTGACACTGCATATGTTATTACTATTTATATATTAATTCCTTATTAATTGTCAGGCATATTTTTGTTAATTGTACATGAATTTAACTTCCTGAAATGTTGAAATATTTTTGAAATAAAACAAATAAAATGACTGTTTATTACTGTATGTTACAAATCCTTTTATGATGCGTTCAACATGCTGATGAGTCTATACTGTAAGTGTGCAGCTTTCCACAAAGTCCTTAATGGGGACAAGAGCTATGGTACAAAGAAGTAATTTTTCATAAAAAATGAAAATAACACTTAATAATTTTCAATCGTCCGAAGCGCTTTTCTAGATTTACCTTCAACATGAACGCTCAAAGCAGAATATATGATGGCTTAGGATATATAAGAACTTAGTCAGCCAACATTTTAGAAAGTCTGACCACAATCTCAATGACGTCGATTGTATAAAAGATGTTGTGATTGAATCGTCACAAAGTAAGGGTAAAAGTACCCACCAAATAAATAAATCTTGATACGTACTAAACATTGTCAGTTATTGGACATTGTGACGTGCAGACATTTGCTATGTGGCGTCAAATATATTCTGGAAAATGCATTAATTGGAAGATCGTGTATTGCTGTGAACACCTCATCCTTGTGAATGATGTGCTGAGACTTCTGGCATTTTTACATTCTTTGATTGTTTTATTCTTATCAGTAGTAGTGTTATAATTGGGACACATACATAACACGAATCACATGACTCGGGTACCATGGTTTTGTTATATCCGTGATATGAAACAACCAATTCAACTATACGAACAACTTTTTAATTGATTATATAGTTTACATAATCATTTAAATAAATATACACGTTATAAGACAGGAATCATGTCTTTGCATACTAATTTTTTTTTTCTCTTTAAATTAATCAACTATTTCTATTAAATTCAGAATTATAGCAGAGACTGATTGATCGATTTCCTTATACTATCGTTACGATACAACAACACAAAAGACTATATCTCTTGCAGGGAATATAGAAGACAAATTCATCGCAATACAACAAGCAAATTACGTACTCAAGCGACAATGCCGAAATTAACAGAATATGCGCATAAGCTTAAAGCAACAACAACAAAAAATAGAACATTTAATCACGGTTTTCATAATTATGAATAATAGAAATATTCTATTATTCAATTTTCAATACTTTGAAAAAAACAAAACAGTTATATAAACGACTTCTATTATGGCGGTTTTATGTAAAGGTGCTCAACTCAAGTTTGAAAGGACGTTGGTTCAATGCCTGGCTTGGTCAAACTAAAGACTAGAAAACAGCTTGTATGCAATGCATGCGACGATATATGGAAGTAAGAGCAAATACTGTTGGAATCGGTGTCAGAATGATAAATCCGGTTAGTGTGAAACATCTTCAAATGGTGTATGTTGTAAGGGGGAAGGTTTACACCATTCAAAGACTGTATATTCTACGATGGAGGAAGATATAGGACAAATAAAAATGAAAGACAAATAAACAAAAATTAAATATATATTTTTTCCGGAAAATTGTCCTTTTTTTTTTTAAATGAAACAGGGCTTGTCAACTTTTGGAAAAATTCATGACCAACACATTTCTTACTTTATGTACAATGCTATCATTTGCGTTAGTCCTTTTCTCAAAGTAAATAAATCTTTTCTGCTGGGCACTTTGTCAATTTAAATGTCAAATACACTTTGTCATTTGAAAATTTAATAAAAGGAGATGTGGATTATACATTTTATAAGCCAATAAGACAAAAAAAAAGGTAGTGTTGATAGATGTGTTATCAAATTAAACATTAACTTTTATTATCGCTAAAAATAAACATAACTGCATAACTCGGAAAATTTCAGTTTAAATTTTCATGTTAGGATATTGTCAAATGTCGTGACTATAGCTAATAAGGAAATATTCAGTAACGCATACTTAACGGATAGAAAATCAGAACATAGATTAGGACTATAGCATTTACACATTACAGTAGCTTCCTGACTAGTCTTAATATTTAAGCAGGAAGAATTAAACCTCGAATTAAAGCATTCAAAGAAAATAAAACCTCTAGGGTTGACATCGATCAGAGAAAAGAGAAAACAACAAGATTTTTAAAAGTATTCTCGAACTATACTTTTTTCTTCATTTCATAAAGGAATCATTTCCCACGGAAAACATACATTAACTGTTTGTAACTAACTGTATTATGAGAATAATACTAAGGAGATCAAAGTTCGCAAAATAAAGTATCGAGGAGACGGGAATTTATTGAGAATGAAAAACATAGGTTTATCATATACCACTCAATCAGACGTGCTGCTGAAAACTGTTGTATTATTTTGAAGACTATATTGTACAACTGTATGCCGACATTTAAGAGTTCATTTTGAATTCATTTAACCAAATGCAATCGTATTGAAAGTGAACATTGTTTTACAGTAGACGCGTCTTGGATTTCAATAGATATAGGAAGATGTGGTGTGAGTGCCAATGAGACAACTCCATCCAAATAACAATTTATAAAAGTAAACCATTATAGGTCAATGTACGGCCTTCAACACGGAGCCTTGGCTCACACCGAACAACAAGCTATAAAGGGCCCCAAAAGTACTAGTGTAAAACCATTCAAACGGTAAAACCAACGGTCTAGTCTATATAAAAAACGAGAAACGAGAAACACGTATAAATTACATAAACAAACGACAACTACTGTACATCAGATTCTGACTTAGGACAGGTGCAAACATTTGCAGCGGGATTAAACGTTTTAATGGTACCAAACCTTCTCCCTTTTCTGAAACAATAGTATAACATCACAACATAGAAAACACACGATAAAACATCAATTGGAAGGCTTAACTCAATCAAAACGTAAATTAACACACTATGAACGAATAAATTGATCTGTGATACCTGAAAGTAAATACATAGTTAAAAATATTAGGGACAAACATTCAAGGCCAAAAGCAAACAAACAAGTCCAAATAAAGCCATGGCAATACACCACCGCGAAATATTAAACCCTTAGAAAATAATCACTTTTGAAAACCGGTTTTCATAATATATACAGGTAAATGAAAATAACTTTGTCGTTTTAGGTATACTTTTCTGTCTATATAAAATCTTCCAATCATTAGGAATACCAAGAAAGGTCTGTCATATAAATACCTAATTTAACACTAGATACATAAGGTAAATATCAACAATAAAACTTCCTGTACAGATTAAAGGAGAATAATCTTGATGTTCATACAAATGTAGTATGAAGAAGTGAAAATTAGTAGATATTCCAAATAATCAAAGCTGGTATACAGACAAGATCCATATTAATATAAAATAACAAAAAAGTATTAAAAATAGTATCAACAGGTCGAATTAAAAAAAAGTACGATTTGAGAGTACTCGCAGTTACTGACAGCTAGTTAAAAGCCAAAAACAATTAATGATAAAAAATCATGCATCAGAGACTAAAATCAACTAAAACACATCCCAGGGATTTAGTATTTTAATGAACGTTTTCTATGTTAAAATCGTAAATTATTAAGTCATGGAGTCCATTACCATCACCTATTTAAACCTCAACTAAATTCTTTTATAAAAAAAAACGACGGGTACCACATGAGGACCAGGATTTGTCTACCCTTCCGGAGCACCTGCGATCACTCCCAGATTTTGTTGGGGTTCGCGTTGCTCAGTCGTTTGTTTTCTATCGTGTTTTGTGTATTGTTTGTTTGTCTTTTCATTGTTTTTCATTTTTTGTCATGCCATTGTCAGTTTGTTTTCGACTTATGAGTTATGATATCCGTTCGGTATCTTTCGTTTCTATTATTTACACTTACTCTCCTGCATTTTATCAATACTTGTATTTTTGCATTACACTATGTCATGTTTTCCCAGGATGCCCGTGGCATTTCTATATTTAATCTACGAGCGTTTTATTGAACTATATTTAGGTGAATATCGTCATTTTTTAAAGTTGTATTTATATTCAGGCTTTGAACTAGGTTTCAGTAGCTCTTAATGCTTAAATCGGTATTTTTGTGAGTTTGTTAGTTGTTTAAAGTCAATGCAGTTTAAACTTAATTCAACAGTTTTTTTTTTTCTAATGTTGTACTGTTACACCACTGTCCTAGGCGGGGTGGGGTGGGGGGTGAGAATTTAGAACTCTCACAAACATGTTTAACCCGCAGTATTCTGTTTGTTTTCACTCCTAAGACAGGACTATAAAGTCTAGTGGTCGTTGCTGTGGCGTTATTTCACATTATGTTAACCCGGTGTTTTATTATACCTTAGCATATGGTATTGGTTTCGTCCATTGTTGATGACCACAAATTGATCGGTAGTTGACATCCTTGTCATATCTTTCTATTTGTAGTCTACTATTAGTATAGAAATTTGATTTTTCAGTAAGTGAAGCTCCTGTCAATTCAATAGAAACATGATCACAACAAGTAATAGTTACACCATTTATTACACTTTTGTTAACAATATCAAAATAAAAATATCATTACCCTTCAAATAATTTTCACTTCTATACATTTCCACTTTCAGAAATTGTAATATTA
This sequence comes from Mytilus coruscus, assembly GCA_017311375.1. Taxonomy (NCBI): domain Eukaryota; kingdom Metazoa; phylum Mollusca; class Bivalvia; order Mytilida; family Mytilidae; genus Mytilus; species Mytilus coruscus. Next base: position 30,377,847 of record CM029603.1, read on the forward strand.
TGGTTATACTCTAATATCACAATATTGATAATGAATTGATAGTCAGGTGTATTGATGTGTGAATGGTGTTAGATGAACAGTCCGTAGGTATCAGTTGTCTATTAACATATTGGCAATTGTTAACTTGTTAGACATTCATATATACATTAAACAGAAGAATGTTTTATATTGCCAATAAAGCATTAATTTTCAAAGATTGTATGCTGTTTTCGGAGAGTAAAGCATTAAGAGATGGGAGGATGTGTTTAATGCTCATTTGATGTTGCATGAGTAATCGATTGCATGATAAAGTTCACCGTATTTGTAGAAATTAAGTAACATGTTTTGATGGTTGTCGAGGTAATCTTTCATTTTGGAGAAAAAAAAACAAAGCGACTTCTTCATGTTATAACTGAAGATAGTGGCATCGTAAACAATGAACAACTTTGAGAGTTGTTAGACAAAAACCCGAAATATCGAATTCCACAACCCATAAGATAAGATAAGAACTTAAGGTTACCGATTGGTGCAGTTGATGACTATGTCAGAAATTTGGGTAAAACGCGAACCAACACTGGAAACTATCTGAATGTATCAAAGCTAGTTGTTTATCAAGAAGCGCATTCCAAATCAACGATGAACAATGATCTCACGGGTTTCTGACTCTTTAAAGGAGCCCGCGATTGTGGATGTTTTATACTCCTTTCACGACAAAATGTTGTTGTTCAAACAGACAATGCCTCAAACAATATTGTTTTTATATGCAAAATCAATTATTTGGACAACTTCACTATAAAACTTGTAATTCACAGCAAAATTGGGAGTCTCAAATATATCTCTACATCATTCACGAGAGAGGATATTCTAGAAAATCACAAAATTGTCCTTTTCTCCCTGGGTATTGACATATCTTTATACAGGATACCTACAATTCACACACAAAAAAATCCATATAAAACGATATTTAGCCGAAACTAGATGTTTAGATGTTCGAATAAACATCTTTCTAAAATTATTGCAATATTTTTTTGCACAATTAAAGATGGCCTTCTGAAATATCGTAATGAGGTATATTCAACCAGCGGTGTTAATCAGATATGGATTCTTAAAATTCTAAAGATCTACTCCAAAATCGTCAATCACAATCTGTACAATATTGCAGTAATTTCAAAACATTTGATGTTTCCACGCTTTACACTACTATTCCCCATAATTAATTGAAAGATCGACTAAATCATCTCATTAAACAGAGCTTTTTTCTATAAAAATGGGAATCTGATGAAGGTAATGAAAAATCCTACTTTGTGAAGAACCACGCTGATTCCCACAACAAAAAACATCGAAGATAGATTCATAAAAATGAAGGACTTTTTGATCAACAACATATTTAATGAGTTTTGTAGAATGTAGAATGGTATTTCAGCAGATAGTCGGTATTCCAATGAGTTGTAACTGTGCACCACTACTAACCGACTTGTTTTTGTACTCGTATGAATCAGAATTCATACCAAACCTTCTTATAGACAAACAGAAAAAGCGAATTGCACAGTTCTTTAACTTTACTTTCAGAAATATTGATGATGTTAAGTTACACAATAACCATTATTTCATTTCATATATCCGAGTGAACTTGAAATTAAGGAAATTCCCAAAGGAGGACATCTGCTTCCTATCTTGATCTTTCCCTCGATATTGACACAGATTAACGACTTCAAACGAGAATCTTTGACAACATTGATGATTTCTACATTCACATTGTCGAGTTCCCATTTCTCAGCAGAAACATAACATCTGCTAGATCGTGTTGCGTTTACGTATCTTAGTTAATACGTTGCGCTCGGGCATGTTCATACTATACAGACTTTGATAACAGGGGGTGTTCCTTATACAAAATCTTCTTCGACAGAGTTATAAGGAAGAACGAGTAAAATCGACATTACATAAGTTTTTTCGGTCACCATCACATTTTAGATGACCGTTAACATGTGGCGGTGTCTCACAACGAAATTGAACATCGGTAAACAACTGTCGTCTTAATTTTTGACAGGTAAAATAGTTTTATGAGATCTAAACTAGTTTCAATCTCAAACTCAAACAAAATGCATAAGAGAGGCGAAAGATACCAAAGGGACATCCAAACTCATAAAAGAACATACAATATAAAAACCACTTAACTCTAAAAGAATGGCATACTAGATAAAAAAAAATACAAGTGCAAACAAATAGAATAATTAATAATATTATGCAGTGTCAAATTTAAGTGTGAGTACCTTTTCTGTCCATGAAGACTTCATAACGAAAAAAAAGTTCATTATATTCAAATGTTTAGTTAGGTATGTATCTACCTAATATTCTCGACCAATAAGAATATAAGAAATATATACAATACACATTAACGCACCACTATGGTTTTCCCTAATATGTACATGTACATGATGTAGTAATTTTCTTAACGGAACCGTTTTCCTTCAGAATTCAAAAGAAAATTTATTGTTTTATGATAATTTGTTTGCGGCTTTATTGACTGAGTTATTGAATTATTCCATCGATTCAATGTGTCCACTGGCAAATATTGCACGCATGTCAGGACGGTTACATATAAATGTGATATGAATATTAAAACCCTGTTTTGTACTAGACGACATGTTAAGCCGATTATCTAACGATGCAATTTACAAAGTAACAGTCTGCATGGAGATATTTCACGCTAATCAGACACATTATTCTGGCACACAGTCCACCAGTCTTTGTTCTTACTCCCAAAATATCGCATGCTTAGTAGAAAAACAGTTTTCAATCATTAGTTTGACCGAATCGGAGATTGAACTAACGACCTCCAACACTCGAGGCGAGTCGTTGTTATAACTGCTCTTTACAGTATCCACTATATATAATACAAAATATTGGATAAATTCATCATAGCTACCAGGATTAAGATTTTTTATGCGTTTCGTATACTAAAGACTCAGCAGTGACGCTCAAATCAAAAAGAGAAAAATAAAGTACGTACTTGAATGACATTAACGAACAAAATTCCGAATTTCCAAATACAGCTAAGGTAATCTATTCTTGGACATCCTTATATTGCGAAAAAATCTAAAGTTTTATAAACAATTAATTTTTAATTATAACCTTATCAAAGATAATTCCTGTAAACACAGAAGGACTGACTACTTGGCTGGTGATACCCTCGGGAAGTAAACATTCACAAGCAGTGGCATCGACCCTGTGGTTGTAAATAAACTCATCTTAGATACCAGGATTAACATTTTGTACACCAGACGATAATAGAAACACAAAATCCTTCATTTTTAATTATGATGTATTGATATTTAACTATAAATAAGATAGATAACTTATTAACATTGACTATGATTGTAGCATCATATAAGTATATTACTTATTCATTACTGTTAAGATTAACAAGTATTTTGTTTCTTATACTCATACGAAAAAACATACTTAATCTTCAATGCTGTCGTAAATGTCACATGATCTAGTAATTTACATAAATTCCTTGCATTTTGATGGAATGTTGCAAACATTTACAAATGCTACCAAACAAAGCCATGGCACTTAATGTGTCTTTTTGAACATTGTTCGACATCACAAGACATTTGTAAAGAAATGCAACTGGCAACTTTTACAAAAGAAATTTAGATTAATATAATTTAGTGTCATGTAAGTTCAAACAAAAGAAATGTTATTCAATAAATAATTTGTAAACATAAAAATTTAAAAACAAATTACCGTATAAAATCTGAAAAGTAAATCTCGATGCTTTTATATGTCCACAAACAATGTAGATACCTAATGGCATTTAAAAATTTGCCAAACAATAACGTTGCTAAAAGAAGAAAAAATAGAACACAAAACTGTTCCATAACAATACATAAAAAAATAAATGTTAAGGTTAAATGTAATGACGGACTGTCATGACCAAAGCCAATTTGCCTACCTTCGGATTTTTGCTTCCTATTACAGTTCTTTTGTTCGGCTTGGGAGTTGATACCTACATACAAAAAGATAGTTCAGTCTCCCATTGCCGATTTTGAATAGTGAATGTCTGTCCAATACTTGATACCGAAGATCATTTTGAAATGTCGTAAACATAATTCTTAAAAGAATTTTAAAAAAGTGTGGGAAAATCAAAATGTTCATAAGAAATAAAGTACTTTCTTTCCATTGGTAAAAGGAAAGACATGAAATATGAAAAAAGGTTCAAATGATTTTTATCTTAAGATATCTTAAGAATTTAAGGCTTATAGAAAGTTTTAATTTTTGGAAAATTTTTCCTTTTTTTCAGATAAACAGGGCTGGTAAGATTTTGAATTTTCTTAATTTATTATATAGAATATTCTCTTAAATTTCATGACCAACTCATTCTTTACTTTATGTGCACTGTAGCCATTTAATATTTTATAACCGTCCGAAAAATAAACCATGGTTGTAAATTTCTTCGAGCGTTAGTCATTATCTCAATGAATAAAAATCTTTCCTGTTGAAAACTTTGTCATTATAAATGTCAAGGAAGAACCATCAAGACTAAATATACATTTGCCATCCTTCATGTGCTTAACCAATAAACAAAGTTTTCGAAATGGGGGAAGAGAATTTCATTTAGAAAGACAGTATGGTCTTTCATCGTCGATGTCGAAATGTTTATGTCTGTCAAATACTTGATACAGAAGATCATTTTGATGTGTCGCGAACATTTTACTTTTAGTGATTTCAAAAAGTAGAGGATAAGTAAAAGAATTATTAGAAATAAGAAATATCTTCCCGTTGGTTATAGGAAAACCCTGAAATAGGGAAAATGCGTTTTGAGCTTAATGATTTTGAATGCTTTCAGAAGGTTTTCATTTTCAGAAAAATTTTTCCTTTTTCTTATTTTTTAAAGATGAAAAGGGCTCGTCAGATTTTGAATCCATTTAATTAATTATATAAGATATTGGATGAATATTCATAACCAACATTTTCCTTACTGTTTGTCCTTTTCTCATGTCATATATACTTTGTCATTTGAAAAAAAATAGATAAAAGGAGATGTGGGGTACACATTTTGTACGCCAATAAGCCAACAAGTGTACATGCATAATAATTAGGCTTTCTCTTGAAAAAAAAAGAATATTGTTAATAGGTGTGTATTCAAATCAGATACAAATGAACATAATTTCATAACTCGGAAATTTTCAGCACACATTTTCATGTCAGGATAATTTCAAATGTCGTGACTATAACTGATATTGAAAAGATCAAGTGGCGCATACGGATACAAATCAGAACATAAATAAGGACTATAACATTAACATATTACATAGTACAGTAACTTCCTTACTGTTTTTTGTTTTCATTATTTACACAGAAAGAATTAATACTTGAAATAAAGCATTCAAAGAAAATAAAATTTCGGGTTGACATTGATCAGAGAAAAGAGGAAACAACAAGATTTTTAAAAGTATTCTTGAACTATAGGTTTTTTTCTCCTTGCAGAAAATTTTTAATTTAGATACCATCCTTGTAAAATTATTCTTAAATAATTTAACCTTATAAGAATATATTTGATTTATGTCTTGGTCAGTTCTCACATTAACAAAATACAACAAAAACAAATATTTCTACACAGTTCTTTACTCTTATTGTTTTGCATCATGTCAAAATTTATATGTTTGGCATTACACTTTGTCATGTTTTTTCCCAGGATGCCCATGATATATTTATACTTAATCTGTGGGTGAGTTATTTACTTATATTCAGGTAAATATCGTCATTTATGAATTTCAGTCAGACATTGAACCAGGTTTTAGCAACTTCGAGATCGGCACTTTTCTCATTTTGTTAGTTGTTATTTGTCAATGAATGTTAACTGATTTTTACAGTTTTTTTCTATTGTTATACTATTAAACTACTATCCCAAGCTAGGCGTGATTTAGCCCCACAAACATGTTACCCCCAATATTCTGTTTATGCATCTCCTAAGCCAGGACTCTGAAGTCCAGTGGTTGTTGTTTTGATGTAGTTTCTCATTATGTAAACCTGGTGTCTTTATAGCTTACCATACGGTATGGGTTTTGCTCATTATTTATGACCGCATGGTGACCTGTAGTTATTAACATCCTTGTCACATCTCCCTATTTGTACAGTATAGATATTTGATCTTTTTTTATTAAAGTGAAGCGTGTGCCAATTCAATGGAAACATGATCACTACAGGCGATAGTTATTTTATTTATTACAAATTTATTAACAATTTCATAATAAAAATATCATAATCCTTCAAATAATTTCCACTTTCAGATATTGTAATAAGTTGGTTATACTGTAATGATCAAATATCACAATATTGATAATGAAATAAATAGTCAAGTTTATTGATGTATGGTTGTTGTTAGATGAACAATCCGTAGGTATCAGTTGTCTATTTAAATATTGCCAGTTGGTAGTCATTCATATTTACATTAAACTGAAGAACGTTTCATTTTTTTCCAATAAAGCATTAATTCTCTAAGCTATGAAATGTATGCTGTTTTCGGAGAGTAAAGCCATTAAGAGATTAGAGAATGTGTTAAATATTGATGTTGCATGAGTAAACTATTGCATGAAAAAGTTCAACATATTTGTAGATTTTCAGCAATACATTTTGATGTTTTACGAGGCTTTCTTTCATTTTGTACAAATATTGAAGATAAAATGTTGCATGAGTAAACTATTGTATCATAAAATTCAACATATTTGTAGATATTCAGCAACATATTTTGATGTTTTACGAGGCTTTCTTTCATTTTGTTCAAATATTGAAGAGAAAAAATTCTAAATTCTGAATAACGAAATATATTAGGCAATACAAGATTGTGAAACATTTAATAACTTGAGTTGCACAAAAGTAAATATGCACATGCATACAATACCTTGGACAATGCAATTCAAAAAAGAAGGTTTTATAGTATAGTCCGTTTGACTTCCATATATTTGCAGAAATATTTTTTTCTAAATCCATTTAACACTTGGATACATTTGGAGTGAGTCCTTACAGATATTCAGTGTAAAGGGTTTCATACCGACTATGAAGAAAAAGACACGTTGTCATTTCTGAGTCAACAGTTTTGCTTTGCTACATGACACAAACCTTCGTTTTTTTTTTTATATATAAAATAAATAGAAATAACTCAAAATCGGCCATCAACACCAAATTCTCAAACTAACATTAAACAATTACTGACGAGGTTCCATGTGACAGCTATACCTTACGATCACTTTAGCTACATATGGTAATTTCGGAATTTTCTCAATGTTCTTCAACTTTGTACTTCCTTTTTTGATTCGAGCATCACTAATGAGTTTTTTGTAAACAGAAACAAAATTTTGTTCCAGGTATCTATAATGAGTTTATTGTTTCAAAGGTTTTCAACCACAAGAGTGCCTGGAGAAAAATAATATCGCAAAATTCTTTAAATTTACTTTCAGATATATTGATGCTATTGTATGACTCAAAAACCCACATTTCAACTTCACATTTGGAAGCAGGAATATCATCGTATGGTTTCAGACTTCATTAACAGGGGTTATATCATACGTTTTATGGTCACCATCACAAATTGCTTCGACCTTAACGATGTGTCGGTGTCTTAACTCACTAGCGACATGTTGGTGTATTCTTTGTTATTTAGATAACAATATAGACGTCCGGCCTGTAATTTAAACAATAACAGATGACGCAGGCACAGCAGGAGATGCTTAACCTGTCGACACACTGGTCTCGCTCCAATTGGAATTCATGCGATTCCATCAATTTCTGGTTGATACCTTGATTTTTCTCTTCCTCGTCGATTTACGAGATCTCAACATCGGTTAACTACTATCGCCCTTATTTGTGATAGACATAAAAGTTGTATTAGATCTCAAGCTCCTACTTCTAATCGCAATCTCAAACAAAAATTGAATTAAAGAACATAGAATAAAAAAAAACTTTAACTCTAAAATAACAGCATAATAGATAATAAGGATATAAAATCAAACAGACAAAATAATTGATAATATCATACCGTAGCAAACAGTGTACGTGTCTGTTGTGTCCACGAAGAGTTCACAAAGAAAAAATACATAAATGTTTTGTGAAATATGAATTTACCTAATATTCTTGACCGATTGGTATACAAGAAATAAGTAAAATGCACAATGAAGTACCACTAAGATTTCTCCTAACACGTGCATGCAGTATTTTCTAAACAGGACCGTTAGCTTTCTAATTCAATAGAACAATTAGTGTGTTATGATTAAATATATGCGGCTTTATTCACTGAGTTCACGATCGCGAATTACTTCCATTGATTCAATGTGTCCACTGGCAAATATTATACGCATTACAGGACGGAAGCAAGTATATTTGAGATGATTTTAAAACTGTTTTGTTCAAGACCGATATGCTGAGACGAATATTAAACGTGTGAATTCAAAGGGTGAACAATTACAGGAAGATATTTTAACTTAACCGGACACATCATTCTGACACTGAGTTTGTCCAGTCTTAGTTCTTACTCCCAAATAACGAATGCTTAGAAGTTTTCAAGTCTTCAGTTTGATAAAACCAGGGATTGAAACAATGACATTCCCATTCGAGGCGAGCACGTTACTGTAAAGCCATAATAATGAAAATGGTTGGTATAACTGTACTTTACAGTACTTGTTATATATAGTACAAAATATTGGATAATAGAAACACAAAATCCATCATTCTTACTTATGATGTATTGATATTCAATCAAAAATAAGATAGAGAACCTGTGAACATTAACTATGTTTGTAGTATCTTGTAAATACATTATTTATTCATTAATGTAAGATATACAAGTCTCATTGTTCAAATATTCATACAAAAAAACCTACTAAATTTTCAATGCTCTTGTAAATGAAACGTGATCTAATACATCATTTTGATGGAATTTAGCACATATTTACAAATGCTACTAAACACTGCCATGGCACTTAATGTTTCCCTTTGAACAGTGTTTGACATCTCAAGATATTTTTCAAGAATAAATACTAGCATGTTTACAAAAGAAATTCAGATTAGTTCAAATATAATACAAATAATTAAGCAGTGAGTAATTTGTTAACAAATAATTAAGAAAAGATCACACAATGTCATGTTTTTCTCTGACTATTATCCAGAGGATGTTGGATGTGTACTGATTGATAATTTAGTCTTAAATACATGATATTTTTTTTAGTAGTTGTTATTGGCTTTGCACTAGCTGTCAGTAACTGGGAGTACTCTCAGATCTGTACTTAGTGTCCTTTTTGTTGTTAGGGATGAGGGATGGATAAATACCCTGCCACGTCCGGTCTATGTTTTTGTTGATTGTTCTGCTTTGTATCGATCTGATGAGTTAAATAATAGTAGTATACCGCTGTTCAGTAGTAATAAATCATTTTAACTGAAACAAATCCGGGTCACAAACCAAACCTGAGGGAAATACATCAACTATAACAGGAAACAAAACGGAACCACAGAAACACTGAACTGCTGCAAAAACAGACGCCAACATACATAGAAACGGACGGACTATGTGATAACAAATTCCATATTCCTGACTTGGTACAGGACATTTTAAGAAAACATGGTGGGTTGAACCTGGTTTTATGGCTCGCCAAACCTCCCGTTTATATGGCAATATTAAAAATACCGCTAAATTGACAACATTACGTGACAGATATACAGTAAAAATAAATGCAAGAACGTTCAGGACAGAGAAATGCATAAATAAATAATATAATAGTACATTTCAACATATAAACCACAGAATAACAACGAACACCTAACATTAATTACGACAGAACATAAATACAACACAATAGAATAATGAAATAGTTACGCCTTTTTCAACTGATTCTTATAGTTTGTTCTTTTGTTGTGCTGTTTCACCACTGTCCCAGGTTAGGGGAGGGTTGACCGCTAACCCAGCCACATTCTTTATGCGCCTGTCCAAAGTCGAGAGCTTGTAATTCAGTGGTTGTCGTTGGTTCATGTCGGTCATGTTTGTTTTTCGTAATTTGTTTTGTTATAGCCGACTATACGGTATGGGTTCTATCACGTTTGAAGGCCGTACGTTTGCTTATAATTGCTAACATCCACTACATTTGAACTTTGGTGGATAGTTGTTTCATTTGCAATCATACCTCATCTCCTTATTTTAATATTAACGCATTACACCTAAAAATGAGTAAAACTCGAAGTTTTTAATGTTTAGAAACAAATGCAGATAACTAAGGGTCGAAATTAGGAACCATTAATAAATTATGTCAAAAATATTTTTTATTTACTCTCTTAATTCAATTATTTATGACTTATGTCATTTCAGTTTTTAGTCAATGCATTTTCAACTGGTTTGTAAAGTTTTTTTCTAATGTTACACTGTTATACTTCTGTCCCAGGATGGACGACATTAAAGCGCTAACAAACATGTTAACCCCGCAACATTCTTTATGTGCTTGTCCCAAGCCAGAAATCCGAAGTTCTGTGGATACCACTGCTTTGGAGTTATTTCATACTTTGTTAGCCCAAGGCCTTTGTGGCTTACCGCACGTTATGAGTTTTAATCATTTTTGAAGGCCACACGGTGACTTGTAGTTGTTTATAGAATTGTCCGTTCGGTATTTGGTGGATAATTGTCTCATTGACAATTATATCACATTTCCTTATCTTTATATAACTATACAAAATACTAGAGAACACCTGCGACATCGCTGGTTCGTGACTGAATTAAAGTACATTTGCCTTATTTTGAGCCTGGATTTGTAGTATTCGTATTGTCATCTGATAAAGTCATGCTTTCGGGCAAAATTTTTCTGTTTGAACTCTTCCTGGTTTCCTTACTAAATAAACTTACTATAAACTAAATTTAATTTCTTAACTAATTTACCAAAATTAATAGTGGTATTGAGATGGAAGAAAACAGACTTGTTGAATAGTATACTATAGTGTAACATAGATATAAAACAACTACTGGAAGATTTCTCCTGATAGAGGATTGGTTTACAGAAGGTAACAGGTAACTACAACCGGAAACTACATGTGCCATATACTATTGGTATCGGTAACAGATTCAAACCGGAACCATTTCATTATTGGTATTATTAAAAATGTGGGAAAAAAGGGTCTGGAATGGTTTAATATTTAAACAACACCATTGTCCTTTATTAGTTATATATAAAGTTGAATTCTTTGATTCGTCGTTTTTACGTCATGCCGGCTATCAAATTGGACTATGTAATTTTAGTAGTATAGATTTTTTTTATTAAAGCTAAACTTGCAATTATTCCATGAACCCTAATCGAAGCAGGCGATAGCTATTTCATTTACTACATATTTATTAACAATGTGATGATTAAAACATCATAATCCTTTAAATAATGTCAACATCTAATACATTTCCCACTTTCAGATATTGTAATAAGTCGGTTGTACTCTAATAATCAACTATCACAATATGGATAATGAAATGAATAGTCAGGTTTAATGATGAGTAATTGTTATATGAACTCTCCGTAGGTATCAGCTGTCTAGTTAGATATTGACAGTTGGTAGCAATGCATATTTACATTAAATTGAAGAAAGTTTTTTTTTTTGCCAATTTTGCATTAATTCTTAAAGCTATGAACTATTGGCTGTCTCCAAAGAGTAAGGCCATCTAGAGGTGGAAGAATGTGTTTTGTTTTGATGTTGCACGTGTAAACGGTTCACCAAATTTATATAATCTTAGTAAAACATCTTAATGTACAGAGGTTTGTAAAAATCTTCAGGAGAAACAAAATGACTACTAAGTAAAAAATAACGGAAATCTATATTACAGTACAAGACTAAGAAACCTCAAAACGAAAACTTGAGTTTAATAGGGCCATTGTTTTGGCTCCTTAAATTCGAAAATTAAAAAATATCATAAAAACTAAGTTTTCCCTTATTATTATATGATGTAAAAAGTTATTAAATAAACAATTCAATTGTTTGTTTTGCAATACAAGATTGATTGATTGATTAGTGTTTAACGCCACTTTCAGCACTATTGTGCTATTTCATGACAGTCAACTTTGATTGATGGAGGAAGCCGGAGTGCCCTGGGAGAACTGACAATCCTAGTAAATTACGATTGGAGTCTAGCGCACCTGTCACATGCGGGATTCGAACTCACAATCTCGGTGTTGAGAGGCTAGTGATATAGCATACTTAGACCACTCGGTGCAATATTAGATAAACATCAATTATTGCACGATCATACAAAACAAGTCTTTATATGTAATTATCAGTATAACGGAACTACATACAACTGTCATACAAGTTTTAACCGACCATTTTCTTTAGAAAATGCCTGTATCAAGTCACGAATATGTCTTTTTTGTTTTCCAGTTGTTCCGGTGGTTGGTTATAGTCGAGTGTATGGTATTGTCAGTTTTATGGACTTCACCCTTTTGGAATTTACCTTGGAGTTTGATATGTTGGTTATTACATATACTATACTTGTCGTTTGATATCAATGTAAATATGAATTATTAAATAAATCATCAGTAAAATGCACTTTTGATAAAATTACATAACATTTTTAAGTTATAAAATATATCTATAATGTTATAATTATAAAATCAATGTCACTAACGTATTTTTAATTTCAATAATTGTTCAATAACTTAAATAACTTTTTACATTTTAAACACATGCATGTCATCTTCAAACAGCAAATAGATTACATTTAATAATTAAATCCCAGTTGTTAATCAATATTTGTATGAGCAGAGGATACTTTAACACTGTTCATGTCAAACTGTAGAAGACAGCAACAACACAATCTTCGCAGTTAGAACTTTCTACACCTGTTCGTCACTTTTTGAGCAGCTGTACACTTTACACATACTGGTTGATGGAGAAATGTTTCACTGCACTTCGCAATTTTAGAGTATATCTACACTAGATTGTCCACACTACTCAAGACCTTTTGCCTCCAACGTCTGTTTCAACTGCACCAAACAATTTAGTTGTCTTGACTACAAAGTTGCTGAACAGATTTCTAGCAGGGAATCACTCCAAGGAATAGCCATAAAAAATTGTTTTTCCATAAAATTTAGTGTTTTTGGTACAGATTACAATCACCAAGAATCGTCAGAAACAACATACACCATTTAATAATTTACATTCATCAGTTGATCAGACAACACCGAGAGAGACTAGTCACTTATCACCGAATTTGTACTTACATCAGCAGCACGATGGATGCCAAATGTGCGGAAGGATCTGCTAACCATCAGAATCACCTGATAACAACCCTTGTTTTGGTGGGGTTCGTATCGCTCAGTCTTTAGTGTTTCGCCTGTTGTTTGTCTTTTTGTCGTTTGTCGTTTTTACCATAGCGTTGTCCCTTTTACATGTCATTATCTGTTATGCTTTTTCTCAAACAAAACAATTTCAAAGCAATTATCGATTGTCCAACATTTAACATTTCCGATTGTCTTACATATTTTCGTTACTTTCGTACAGGTATTTTAAAATGAGGAGACATCAGTCTTCCTGACTTTTGACAGACTAAGTAGTTTTATGATATCTCAACCTCCTTCATTTAATCATAATTTAAAATAAAAAGTGCATAAAACACATACAATAAAACACTGAACCTTAAATATTGTTAAGATAGAAAAAAAAAATTATATAAGTGTAAACTCAAAATAATAAACATCACCATACCGTACCAATAAAGGCAACAATAATTTACAGATTCAAAGATAAATTAAAGTAACAAACTCATACTGAGGGAATCGCATGAATTTCAGAGGGAACGATTTATCTGAAAGTGAAATTAAGAACTTTGCATGATGTTTTTTTTTTTGTCTTTAAAAATATTTCGTTTGAATTCATACTTCATATGAGTACAAAACAAGTCAACGAGTAGTTGATAAATGGTCGTTCACGACGAGCTCATAAATAAATGAAAAAATACATACAGTCGAAGAATTTGGTATATTCAAAGGTTTTGTGAGGTATGTGTCTATTTGATGATATCAACGTTTTGCAGTCTATTGAAATAGAACGATTAAGTTTGACTGTGTATATCGTCTAAAAACCATATGGAAACTATGTCACTATCTTCTGTTAAACGATTTTGCTACACTTTCGACGATAACATCTTTGACTCGCTTATATGGAGAATCTCCTTCGGGTTGTGAACCAGTCTTCAACCTTGGCTACTATTTTGCATAGTCAGTGCTACCAAAACAATTATCCAACAAATAATTTAGTACACTCTATGCAGTGGTGTATGTAGATGTTAAAAACTAAGAGAACTTCAAGCTTAAGAGGTACTTTAATGTTTGATCGGCCAGAACTACAACATTCTTCAATTATTGACTTTTGATGAGGTTGATACAATGATTTATCATCCCAAGATATATGATAATCACCAAGGTCAACGGCCGAGGGTGAATGTCATATCTCTGTGGTTGATAAATCATTGTATCAACTGAAATCAAAAGTTAACAATTGTTTTATTATATGACTTTTCATCCTTCTCTAATTTTCTAGTATTTGCTCAAGATACTTTTTAAGGCTTCTCCCTGTTTTTATACTAAATATATCATCTGTTTTTGCAGTTGCTAATTTTCATAAGTCGAAATATCCAATAAAGTTAACTAAAAAACCACCGAAAACAAGTAGAAAAAGAAAAAAAACGGGAATTTACATGACGTCATAAACCTACGTCATTGACGTTGCCATGGAATATCTATGTTTAGGATGTATGTGAAGTTAGCAGCCGGTTCGTTATTCGATATTCGATATTCAATATACAACCGACTACTAGCAGTCGGTTCGATATTCAAAATTTAGTTGAAAATCATAAAAAATTAAATACTTGATAACATTAAAAGCATGATTTTCATAGTTAAGAGGACTGATAAGAAACGTAGGAAATCGTTTAATGACCTCTTCAAGCTGTCGTAAATTCTAGTCCTCGAATATAATCCCTTTTCTAAGTTGCATATGTGTCTTTATGTAATATAGATTTTTATCAATAAAACGACTTCAAAGATGTTTACTTTTCTACATGATATTTCTTAAAACAAAAGGAAAAATCGTTAACACTAGAAACATTTAAAAATATAAATAGAAATTTATGGAAAGCCCAAAAAAGAAATATATAGTGAAAACCTACCTGAGATCGCTTAAATGAGACTGAGAACCCCCCCCGACCCCCGGTCTTTCAATGTCCATAAAATTCAACTAAATCATAGACTCTGTATATATAAAGGTTGTATTAGAAGGATTTCCCAGAATAATGTCATCTTCGATATCTACGGAGGGCTTAGATTGTCACTTTTCAGTTAAAAATTGTCAAAATTTTAGGACAAAGGGCACAGGGCAATGGTGAGAGCCCCCTGATCTCTCAATCTTTCTAATACTATGCAGACATTTAGTTAATAGGTAGATACAAACGTGACTAAAAGGAATTTGGGTACACTTCCTGTCTTCCGTGTTTACAGAGCGTCCAAAGTGCCAGTTGGATATTCAAAATATATAGTGAAAATCTACCTGAGATCGCTTAAATGAGACCGAGACCCCCCTGGTCTTTCAATGTCCATAAAATTCAATTAAATCATAGACTCTGTATATATAAAGGTTGTATTAGAAGGATTTCTAGAATAATGGCCCAAAGTCCCAGTTGGATATTCAAAAAATTGTGTCAATTTTTAGCTGAAAAGTGACAATCTAAGCCCTCCGTAGATATCGAAGATGACATTATTCTGGGAAATCTTTTGATAAAATCTTTATATATACAGAGTCTATGAATTCGGCGAATTTTATGGACATTGAAAGAACAGGGGGGTCTCACCGTCATTTTAGCGGTCTCATGTAGGTTTTCGCTATATATTTTGAATATCCAACTGGCACTTTGGACCCTCCGTAAACATAGAAGACAGGAAGTGTACCCAAATTCCTTTTAGTCAAGTTTTTTTCTACCTACTAAATAAATGTCTACTCAATGTAAGGCAGATCGAGAGATCAGGGGGCTCTCACCATTTCCCTGTGCCCTTTGTCCTGAAATTTTGACAATTTTTAGCTGAAAAGTGACAATCTAAGCCCTCCGTAGATATCAAAGATGACATTATTCTGCAAAATCCTTTCGATACAATCTTTATATATACATAGTCTATGAATTCGTCGAATTTTATGTACATTGAAAGACCAGGGGGGTCTCACCGTCATTTAAGCGGTCTCATGTAGGTTTTAGCTATATATTTTGAATATCCAACTGGCACTTTGGGCCCTTCGTAAACATAGAAGACAGAAAGTGTACCCAAATTCCTTTTAGTCACGTTTTTATCTACCTATTAAATAAATATCTACTCAATATTAGGCAGATCGAGTGATCACGGGGCTCTCACCATTGCCCTTTGCCCTTTGTCCTAAAATTTTGACAATTTTTAGCTGAAAAGTGACAATCTAAGCCCTCCGTAGATATCGAAGATGACATTATTCTGGAAAATCCTTTTGATACAATCTTTATATATACAGAGTCTATGATTGAGTTGAATTTTGTGGACATTGAAAGACCAGGGGGTCTCAATCTCATTTAAGCGATCTCAGGTAGATTTTCACTATATATTTTGAATATCCAACTGGCACTTGGGACGCTCTGTAAACACGGAAGACAGGAAGTGTACCCAAATTCCTTTTAGTCACGTTTGTATCTACCTACTTACTAAATGTCTGCATTATATTAGAAAGATTGAGAGATCAGGGGCTCTCACCATTGCCCTGTGCCCTTTGTCCTTAAATTTTGACAACTTTTAGCTGAAAAGTGACAATCTAAGCCCTCCGTAGATATCGAAGATGACATTATTCTGGGAAATCCTTCTAATACAACCTTTATATATACAGAGTCTATGATTTAGTTGAATTTTATGGACATTGAAAGAACAGGGGGATCTCACCGTCATTTAAGCGGTCTCATGTAGGTTTTCGCTATATATTTTGAATATCCAACTTTATTTTTATCAATAGTACCGCTTAAGTCGACGCTAGGGGCCGTCTTGAATTGTTGTTGGGTATGAATGATTTGTTCATTGTTGAAGACCCTACATCAACTGTCAAGATGAAGAACAGGAATAAAAGCCCTGTTCATTGATAATTTTCTATGTTTTCTATGTATTGTGTGCGATTTTGTCCCATGTACATTTACTCCATATCCTTTCATTTTCTATAGAAGACAGGAAGTGTACCCAAATTCCTTTGTATCTACCTATTAACTAAATGTCTGCATAATATTAGAAAGATTGAGAGATCAGGGGGCTCTCATATAGGTTTTCACTATATATTTCTTTTTATTGGGCTTTCCAGATATATTTCTATTTATATTTCTAAATGTTTCCAGAGAGATCGTTTTTTGTTTTTCTTTTAAGAAATATTAGATATAAAATTACAGTTATTGATAAAAATCTATATATCATAAAGACAAATATGCAACTTACATAAGCATTGATAAGGGTTTATATTCGAGTTTAAGACAACTTGAAGGGGTCATAAAACGATTTCCTACGTATCTTATCACTCCTTTCAACTATGAAAATCATGCTTTTACTGTTATCAAATATATATTTTTTTTTTTTTTTTGATTTTCAACTAAATTTGAATATCGAACCGACTGCTAGCAGCCGGTTGGATATTGAATATCGAATATCGAATAACGAACCGGCTGCTAACTTCACATCCATATATTTAGGTACACGGACGCTGTTCCAAATCTTATATTAACCTCTAGAAATTTTTGCTTCGGTGAATATATGTTTTATCAAAGAGGATTTCTTTTAGCCAATGAGAAAACAGAAAATTTATAGTCATATAATAATTTAAAATATATTATATAGATGAAATACAGATTTTGTGTACTTAAGTAAACAAGTGATCAATTTTTTTATGTTTCTAGTGTTTTTAAGTGTTTCTGTTGTTTTTATGTGTATGGTTAGTTGACCTTTGGGTGGAGATATTGGTCCGATTGTTTCTTCTCACGATACAATTAAATAAATAAATCTTTTATTTTGCATCTGTATAGTCTGTATTGTTTTATTTCCCATTGACGAACTATTGATACCATGTGTATGTCTGTTGGAAGACATGACTTGTAATTAACAATATATTAAACACGTTAAAAGAATATACGAAATGAAACTTTTGATAGGAGATTGCGCATAAATTTTGCCACTACATTTCTGCATTACATATAGGTATATGTGTTCTGAAATATAGAATATCTTTCTTAAAATAAACAAGATAACAAAACAGAGAAGTGACACAAATTAAAAGAAAAGTTTTTGTGTAATAATTTGTTATCCGTTTAATTCTGTTTTGGCATCCTTTCCCAAAACAATCATGCATGCGAACAGAGAAAGCCTATTTGTACTCTTTTGCAAGCTATGGTGTCAGACATTTTATCAGTTCCATTATCTTTTAAATTATTCAAGCTTTTCTGATTATATTTCACTACAAGTGTTGAACATTTCTTGTCTCGGAAGACAATTCAATCAACTAGTGAAATTAAAAAAGGTAATAAAACACATTAACGATTTTAGGTCTGTTGTAATATTTCATACTAATTGGTCCCATATGTGTATTTCGGCAGATCAATATCGGTTGTTATTTTAAAAAATGTCCCATGTCGCACATGTGGTGTTTTTATGAACACTGTATTCATAAAAGTATTGTAGATATTAACTTACAGTACAAGATGGACGGAATAAAGTTTAAAGAAACAGGTATTCCTCAAACAAGTGTAACAGAACAACGTGGAGTGCAAGCTAGATTTAAAAAGTATTAAATTCTTATAAGTTTTATAGAATTAGATTTTTGATAAAATCAACATTTCTTTCTATAACTTGTATTTTTTATATTTAGAAATGGCATTTACCTTTGATTCTATTCATTTAATATTCTTAAATTGAGAAAGTAAATTTATCAGGGTGTTTTTTTTTAAGTAAACAAATTGATTGATTATGCCTAGATAGTAATCTGTTAATCAAAAACTGTAAATCATTAGCATTTAGATAAGATATGAGATTAATTGTTATATATAAAAAGCCTATAAAAGTTCCAATACTCACATCATCAAACACTGTAAATTTCTAGACTTTACAATGCGTAGCTTTGATCCTTGTTCTTTTACCTCTTCAAAGTATTAATTAAGTTTGGTTTTGAAACAGTTCGTCCTCAACCATCACTGAAGAGAACATTAATTGTTCAAACTTCAATTAAAATCTCTCTCAATCTCGATAGAGAGAGAGAGAGAAAGACAAAGGTCTGTCTAAATGAATCTAAGATAAAGACGTGGAATAGATGAAACAATTTTGTAGACGAAGTGTATTTTTTTTCATATTTTCCTAACTGTCAGCGCTAACTTCTAAATAAAGTAGACACATCTGAAGATACAAAATATTTGCCTTTGACAATGTCATTTTTGCCCAAAAAAAAATGATATAAAAATCGAATTTGTAAAAGTCAACAAAAGTAAGGTTTTGACAAAAGTCTATTTTCTGAATACGAGACAAACAGTTTGTTCTTGATCATGATAAATACTTGTAATTCCTCTAATACTCTTCTGAGAGTTAAATAATCAATTTTTATTTAATCTGAAATGCCTTTGTCACTGCTAAAAGACAAATTATAGGGAATGAAAAATTGCGCCTGTCTGACTCTGACATCAGCATTGACAAGTTGACAGTATGCGATTTGTTACAATAACACAGAAATAATGATGAAACTTCTTGGTGTATGAAATAGCTTAGCCGATATCTTACAAAAAACATTGACTCCAGTGTGTACGGAAAAGACTTTTTGTTATCATTATTAATGCTATTAAAAGTTATCTCTGTTTCTCCTGAAGTTTTATTGTTGTCAATTGTTGTTATAATTATTAATGCTGTGTCATTTTATTTATGTCTCATTGATGTATACCCAAAATTTTCTTTAAATCGTTTAGACTAATTTTGTGCTAAAACATACAACAATACCCTTTTTCTGCTTCATCGACGTAGACATAATGTAACAATTGTCAGGCGAAATACAGATAATTCAATCAAATTGTGTTGGGTGTAGATAACGTTAAGACATTTGAGTAATCTTTCACCACCTGTAAATTAGCTTTTAACATGGCAATCGGAATTATGATGAAATGATTTTAATTACGGCTAACTATTGGAATTGGGAAAAAAATGTTAATTCAACTATGTTTTGTATGCTAAGGGAAACAATATACCGTAAGGTATATTATGTGCTTTACTGATTGGTACGAATAAATAGAACATGTAAAACTAAACTTTCTAACATACTATACTGGATAAAAGCTTTGTGAATAGTATAAAAGATTGAGAAGGTTTGCCTCATATAATGATCTATTCTCGATATCGACACAGATGGACGACTTCATACTAGAATCTATGACAAACGTATTGTTTTGATCTTTCCAATTGTCAACTTCCCATTTCTCAGCGTAACCATACCCTCTGACCCATCGTTTGATGTTTATATATCACGATGATTACATTACGTGTGTGCATTTTCACGCTTTACAGGTTCATTAACAAGAGTGTGCTCTTCACAAAAACTGTTTCTACAGAGTTATGAGGAAGAGCGACTGAAATCGACACAACATAGGTTTGATGGTCACCATCACAAACTGGTTGACTGCTACAATGCATCTATGTTTCGGTTCACAGACTAAATATTTTCGTGTTCTTTAAATACAGCGACAGCGTATGATTTATGAAGTGTATAATTAATATTATTAATAATACATATAAAAATATAATTACTATATAAGTAATCAGTGCTTTGGTACTGACACGAGTTATAACTTTATTAAAGTCTCTTTTGAATAATTAAGAAATTATTAAAAAAAAAACTAAGGTTCCAGCTCCTTTAATTAAAAATGCATTAAATGTATTTTTTATTTATCATTTTAAAGCTCATTTGGTTATACAGCCTTTAACGTGTTTCGGTATTTAAACATCCTTAGCTTAGTATGGATTGTATTGTCGACGAACACGGTCTCGTTCCTTTTAGAGTTCATATGATTTCCTCAGTTTTTGTTTTCTACCTTAAATTAAATCTTCTTAGTGAATTTATGAGATTTGAACATCGGTAAATTACTCTTATCTTGAATTTATGATTAATAATATGGTAGACATGCAGGACTACAAAAGTCATAAGCGACACTTTTTCATCTTAAATATTAGGTGTCTCAATATCTATAGACACGACAAAATACTCAGATATTTCACATTCAGATCATCATCTTCAGGACAATTGTATTGATCTTCGCACGAGGCCTATACTATTCAGGATATTTGAAGGTTTTAAATAACACCGATGAGTACTGTAAGGGAAGAACATACCAAATTGTGCAAATCCTGAAACATTTTTATGACAGATACTAAATTGAACAGAAATGTAACTGAAAAATCGTTCTTCTTTCAGCGTAATTAAGATGATTTATCAGCTACTAATGATAAGGTTATATTGTACTTTAATGGAACAGTGAAACGAAAGGCAGATAGTTTGTGATTTTTCTGAGTAGTGTTCTGTATGCTGTCTTTTGGTCGTTTGTCTTAAGCTTTTTTGCTTTATGTTGTCTCCTTAATATCTTTTTTTTTTCTCTTATTTCTTAACAAACGAATGTTCGGCTAGATATCATATTATCAGATATCAACAACACTGCAAAAAACATTGTTTTACGATTTTTCAATCAAACTGGTCATCTAACACTTTATATGCTCGTTCGCATTTCGACAAAAAAAATTATACCACTGGACTAATAATCCTCACTGTGCAAAACCTCTTGGTGGGCAAAGGTAACGTACAGCATTAATGGATTCGGGAACTGGTAAATACCACACCCTATTTATGTATGTCCTCTTGGTACCTTCCGACTCTTTCGTAGCCATTCTAATAATGCCCTTCTACAACTAGCTGAATGTGGTGATTTTTTTCAACTTGGTTAAGATACGGTCATGTTCATTGTTAATGAATCACTTGCAGCACATATTTCAATAAATGAATATCTACAATGTCTATATAATTAGTAACAGTAGTTTACCGATGTTCAATTTCGTAATTCCTTTTAAAATGTAACACCAAAAGAAAACAAAAACTCTGTAGCAATGGCATTAACACCAAACGGAACGAGACCGGATGCGTCGACAGTGTATTTATCCACAGCTGGGAATACACCAAATCGAAACTGAATATAATAATTGAATTTGCTTGGAAAACCCATGTTACAAATTTAAATCGTAATGGAAACAAACTTATAGCTTTAGTGCAGTTATTGCCTTTGTCATAAGAAAACTATGGGTGTTACTAATGGAATAGGAAATAATTACCAATTCAATACATACAATTATTTACATATATCTAATATATATATAAATATATATAGAGTCTATAAGAATCTACCAACCAGTAAACTTAATAGATATTGGATCATCAAAATTGACAATACTACACAAACAGGGAACATTATATGAGTCTAAAAGATTGTGTAACAATACCGATAAATAGATGGAAAACAAAACACTAAAAAGTGTTGAATATCATCGCACAAAGATGGAAAAACTGAACAGATGATATAAATTATACAATAATTGCAAATATTTCGGCTCAACAAATGGCCTTCCTCAGTGTTAAAAGTTTTAACAATACTGATATATAATGTATAAGGTGTAAACATAGATCAGTAATAATACAGGTGGTTTTGGTCGATTGATTGTAATCCAAAATCCCGAACATCATAATATAAGCATTAGACTGTCAATTTAATTATTTCTTTCTATTGATTCCATCTGGATGGAGGACACCCAGTGTTTTTATCCAAAACTTCTCCAGATTCTCTCTTTGCCTATTTTGCCATGTACAGTCCTGTTCGATCACAAGGATCTTCATGTGATCAAAATCTTTCAGATTGTGATCTGGTAACCTGAAGTGTTGGCTGACAGGAATATACGGTTTTTTTTGTGAGGTCACTCCTGTGGCCATTAAGGCGTTTGTGAAATGGCTGCATAGATTCACCAACATATTGGAGACCACATATAGGACACTCAAGAACGTAAATCACGTTTGAGCTTTTGCAGTTGACATTGCAGAAGATCTTGTATGTCTTTTCTGTGGTCTTACTGTGAAATGTTGATGAATGCTGCAATTGGTTGCAACATTTGCAGCGCTTATCCCCACAAGGCTGGCAATTACCTACAGTATGGTTAGGTTTGGAAAGGTCAGCACGGACAAGTATATTTCTCAGGCTGTTAGGTTGTTTGAAGGCAATCATGGGAGGCTCAGGAAAGCTTTTGGATAACTTCGAATGTTTCTCGATTGCTGTCCAATGATCACGAATGGTCTTGAAACTATTTCTCAGGCATGGATGGTAAGTGAGCACACATGGGATTCTTTTACTTTTCTGTTTTTCTTTGTAAGTTAGCAGACTGCTTCTGGGGACACAAAAACATCAAAAATAGTTTTCGAAAAGCGGAATCCATCCCCAAATGCAGTCTGCTAACTTACAAAGAACAACAGAAAAGTATCATCTGTTCAGTTTTTCCATCTTTGTGCGATGATATTCAACACTTTTAGTGTTTTGTTTTCCATCTATTTATCGGTATTGTTACACAATCTTTTAGACTCATATATGTGTGTGTGTGTGTGTGTGTGTGTGTGTGTGTGTGTGTGTGTGTGTGTGTGTGTGTGTGTGTGTGTGTGTGTGTGTGTGTGTGTGTGTGTGTGTGTGTGTGTGTGTGTGTGTGTGTGTGTGTGTGTGTGTGTGTGTGTGTGTGTGTGTGTGTGTGCGCGCATAAAAAACGGCGGTGTTTCTGCTTTATATAAGAATAGTGAAATGTGGTATGATTTTAAACGCCAACCGG
The DNA here is from genome assembly GCA_017311375.1 of Mytilus coruscus. Taxonomy (NCBI): domain Eukaryota; kingdom Metazoa; phylum Mollusca; class Bivalvia; order Mytilida; family Mytilidae; genus Mytilus; species Mytilus coruscus. The sequence goes on from CM029603.1 coordinate 30,401,762, forward strand.
ACTTCTGACTCTGAACAGGCACATTGTGAATGTGACTGTGTTAAACATGTTTGTGAGCGCTCCACCTACCGCTAACACAGGACTGAGATATAACAGCACAGTTTTGTCGTGTGAATTATTTCACGTCGGGGCTTTTTATAACTGATTTAAGGTATGAGTTTTACCATTCTTGAAAGCCGAACGGTGACCTATAATTGCTTATATCCTAGTTATTTCAACAGACGCATGAAATCTATAATGTGTGGATTTAATTTTTTAACCCTGGTCAAAAGTTGTTTTATTGATAATCTTACTAAATCTCCGTTTTTTAATAAGTAAAAATCAGTAGTTTTTAATCAGATAGGCATGAAGCACAGATAAATTAACAACAAAAATACAAAAGACACAGAGTCCTCGCAATCACAGAAATATAGTTTACCAGTTAATATAACCTTGGACACTACCTGGTATGTAAAAGTGTATGGTTCAACAAGAGGTCTTGTCTTGTACCACCTTGCAAGACAAATTAGTATTCTGTATCAAATTGACGGTTAACAGCATGTCAAAGTATGGTATCCTTCAATTAACAGATCACTTAATTTTATGTCAACATAGTTCAGGAAAGCACATGTGACCTAACCCAATCCAGTAAAGTGTAAACAAGTCGTACTATAGTTTGTAGGCCATAGTAACGAAATTTCAATTCAACAGAAAATCGAAACGTGAAAAGTCAAAATGATATTCCGTTTTAATATAAATAATGTTGTCATGTATAATCACAGGTAGTTAAACGTATTCTAAAATACCACACTTTCTTTCTTCCACAAATGTGACCTACCGAATTAGACAGATCATCCGGTTTATACTTACATGCGCGACACGATGGGTGGCCATCTCGAGCAGGATCTACTTATCATTCAGAATCAACTGATATCACCGCTCCCCTTTCCGGTTTTAGTTGGTGTTCGTGTAGCTCTGTCTTTATTTTCCTATGTTGTGTATTGTAGTTGTTTGTCTTTTGGTCGTTTTTCGTCTTTTGCCATTGCGTTGTTCGTTTTCGTTCGACTTATGAGCTTGACTTCTTCCATCTCTCTTTTATAATTAGGTAAATGCAACCTTAAAAAAACAAACACGAAAAATCGATCTGCCAATTCTTACAGATAAGAAATAATCCAGTTTGACTGATAAAAACATCACATATTCATATAAGATGTTTCTCGACTAGAATATCAATCAGTTTACATAAGCTGTTGATACATTGTTTTCTAAATGACAAAATAGTCAGTAGGGTAGAGAAATTGTTTTGAAAAGTTAGCCAACATCGACGATGTTGGCATCTAATTAAAGATATATGTTGATATCTTTGGACTTGGTCAACTCGATGGGTGTACTTTAAGAAAAACTTTGTTCACAAAAGACGCTGTCTCAACCATCTGTTAGTGATTGACAGTAGGAAATTATTATCCGAAGCAGTCTTTTCGAACTAAAAAACAAATTTATCATTAAGTCTGAATATGGTCAGTGTTACGTGAACCTATCTGAGTACTTTCCACAATGATTAATACACAACATGAGGAATTATCTGTTTCAACTGTTAAAGTGCAGGTATCATATTGTATTTGATTTTATCGCACTGACTATGAAAGTCAAACTCGAACTAATTACCCCTTCATTGAAATCTTTTTTGTGCAAATATCTATATATAATCCTGCACATAAATTTTATTACAGTACTTGAAGCAAGCACCTTCACTCAATCAATATTACGATAAAAAAAATCACTCCGACTATTTAGAATAAAATATATATATTTATCTATGTTTTTTTTTTTTTTTTTTTTGTGTGTGGTAAAAAAACAGTTTGAAGGCGAAAAATGAAAGCCAATAGAAATTGTGAAAGCAACGAAATACCACTTGATGGATATTTTTATGAAATATTGGAGTATAAGCAATTATTTAGATGATATGTTTTTTGGTGATAATCCATCTTACTGTAGAAAAAAAAACGGTTGCCCACATAACCGCACTCTTGCTGAGTTGACATTTATCGATTTCTTCAAAGAATTGGTCATCTATATCTCGGTGTCTAGGTTTTTGATAAAAGGGGGAAAATCTTTTGTTGGTTTTCCTTACCTTGATTGTGATGTTTTGCTGTGTGTGTCTCCGTTGGTTTCATGTTAATGTGTTTCATCGGTGTCTCAAATTTCAGTTGATTAAGTCTTTACATGTACTAAAAATCATTTGCAACGGGGATGTCTCATTCATTGGTCAAACATGTTCTTGATTTGTTGCCAATGAAGACATCTGTCATGACGTACGTTTTTTTTTTTTTTTTTTTTTTGGGGGGGGAGGGTGTCTGCGTATCATGACTACCACCTGTGTTGTTTGTGTTGTTGCTGTTTGATAACTCATGTGAAATACAGCCACCGATATTGAACAATATGTCTTGGCTTCATATCAGCAGGCTAAGTGCTTTGAGCTTGCTTTTAATAACTGCATTCATACTATGATACGGTATAATTTTACTTTTTGTTGTTTTGGTAGTCTTTGCCTTATCTTGGCTCACAGATTGCGATTACGAAGAGTTCATGTCTCAGGGGTCAATTTTGACCCCTACATATTCATTTGTGCGTCTTAACTTTTATGTCCCATTTAAATGGCTTGTTTTTGTTCTTGGCCAGGGATAATTTGGTGCTAGTGGCAGATGTTTGATCATTTCTGTGTAGTTTATTCACATCTTTTTTTAGACTTAAGACAATTTAGAACTTGCGTCATCTGTCTATCAATCAAGACTGTTTACAGCTAAATAAATTTTATCAATTGCTTTTTATTGATCCGTTGAAATGTCAGATAATTAATAAAATGAGTGTTCTATATTTCTGTATTTGATTCAACGCTTTATTTTCGCCGAATGGGATCTGGAAGATAAAATTTTATTTTTTCTGTACTACTTTGGGATTTATAATTCAATTTCATTTAAGTTGAAGGGACCTTGTCACACTTAATTGAATAATTAAGAATGAACAATCAAATCGATGTAATGTCGACAAAACCTAGTACCATAATAGTTTTCTCTAAATGTTACCAAATCATTTACATAAAAATAATGTCAATTAAGTAACAGTTTAATTTGAATTACCTCTAAGATTTTCAACGAAAAGACACGGCTTGAAATAAACGACTTTTAAAATAAAAAATCTATGAGGAGTAAAAGTGTAACATGGAACTATAACAGTGAAATGTTCGTATATGCCACGACAAATATATCTCTTCAAATAAATAATATGGTAATTCATTTTCTAAAAGTCACTAAATATTTGATTACCCAATTAATAATTGTGAACAGCCTTTTAATGAAGTGTAAGTACGTTTAAAAAAAAATAGTTTATTTCATAGGTACAGGTAATTAAACGCCTACGTGTCTGTATACATGGAAATAATCAGAAATATGATCCTTAGGACGACCTTGCAATAACATACTAACACCTGATAAAAATTAGCACAAACGTCGTTGCTTTAGCTCAGGGAAACAGCTAATAACAATTATAACAATACGGCTGTGTTATACAAATATATATAAGATCTGACATCATGCATTGTGTTACATATACAGCTAGATGAGCTGCTCCAGATCTCATAACGGCACTCACAGTCTTCACAGTCTTCAAAGCAAATGGTTTATAATATCCTGAGTGTATTAAATCTTATTCGGTGTGAGAACACAATAGCAGGGTAACATTTCCTGATGGTAATACATCAGATTATTTAACTTATAAATATTAACTTGGAAAAATGGAGACACAGAGATTGCTGTCAAAGCAGTACTGCGTTTGATACTATCAATATATTATCGATGATACATGTTCAGACATGAGCTCTTGGTTACTAATAGTAAAAGACATTTATGTTTCAATGATGGATTACCGATAAAAGGTAAATCAAGTCTTGAAATATTCACGCGTTTTTAAACATTTTAGTGTTCAAACATCCTTTTCAATCAGTTAGTATGTTCATCTTTAATCATTGACCACAGAAGGCTGTGTCACTGTTACATTTGTTTTACTTTGAAGTTCACAGGAACAAAATGTCGCGAGTATTTTTTACATTGATGATTATTTAGAGACAGCGATATCAGAAATGATAACAATAGACTTTCATTGTCGTTCTTTTATTTGAAGCAAATCTACAATCCCAAGATGTTTTGATTATATCCATTTTAGCATCAGATAAATGTGTTTTAAGAATTGAATATCAGTTATAGTTTTAACAAAGCAGTTTTAACTTGATGATAACAAAAGATCGATGATATGGGCATCATAAATGCTCATTTGGGTTTTTTTTCTACGTTTCGTACCTTAACTTTCTATAAAAGGGGAATATGTTCTTTACGAAAAGCTGTATCCCTGTATGTAAACGTTTTAAGAAAGAACATTAAATAGTTTTGATGTATTTAAGCTATTATGAATTTTCATGATGTGTCCGCATCACGATATAATTCAATACTGTATTCCTGAATTCCCGCCGATTTACATGATTTAACTGGCTTCGAAACATGGCTTTGGGTTTCTCCTCCTTAAAGAATAATGTAAATTCCGTTCAGTCTATTCGTTTTGCTATGGTGGAATCAGTGTGTCTTCGACTTTGAACATACCTATAGTATCTTCCGCTTCTCTTTTATTGACATTTCAACAATTTACGATGCTGATAGTATTAAAATAGAAGTATGCAATATAAATTTCAACATTACCCACTTGCTTTTTGCTGAACTTAATGGCGCTTTTGATGTAATGCAGTACAGTTGATATCCTACATTAAATCTGGTTTAATAAGTATATTTTGAAATACATGTATGTTACGCTTATGAGCCATTAATTGTCGAAATGTGCATTGGGTGTAGTAAACATTTTCTTATTATTTTCGACTCTAATTTCCAAATATCAGTACTGAAGTATTGAAAGTCGAAAAACAATTCTTTAGTAAATTTTATATTGGAATCGTTTTAATTTGGAAAAAAAAGAAAATCATTTATAGTTGTCAAAGACGGGTATATCCGACATAGACTGTGACTAAACTACGTTACACATATTATCTAATATGGTGTTGGTCAAAACTAAATGTATGAAAACAAATAAAGAAGTTGCATGTATCCCAATACCATACAGTAGCATCTAACATGAATTAAAAAATGGTTTATAAAGATCAGGATATGCAATTCAAACACCTCCTGTGATACAAACAAGCACTTTCCTTTAGCGGGATAACGAAATTAGATATTATATAAATGAGATTGCTAGTTTAAAATGTCAAAGAATGACAATGAGAGAAAAGGAATTAAAAAGACATTTAAATCAATCAACATAATGACATTTCGATGACAACTTATTTATTATTTAAATTGCAGGATATGCAATTGAAAACTGAGCTTTGAGTATAAATTTCTGTCAATATCAATTCCATTTGTTTATGAGGTATACTTTGAGACAGCTACCCCTGAATGAAACACAACACAAACAATGCCTTCACAAATCTTTGTAGATTACAGACTGACTAAATGATTTAAATGGTGAATTTTGGGTAAAATGAACATTTACATTTTAAGTATCTTTAACTCTAAGGCAGTATCTTCAATCCACTGTTTCAATGTGCCTGCTTCGAGTAAAGAATGCAGTAGCTGATATTGTCTTATTCCCCGTCAGGAAATTAACAAAATACAATATACAAGGAAACTGAGGTTCCAATTCTCTCAGTCAAAAATGACCTTGCATGAATAAGACGATTATTTTCAGGCCAATTTTATCATAAAGCTCATACCATTTCCACGTATTTTGATATATTTCTGACTAATATATGTGTTTGAGCGTACCTGATTAAGATAAATCAAGTCAAGCACTTAGGATGCACAACATTTATAAAAGTGTTATTTTGATGAATAATCTATGAGAATATTTCACCCTTATTGGTTTTATATTTGTACATTTGTTTTCCAATCATTTGAGGATAGGTACATTTATTTTCCAATCCTGTGAGGATAGGTACATTTGTTATTCTCGTATTTCACCGGATACGAATTATCATCAGATTTTTTCCTGTCATTAGCAAAACGATGGATGTCCCCGGCTATGGCCGGATCTGATGTTTCGATCTTTCATGGTGATGTTTTTTTTCTTGTTGTAAAAGGTTCTGCTTCTGTTTTAGTTTTTTTCTAGTTTCAACATTTACAACTTTGTCATGTATGAGTTTCATTTGACTTTGTATGCTCTGATAGCTTATATAGTATTTTAATGTCAGTGCTAGACGTACGAGCATCAATTTGTCTTTCATAATATATGATGCAGTATCACCGAATATAACTACGTAACGTTAATTAGGTAATACGATGATTGATTAGAGTGGAAAAGAAACAACTTCTTCTCAATATTTTATATTTTCAAATTCAAAACGTTTGTTTCGGTAAGTTTCGTATATTTATTAAACAAACGCAACGTTCATTAACATTTCCATACCTTAAATTAAAATATTAAATTGAGATTATCTTTTAAAAAATATTTGCTTAACGTCCATCTGATATACGTTGTTGTCTTTTTTTCCAAATTTGTAATCACATTGCAGGAGATTACAGAAAATTACAAAAATCACAACCATCCAAGTCGTTGTCTGGCAGCTGTGCAACTTTTAAGACGTTTATCTAATTATTTCAACTTGTCTCTTGACTACTCAAACTACAATTAACTTTGTTATAATTCTTGACAAACTGATTTTTTTTTCTTACAGAATTTGTCTGCTTTTTATTTCTGTCAGTATCCCATGGGAAATATGAAAACAAAATACTATTTATTCTTGGTCAGTGTAGTAGTTAACTCAGTCAATTAATGTATTTCTGAAACGATATTGCTTTTATTCCGAAATGTAGTCGATAGTAAGAATTGAAGATTGAATTCCGTTTCATTACGAATAAACAAAAAGTATATGCCTTGCTTAGTTTTGATTTGACATTTGTCTTGTTATTCAAGACATTGAATCTGTTCCAATAGGAATGAGATACCAAGGGGAATTTTATAAACAGTATTGAAAGATACGTAGACTAACAATAGCTACATGGTGGTGAGCCTGACTAACAAACACACACACATACATATATATATATATACAAGTCTAAATTGAAAACAACGTTCAAACTTATGATTGAGTTGGATAAAACCGCAATTTTATACGTGTGCATGCAAAACAAATTTCTTGTTAGAGGGGTCTAAATACAGCACAAACAACATTTTCCAAAAGACCAAAAAAGTGAAAAAGTATATTTTAACAAAACTCATTTGACTAGCTGGTCGAACAACAAATGTTCTTAAACCCTGCCGACTGCCATTGGCGATTGCCAAATAAACGGATCACCAGGTGTAATAAATGGATCTTATTTATAAATTAATACCAAACAGAAAACAATAAACTTAAGGCAAAGATGGTATACCGCAAACAAAAGGTGCAAAGATTTTTGTACACCATATCCGGATTTCGACAATTAATAACTCTTCAGTGATGTTAGGAATCGAAACGGTATTTGGAAGGCTATATAATTTACCTCAATTTAGGATAGACTATATATATATATCATGACATTTTGCACGTGAAAAATCAACCATATGTTCCGACATTAGCCCACAGGCCAACGACGATAACGTTGCGAACAGACATGCAATAATAAACGGAAGAATTTAATATATCCGTATTAGCCTACTAACAGATATAAGAAGATGTGGTATGAGTGCCAATGAGACAACTCTCCATCTAAGTCAAAATTTATAAAAGTAAAAATTTATAGGTCAAAGTACGGTCTTCAACACGGAGCCTTGGCTCACACTGAACAGCAAGCTATAAAGCACATTTGTCATAAAATATGGACTTTATGTACATTTAATATTATCAATATTTATAAAAAAAAAAAAAAACAGCCACTCAACGTCAGAACATTTTCATTCCAATAACCTAGAGTGATGTAGGGCGAACAACACAAATAACTTATACTGATACTTCGTCTAAAATTTTAATCAACAAAGCTTTATACATACAATCTAGATGAAGGTGGAATGTGTTTGATTTTTATGAAGCCTTGTTAATAATGTATAAAGTAAGTAAATGGTTATTCATATGTCATGTTCTCTAAACGCTATGGAAACTGTGAAAAGAAAGGAAAGTCTTTGCAAATAAAGAGCAGTCTAAAACTTGTTCTTAACCGTATGAATTAATGGCCATCATAACACCCGAATCTAGAAACGTTCAGGGGTCATTTACATTTATACATTTATTTTATGGTTTCTTTTTACATATAGCTTTGTGTTGAATGGTACACATAAGGGACATCGTTGCACAGAGACGACAATCAAAAGAAGGTGTTTCATTGAAGTCCAGGTATTAGTTCATCGATCGCTGTTTATATGTAATGTCATTTCGGGATTTGTTATCGCTTGATTTACTATTAAAAATAATTGAAAGTAACAGCAGTCTAATCACAATACCTCTACCGATGACAGAAATTGAACATGACAGCTGTCTTCTAACGGTGTCTATAATCACAGTTTATAATTTGGAAATGCAAGTCATGTAGTTGATATCTATTTTCAGATCTAACAATAAAACGGTTTTAGATCAATTCTAGTACAGAGAAATTACTTTTTAACATATTACTGACAGATAAAACATTTTGAGGATTTTGAATTACTCAGACATACATGTATTTGTCTGATTGAAAAAAATATTCTTATTTCAGGCAAGAGTTGACATCGTTTGTAAACTAATCAATGTGGTCAAAGTGGATTTATCCATCCATTGCATATCACGATTATATTGAATTGTTGATCGATTAGTGTATAACGCCACCCTCAGCATTATTGTGCTACTTTGTGGAGGTCAGTTTTTATTGGTGGCGGAAGCCAGAGTGCGTGGAGAGAACCGCCTTCGGTAGGAAAATTGACAATCCTAGTGAATTAAGATTAGACTCGAGTGCACCTGCCACGTGCGGGATTCGAACTCCCAACCTCAGTGATACAGTTTCTCACTAATAAGACCACTCGGCTACCGAGGCCCCTATCACGAATTGTATATCATACATCAGATACTCGTAGTCAATACTTTGCATCAAGTCAAGTATGTCAAGTATGTTTATGTCACGTTTTACCTAATTGATGTTTGATTATATCGCATCTTATACAAGGTAAAGCAAACTGATGCTCGTGTAGCGCTTCATACAAAATGTGTTTCGGTCAACACATTTACAACCCCCTCCCCTTCCCCACCCCGAAAAAAGCACAAAAAAGAAGCTTTCAATTCTTAGATAAAATGCAACATCTATGACTGCAAGTGTTATCCGTGAAAACGTAAGGCAATGCTTATAAAAACATACGAAAAGCTTGATTTATCTCTTAACTTCACTGAACGTAAAATATCAAAAGTTTTGATATTATTGCAAAATTGAAGGATTCTTAATTCAGACTTTTATAACAACCACGAATTCTGATATATGTTTTTCGTGTTACTGGCTGACTGATAAACAACATCATCACATCTTGACTGAGTGCTGATATTTACTTGAAGTTGTATACTAGTAGCTAATCAAATTTTTTTAAATAAATTATTGTCATATAAGAGGCAGGTTTTTTAACCGTAAAACATGAAACAGTCTACTGTTTTAATTTCCAATGTACCTGAATCACGTCAAGATTGTGACAATTGATATTGTTTTATTCCCCGTTGGTAAATTAAGAAAATTCTAGAAAACAAGGGTTCCAACTCCCTAAGGCAAAAATGACCTAACATGAACTATGCTTTTTTTCGGGTCCCTTTTGGTCATATAGCTCGTAACATATCTACGTATTTTAATACATTCTTAGCTTTCAAATATTTGTGTGAGCGTTCCAGGTGAAGATAAATCATGGAAAGCGCTTCGGACACACACAATGTATGAACAATGTAATTTTTATTTATAATCGTTGCGAATATTTTCCCTTAATTAATCACTATATTTGGACATCTTGTTTCAAATCGTTTGAGAATAAGTACACTTGTTATTCTTTTGCTTCAACGGATACGAACTATCATCAGATATTTTGCATGTCATGAGGAAACGACGAAATGTCATTAGCTATGGCCGGAATTGATGTTTCAATTTGTAATGGCAATATATTTCTCGTTTCAAACTTTACAATTTTGTCATGATTAAATTTCATTTAAATCTGTATGCTCTGATAGTTTACATAGTATGTGTATGTCAAATCTAAGAACTACACGAGCATCAGTTAGTTTTCCATTGTATATGATGCGGTATCATCGAATATGACTTAACGACAATCGTAATATATATTACATTTTTTCTTTTAATGTTTTAATGAAATAATTTGTTTTAAAAGTTAAGTTCAAGCTATCAATCATTTATTTATACTACAAATTAAATATTCCACGTGTCAAATTCATACACATATTTAAACAAACTCATCCTTTGGATCCGTTTGTTTAAATATGTTAACTCGTAAAAACCATGGTATACATAGTACTTATGTAATACGATGATTGAAACAAGAGAACAAACACCATAACCTTCAATATTCAATATTTTCACATTAAAACGTTTGCTTAATTTAGATTCATTCATTTATTAAACAACGCATCAAAGCCTGCATTAAATAAAAATACGATATTGAGATTAACTTTTAAAATGTTTACTTGACGCCCATATGCTTTACGTGTTATCGCATTACTGAAGATTACAGAATATAACAAAAATTACAACTATTCAAGTTGTTTTCTGGCAGCTGTATAACTTTCGAGACGGTTATTCAATTATCCTCAACTTGTCTCTTGTCTGTAAATCAAACTATAATTAACTTTGTTATTTTTCTTGACAAAACTGATTTTGTCATACAGAATTTGTCTGCTTTTTATTTCTGTCAGTATCTGTTGAGAAAATATAAAAACGAAATGCTATTTATTCTTTGTCAGTGTTAACTCTGTCAAGTAATTCATTTCCAAAACGATAGTGTTTTATTACGACATCGAAAATGTAGTCCATAGCAAGAATTGGTTGTATTCCGTTTAAGTATAAATGAACAAAATGTATATACGTCGCGTAGTTTTGATTTTACATTTGTTTTGTTATTTAAGACCTTTTCTTTTTGTCCATCTAGGTTAATAAGCTCTTCATTATTTTAATAAGTTTTGGATTTTCAAATATTTTGGCCTCGTTCAGCACTGAAGAGACATTTATTGTCGGACTGCGCATCTGGTGCAGACAAATTGGTACCGTTAATGCTTCTGAATCTGTTTAAGTAAATATCATATACAAACAGGTATTAAATAAATAAAGCAGAAACACTATAACTTACAATAGCTATATGGTTATGTGTATGGCTGCCAAACAAAGATATTATATATATATTATGACATGTTTCACATGTATTATCAGTCCAAGAGCCATAAATAACTGCATGTAGTTAATATATTCATATTAGCCCGCTAAGCACATGTGTCGTAAAATATGAAGTTTACGTACATTTTATGTTGTATCATGTTGTAAAAGTTAACAACTCAACGTCAGATATTCTTCTTCAAGAAAGTCTTTTCAATCAAAGAGCGGTCAAAAAATACGTATGAATAAATGCCCATCAGTACACTCGAATCTTGCTGGAAAAGATCGAAAATACGTATGAATAAATGCCCATAAGTACACTCGAGTCTTGCTGGAAAAGATCGAAGGTATATTACATTTATATATTTATCTGTTAAATACATCGGCATGCATGTTAATTACGAGTGCACATCGTTGAAAAAAACGACGATCTAAAGAAAGGATTTTATTGAAGTCTCGGTGTGAATTCATCAATAGTTGTTTATATATTTAATGTTGTTTTGGAATTTTTATATAGCTTGATTTACTACTAAATATAATTGAAAATAACAGCAGTCTTATAACAGTAACTGTGCAGATGAGAGAAAGTGAAAATGACAGCACTTTTATAACGGTATATATAATCATGACACAGCATAAAATTGGGAATTGTAAATATAATATGGCTGATATCGATTTTCAGATCTAACAATTTAACGGTATTGGATGAATTATGTTACAGATCAATTAATTTTTCATTTTACTGACAGATAAAACATAGTCAGATGATTTAGAATCCCTTATTAGACCTATTTGTCTGATGGAGAAAATATAATTAATTATAATTTCAGACAAGAGTTGACATTGTTTGTGTAATAATGGCCTTAATTTGGTTCTTCTTTATTTTGAAAAAACACCATGCTGCAAGCATAGTCAAAATGGATTTGTCCATGCATCGCATATATCACGAATCAGATCCTCTTAGTCACATACTTTTTATCTGATTACCTGAATAAGTGGTTCTGTGTCGCATACCCTGTTTTGTAAACCTGATTCACAAACAAGTACGATAAACCTTGTAGCGCATGCCTTGTTTCATATAACCTGTCAATACAGGGGCAGTATTTTACCGATTTTCAAATCTCCTAAATCGATGAAGAAGATACAAATCAAGGTAAATGTTATGGAATCGCTTGAACTAAAAAAGGAACGATATTGGATGCGTCGACAGAATAAGCGTCTCCTGCCATGCAAATTCACACTCAGTCAAGAAGTCACAATTGGGAATAAAACATAATCATTAGAATTATTTAAAAGAGAAGGAACGATACCAAAGGTATATTCAAACTCATTGATCAAAAACAAACTGACAATGTCATGGCAAAAAACGAAAAACGACTAAAAGACAAACAATAGTACACAAAACACAACATAGAAAACCTAAACCTAATCTAAAACCACAAAAACAGGTCGTCAGGAGTTGAGACACAGGCACATCGTATCGGTCCACCAATTGTTGATGATGACCGTGAAACAAACGTAGCTTCTAGTTCAGTCTTTCTTCATCATAACTCTGCTGTAGTAGTTTTTGTTGAAGGAGCACGTCTCTGTAAATGAAGTTAATATAGTGTAAACATACATGAGCGCAACGCATTAATGGAGATATGTAAACGCAAACGATGTGGCAGACGGTATGTTTTTTGTTATATAGCTCTTCAACTATTTCGGTTCTTATACATCCTTGGCTTTCAATGTTAGGCTTTGAGCGTTCGTGATGAAGGTAAATAGAGAAAAGCGATTTGGTCGCATCAAATTTTTAACGTGCCGTATTCTTTTTACTGCTAAGGTATGGAAAGTTGACAATAAGGAAATTGAAATCATCATGTTTGTCATAACTTCTAATTTGAAGACAAAAAGCGCGCCTGACGTACAAAATTGTTATCCGGGTTTCTATAATGAATTTATTTGAACTCATCCATCTGTGTGTCCATCGAATTAAAAAAAAATATGAAGCAGACCTTCTAGTTCCGAAAAATCCTTAATCTCAAGTTCACAGCTTGGATATATAGAATTCAAGCACACTCTGAAATGTGGGTTAATGAATTACAAGACACCATCAAATTATCTGAAAGTAGGGGTGCAGCACAATTATTACCCATTGGAATACCGACTGTTAGTAGAAATGTATATCCATCATACTCAATAAATATGTTATCGATCAATAAGTCCAGCATTTCGATGATATCATCCTCAGTGGATTTGTTGTTGGCAGTAGTGTGGTTCTTCACAAAGTATGATTTTTCAATACCTAAATCAAAAAGTTGTTTATCTAAGATTTCCATTCTCGTAGGAAAAAGCTGTGTGTAATAGAAAGGTGGAGTCTATCTGTCAATTGTGCATGAGGATTATTAGTGTAATAAATAAAATATCAAAAGTTGTGATAAGACTGCAAAAATGTAATGATTGTGATGGATGATTTTGAGGTACAATGTTTAAGAATTCACACCGGATCAACACCGCTGGTTGAACATACCTCATCAAAACATTTCTAAAGGCCATATTTAACTGTAGAAAGAAAGGTGGTAAGAACTTAAGAAAGATGTATAACCATCCTGACAACCCAGTTAAAAATTGTTCTTTATAAGTTTTTTTTTGAAATCTAGGTATCCAGTATAAAGACGGTAGATTGTTTTCCGACATTGTTTTATATCTATGATGCCCTATCATATCTTATTAGCAAGTTTCATTATGTTTCAGACAGAAATCCATACCCCTTGAGAAATGCTGTTCAAGGAAATTTCATACTCCCTAAACCAAAAATCGAATTGTTCAAGAAATCCTTTATGTATACTGGACCATCCTTGTGGACCAATTTGCCTATATCATTACGAAATATTACAAATGTTAATTCTTTCAAATACAAATTAACAGATCATTTATTAAAATAAAACTATTGAAAAAATAGAAAATATCAATTATTTTCTTATCGTGATTATTTTTCATAACATTTTATGCAGTTGTATTGAACATTGGTCATTATACTTGACTGTTATACTAATGTATTTCATGTATATGTTTGCATTGTGCTGTTTCAACGACTTTTTGTATATGCTTTTCTATGATCAGTGCCTCAGGAAGATTAGTTATATAGCTAACTGTGTAACCCTCTTAAAATAAAGTATTGTTGTTGTTGTTATTAATACCGAGGAACAGAATTTCCTTTTTGTGAAAAATGTAGGAATATATGTTGGATTTCAAATTTCGCTGTACCACAAACATGTCCACTGCTTTCTTATACCACGTATCATACACATATATTCACGGAGTACGCTGTATTTTCAATCCTGGTATCTATGATGAGTTTATTTATACATTCGTAATCACATACCTCGTTTCACATATTCTGGAATGCACATTTTTATACATATCAGATCTAGCATTCCTTTGGATATATTTCAAATAAAACCAGAAGGAACAAGTAAAATCTGACATTGTCGACTGATGCTCCCATCCTTAACTGTAAATGTTTTGAGAGAAAACATTTTAATTTCAAGGTTTCGAAATATTAGTTTACTTGGAGTTAGAAACTAACATGTACTATTATTGATAAATTTTCACCTGTATAAATGTGTTACAGTTCATAAGGGGATACCATCATGAAACCAACTTTTTTTTCAAATATTCTTATTTTAGTAATAGCAGCCTAGTTTTTGACCAGTTGACCCAAAATCAATAGCATAAGGCCCTTCTTCCCTACCCTATATATTTCCCATATGTACTAGATCTATTCAAATAAAGCAAGGGAAACTCAAGTTAACATCCGAAAACTAGTTTTATTAAATTTTTTGGTATCGGTGACCTTTCACCTATTGATCCTAAAATCAATAACTTTCGTTCCCTTTTCTTTCTGCCATTTGCATAAGTTGCATTCCAATTAATCAAGGGAAACTCGAGTTATCAACCATACAATCTATTTTAGTAACCACAAGGATTTGTATAGTAAGTTTCTAACTAAACAAATCCTTGGTAACCATGACCTTCACCTTTGACCTTTTAACCCAAACAAGTGAAAGGCCTCATCTCCTTCCCTATATCTTCAACCTACTAGTATATAAATTTCATTCTAATCAAGCAAGGAAAATCTAAATCACCGTCCGAAAACCATTTGTTTCAGACACACGGACGGATGGACGGACGGACAAAGCGATTACGATATGGTCCGATATTTTTTTCTGAGAGCATAAAAATCTAAATTATATGCTGTATAATCCATCAACTTACACTGTTGTATTGATAAGGTAACGGATTGTGAACTCAGACTCAGTAGAAGTTCATCTTTGTTTAGTGGAGAAATTACTAGTATATGTGCCGCTTGCTGTTGTATTGATTATATTGCTGCTTTGGAAATAAAAAAATCACCATCAATTGAACTGCAAAAATATACTACAAGGAACTGAATTTCAATCAATATAACATGAACAAATTAGCTGTCCTTTTCTTGATTTGAATGTAAAATAAGTTGAAATGATATAATTGCCTATGCGACAAGTTTCCACCAGAGTCCAAATGAAGCGAAATAAAGCAATTTTAAGTCACTGTATGGCCTAAAACGCACGCCGTATAGCCAGCTATAAAAGGCCTTACATGACAAAATATGAAACGTTTCAAACGAAAAAAACAACGATCTGATTTACAACAAACAAATATAACAGACAAAAATAATAACGGATTTTGGAAAAAAGGGAAGGGCTAAAAAAAACTTGTCCTGTCCCCCAAGTACCTATGATATACATATCAGAAAAACATTTAATTGTTTTTGTTAAGACAAATTTCTGAAAAAAAGATAATGGCATTTTATTTTTTGATACGTACTTCATCAGCTCGCTGTAAATTGAGCATTCTTGCTGATAAAGTCAGTACCAAAAACAAAAATGCCTTTATTCCCTATGTATTTGGTTCTGTGGTGCATTCGTTGAGGGTCCATGTTGGTTTTTCTGGGGGTTTTTATATTTTCATTTTCAATTTATGATTTATATTTTGATTGTTTTTCTTATTCAGCATGGGATTCAAATGTTAGATAGACATTAAAACTATGGTACGTTCTGTAACTGTGAGGAACTCTGTTTCGCACAGTATAAAAAAAATTATTGTTTAATGAAAAGGGGAAGTTTAATACAAATTTTTAAGTACAAAAATTAACACTCTTGTGTTAATTTTGATTGATTGACAACAATAAAAGATTTTTTACTCTGATAAGATGCAACAGTAATGACTGCACGTGCTTCCCATGATAATGTCAACAAAGCAAAGAGCATAATGAACTAAGAATTGACCGTTTAGAATCTAAAGGACTATGGGTAATTTTATTGTTCGTACCCCAAACGTATGACAAATAACGTCACGTCATTGGTTAAATTTCCACTGTTTAGGAAATTTTGTACCAATCAGGGCGTTTTGGTGTACACTTTTGAAAATATTACCCAGAATGCATTAGATTCTGAAACGGCGAATTGAAGGCTTCTTTTTCTTATTCCAATATTTTAATACATTATAATCTGTTGGACCAATTTGGGACCTTATTTTTCTATGAAATGTCGTATCAGATTTAACAACTTACTTGTTCGATTTTCTTGAAATAATAGAAAATAACAGATATTTTATAACGCTAACATGATTTCACATTGAACTGGGAATTGTAAGTTTTGCAGCTTGTATCGAGGGCATTGCATCAATTTGTAAGGTTTAACAATGTAACAGAATCAAATTATTTTTTGTCTGCTCACTGGTACAGAGTAATTACTTTTGTCATCTTACCAACACATAAAACAAAGCCAGACAATTATTACTTTTGTCATCTAAATGACAGAAAATATTTTATCTGCATACTTTTTGGACTGATGAACGATATTATTTTTTCTTATTCCAAGCAGGATAACGACTCATGTTTAGTGTGGTGACTGTATGTTTACCGACAAATACTTCTTTATATTGTATTGCTTTGTTGCTGTCTCATAGACTACAGTCACCTTTATCTTTTATTCATACGCCAAGTAAAGTTAATGTAACACACTTATTTGTTGTGTTTCGAAAATTAAAACCGGTCATTCTGCAAGTAAAATTTGAGGCTCATCTTCAGTAGAAAATATCGTCGTGAACATGCATGAAATATTTGCCACTGGATGTTAAGCAACCAACAATCAATCAATCATCAGCAGAAAAGATGATAGCAGAATACATACTTTAAAACTAATTGTAAAAATCTTCCTTCAGGGTAAATACATACCTTTTATAACAAGTATATTTTGGAAGAAACTTTCTACAAACTTGGAAATTTTAGGGGGAAAAAATACTTGTTTGTCGTTTATTGATTTGTACATAGTCATGTCGCTAGTATTCTAGTTTTAATTAGTTCTCCTTTGTCATTTAGGAAAGGAGGTGTAAATGTGTGCGTGCTAAGGTTGGGGAATCGGGATTTGGTGCAAAATACATCGACATTGCGAATGATGAACAAGTAGAATTGTATGTCGTGCATTACATTCGAGATAATGTTGAGATTTAGTATTATTTTGTAAGAAATTACCATTAATATGATTAGGTCTCGACTAACAAATGAAAGGCGAGTTTCTCGTGGAAAGGAAAAGGGGGATTACAATAATATAGAAATGTATGTTGATACCTTTAATAATATATATATAAAGTAGGGATGTCAACGAAGTACTAAAACCAACGAGTACTCGATTAGTAATTGTTCACCGAGTTGACATCCCTAATATAAAGATAAGAAGGTGTGATATGATTGTCAATGAGACACCTCTCAACTAGAGAAGACTAAAATAAAAAAAATACCGAACCCCAAGGAAAATTCAAATGGCAAAATCAAAAGCTCAAACACATCAAACGACTGGAAAACAACTGTCAAATGTGGATTAAACGTTTTATAGCTAGCTAAACCTCTCAATTGTATAAAAGTTCGCATAAAATTACATGATATGGACAACAAAGTGTGAGCAAAACAAACATACATAATAGGTAAAAAATGTCAAAAATTGGGGTACAGCAGACAACATTGTAATATAACTTAATCACTATGAAAACAAATAACTATTTCAAAAAGAAAAAAATGGCATATAGACAGGCAATGATTAGACACTATTATTACGGTGGGTAAGGTTGTTTTGCTAGAGAATGATCTGTGCTGGTGATTTGGTCCTGACTAGTGTAAGTGATCGCTGAACATATTTTAAAAAAAAGTGACAACGATGATTTTTGACGTTTTCTCTAATACAAGAAAAGAAATAATTGAATTTTGTTTCTAATTGGTTCAAAGGCAAGCAATAGCAAAATTGACCATCTACACTGTTTCAGTATATGTAACACAAAAGTTTTCATTTTAATAACATTTCGGACGGAAAAAATTTTACCAAAACTCTCCTGGAGTCCGTTTTCTATACCCAAATCCGCTCGACAGTTTGTTTTTTTTTTGTAAAAAAAACTGGAGTAGTTTATCACAATTGTGCATTTCTCAGTCTAGACAATTCCTGATTATGTGCTGGTGTGTCCTGGTGTTGTGCTAGTAGGTCCTAATTCGGTGTTGGTGATTTGTGAAAAATGAGAAAATAGTGTCAGAAAATAACTTATCTAGCACAGATTCCAAAAATATATAGTATGTAGTTCTTTTGTAAGACATAATAGTGTCCTGTGAAAAAGTGTCCGCCTGGAGAGTTTTTCACAGAGTTAAGGTATTAAATAATGTCCATTGCCATGAAATTTTGTCTCTTAAGTGGACAGAATTTTACAGCAACAGTTATGAAATAGTGAACTCCAACAAGACAGTATTTCATGTTATTAAATTATGTCCTCCAAGGGAAGTAATACAAAGGTCATCATAATGCTTTACTATACTTGAATTCTAATTAATTAAAAAGGTGTATTAGAAATAGACGAATATAATCATAAAAAATGATGGCAGTGAATACCGAAACATTTATAACTATCTATGTTCAAAGAAATACCCAGAAAAGTTCAATGGAAATGTAAGGCGAACACTTCGAAGAAAATGTCAAAATCATAAAATCAAATTGGAGGAGTTATATTATATTTACAAGGACAAGAAGGCCAAAGAAAGTATTGACAATCTTGAGGTTCATTGTGGTAAGCTGGACACTGTATTATCTATGTGTCATGATGAAACTGTCTGTCATCTTGGTGTCAATAAGACAGTTTCACAAAATTTAGTCAAAATATTATTTTCCAAACATTGTCCAAGGACAAAATTTAATAGTAAAAAATGACTAGTGATATGGACACTTTTTCACAGCTCAGGACATTTTTTCCATAGGTAAATTGTGTTGGGGACACATTTAAATAAATAAATATTGTCCATGGACAGTATTTATTATGAAAAATGTCCAGTGATAACATGGACACTTTTTTACAGCTTAGAACATTTTTCCATAGGTAAATTGTGTCCAGGACATATTTAAACCCGCTGCATTTGTTTGCACCTGTCCTAAATCAGGAACCTGTTGTTCAGTGGTTGTCGTTTGTTGATGTGGTTCGTAAGTGTTTCTCGTTTCTCGTTTTTTATATAGATTAGACCGTTGGTTTTCCTGTTTGAATTGTTTTACACTAGTCATTTTGGAGCCCTTTATAGCTTGCTGTTCGGTGTGAGCCAAGGCTCCGTGTTGAAGGAGGCTGTACTTTGACCTATAATTGTTAACTTTTTACACATTGTGACTTGGATGGAGTGTTGTCTCATTGGCACTCATACCATGTCTTCTTATTTCTAAATATTGTCCATGGACAGTATTTACTATAAAACAAAATGTCCGGCGGACAATATTTCATGGGGGACATTATTAAATTCTACACTTTAATTCTTTGAAATACGATAAATGATCAGCTACTTTCTATTTCAAAATGTTACTTCTGGCGTTAGCTAATAACCTACTGTGAACTGATTATAAACATAAATGATTGCTATGTAGTTCCCTTTCATATAAGGAAGATACTTTTGACTACTTCCGTTGCCATAAAATGCCACTTCTGGTGTCATATGATAGGTTATATTAAACTGGTCTGAAAAATATATGGTTAATATGTTTTGCTTTTTGAAATAAGGGAAATAATTGGCTACTTCCAGGCTACAAAAAAACACTGATTAGAAAAATATGTTTTTATACTTTTGCTTGAAATAAAGGAGATAAACTGATTCTTCCGATCTACAAAATATCACTTCCGATTCATGTGATAGGTTTCTTCACACTGAATCTAAAACAAAATGGTTTCTATGTACTTTTACATGAAACTAGTGCAAAAAAGGCTAACTTTCGGTTGATTTTCAAGGCCATATGTCTTCGAACCTAATACAAAACACGGTATGGCTTAATCAAGTACCAGTATGAAGTTCAAGCAAAGGTCAAAATTATACACGTCAAATAACATCAAATTGACCTTTGATATTGAACTCAATTTCAAGGTCAAAGATCGACGATCTCAATCTTAAGGACCACATGTCTCGTATATAAATATCTTCGTGTTAAAATGACCTCATATCAAACGACTTTATATAAATATAAAAATAAGGAGATGTGGTATGATTGCCAATGAGACAACTATCCACCAAAGTTCAAATTAAGTGGATGAAAGCAATTATAGGCAACCGTTCGGCCTTCAACAATTAGAAAAACCCATACCGTATAGTCAGCTATAAAAGGCCCCGACATGAAAAATATGAAATAATTCAATTGAGGAAACTAACGGCCTAATTTATGACAAAAAAACATTTTACGAAAAACAAATATGACAGATGAATTAAAAGGACAACCACTGAACTACAGGCTCCTGACTTGGGACAGGCACATAAAGAATATTGTGGCGGGGTTAAACATTTTTGTGAGCGCTAAACCCTATTCATGTTAAAATGACCTGATATCGAACGACTCTATGTCTCTATGACTTCTGTTTTATAAGTTATACCGACACACCGTCTCTGTCAAACATAAAAAGAAAACAACTCTTATTACATGTAAAGTATCGCGTTGGTCCAAATTGAACAGATCACCCTGAGGAAATACTACTCACTTTGGTAAATATAAGCGATACAATGTCTTTGAAGAAACGATAACAAAAAAAACAGTATACGGGGACATAATGAAAAGTGTTTGGTTTAACAGAGTGAGTTTCAAAAGTGCAGTAACTGTTCGATATCATATACCAATTATTGACATATTGCGAAAAAAATCACCAGAACAGACCTAACTAGAGTGCTCCAAAAAAAATCCCGCTTGCCTGAAAACCGAGAACCAGGATAATAAAACAAGATCTAATCTTTTTGATAAAATTTTGCCCAAAATTTTGATTAAGTTTTTGTCAAAACATTTTGCTTGTAATTTGTGTATCAGAAAATGTCTTGTTATTTGCTTAGGGTCAGATTGTTTAAATATTTCTACGACCCTATTGGAAAACTTTTTCATTGCTATACTGTTATCTGACGTAATCAAAATTGTTCATATCATTTTGCATCGAAAAATTAACTATCAACAAATTTAGAATTCCAAACTTTTCCAAGCTTAACAACGTTCACCACAAAATCCCACTTTTTCCGTCAAATGTATATTTTGGCTTATAACTCTGAAACCAAAGCATTTAGAGCAAATCTGACATGGGTAAAATTGTTTATTAGGTCAAGATCTATCTGCCCTGAAATTTTCAGATGAATCGGAGAACCTGTTGTTGGGTTGCTGCCACTAAATTGGTAATTTTAAGAAAATTTTGAAGCTTTTGGTTATTATCTTGAATATTATTATAGATAGAGATAAACTGTAAACAGCAATAATGTTCAGCAAAGTAAGATCTACAAATAAGTCAACTTGACCAAAATGGTCAGTTGACCCCTTAAGGAGTTATTGCCCTTTATAGTCAATTTTAACCATTTTTGTAAATTTTGTAATCTTTACAAAATCTTCTCCTCTGAAACTACTGGGCCAAATTTAACCAAACTTGGCCACAATCATCATTGGGGTATCTAGTTTAAAAATTGTGTCCGGTGACCTGCCAAACCAACCAAGATGGCCGCCATGGCTAAAAATAGAACATAGGGTAAAATGTATATTTTGGCTTATAACTCTGAAACCAAAGCATTTAGAGCAAATCTGACATGGGGTAAAATTGTTTATCAGGTCAAGATCTATCTGCCCTGAAATTTTCAGATGAATCGGAGAACCTGTTGTTGGGTTGCTGCCACTAAATTGGTAATTTTAAGAAAATTTTGAAGCTTTTGGTTATTATCTTGAATATTATTATAGATAGAGATAAACTGTAAACAGCAATAATGTTCAGCAAAGTAAGATCTACAAATAAGTCAACTTGACCAAAATGGTCAGTTGACCCTTAAGGAGTTATTGCCCTTTATAGTCAATTTTAACCATTTTTGTAAATTTTGTAATCTTTTACAAAAATCTTCTCCTCTGAAACTACTATGACAAAATTAACCAAACTTGTCCACAATCATCATTAGGGTATCTAGTTTAAAAAATGTGTCCGATGACCCCGCCCGCGAACCAAGATGGCCGACATGGTTAAAAATAGTACATAGGGTAAAATGCAGTTTTGGCTCATATCTCTGAAACCAAAGCATTTAGAGCAAATCTGACGAGGATAAAATTGTTCATTAGGTCAAGATCTATCTGCCCTTAAATTTTCAGACCAATCAGGCAACACGTTGTTGGGTTGCTGCCCCTGAATTGGTAATTTTAAGAAAATTTTGAAGCTTTTGGTTATTATCTTGAATATTATTATAGACAGAGATAAACTGTAAACAGCAATAATGTACAGCAAAGTAAGATCTACAAATAAGTCAACATGACCAAAATTGTCAATTGACCCCTGAAGGAGTTATTGCCCTTTATAGTCATTTTTACAATTTTAATAAATTTTGTAAATTTTGTAAATTTTACAAAATATTTTCCACTGTAACTACTGGGCCAAGTTCATTATAGATAGAGATAATTGGAAGCATCAAGAATGTTCAGTAAAGTAAGATCTACAAACACATCACCATCACCAAAACACAATTTTGTCATGAATCCATCTGTGTCCTTTGTTTAATATGCACATAGACCAAGGTGAGCGACACAGGCTCTTTAGAGCCTCTAGTTTTCCTCAAAACAATATTGTTGTGGTACATTTATTAAGAACTGCATTATAGAAAGAATTCCGGTTTTAGCTGCAGAGGATATGTGCATCTTACTCGCAAGATTGAAATTAAATGGGTTGAATGAATAGCATAGAATCTAATTGTCAAAGAAACAATATCCAAGATGCTAGGCTGCAACTTGTCTATAACCTAAACCATTGTGTTTAAACATTGCTTGTAATTTTTTATCTAAAGATATATTCTCTACATAGGGTAAAACTATTTTTAAATAAGAACTGTAACTAAAATATAATTCATGACCGAAATTTTTTTTTTTGGTTGATCTTGTAAAGCTGATATTTGTTTGCTTATAGTTTATTACATTCTTAAGTCTTAGTTTTTGCCCAAAGCACAAAACATTTGATAAAAGAATCGTCCTGTAAGGAGTAAACTGAAGATTCTGTAATATAAAATTATTTGTAGTTCTCGTCTCGCTGTTCATTTTTGCACTGATAGTTCCTATCTATCTATTATAGTTATCAAAATAATAGGCACACACGTAAAAAATTGGTAAAAAAGGCATCATTAAAGGATAATAACTTCATCAATAAGGGGTTGATTGAGGATTTCATCCATTTGACTTATTTGTTGATCTAGTCTTGCTGTTCATTTTCGAACAACAGTATAAAAACAAAATATAAAAACTAAAGACTGAGTTAATCACAGATCCTGTTCCACATGTGACACCCGTTGTGTTACTCATATAAAATATGCTGCTAAGGTTTATCAACTGATTAGTTATCACGTAATAACGGATTAGTTATTGACTCTTATTACACCGGTAGCAATGAATTACATTGATTTCCCAGTCAAATAAAAACCGATAATTTCACATGTGAAATAATATACAATTACTGTCTTTTGATGAGGTAAATGTGTGGTTTTATTGACTTTTGAAAAACTGATATTCACTGAGGCCAACGGCCGAAGTGAATATCAGTTTTTCAAAAGTCAATTAAACCACATATTTACCGAAACAAAAGACAGTAATTGTTTTATTCCATATTCCAAGAAAAATGTATGTAATGGCAATTATTTACCAAAACCAATTGTACATCAAACGTTTTTACCAAAATTATGCACGTAAAAGCACGCGACGTTTTGCGCGGTGAATATACTTTTTCCGCAGGTGAATATGCTTATTTATTCAAAATCCCATTCGTATAGAAAAACCTACTAAAGTTCTATCAATATGGAATAAACGTGGTTATTTCACTCTCTGACGTCATACAACAATAGGCGTTGTGAAGACGTCGATAACGTCGGATCGAAACAAATTGTGAATGCGTAGAAAAAAGATATAGTTCCTTACATTTTCTTCATTAATTTCATTAAAAAAAGCTCTCTGCCAATGTAATAAAAAGAATAACTAATCAAAGAATTCAAATATCGAAAAATATTCAACTCGTAACCGAACAACACTGATAATTAATACCAGTCTTGAGAATGAATTTCCCTCGCCTTACGGCTCGCGAAATTTAACATTCTCTCGACTGTATTTTTCGCAAATACCCCTCCTTAACATGATATATCTGTTCAAAATTCTCAAAGCTCTATAAACAATAATACTTGCTTTAGTGTTGTTTTTTTTTTTTTTTTATTTTTTATTTTTTTTTTTTTTTTTTTGCTTTTAATTTTTTGAATGTCTCGGGTGTTTATACCGGTAACTATCTATCGTTTGTCATGACAAAAAATTGCTTTAATTTCACATTCGGTCAAGTTACAGCTCGGAGAGAACCACCGACATTCGGTTGGAAAACTGACAATTCTAGTCATTGGTGTCAAACGTACCTTCCACCTGCGGGATTTGAACTCACAACCTCAGCGTTGACAGGCTAGTGGTAAAGTATTTAAACTACTTAGACCACTCGCCCACCGATGCTCCCAATATAGATCGAAGAAAAGAAATCCAAGCCACGTTGGGGTGAACAGCAATAAGGTTGCTCACATATATAAAATTATAGAAATCTGGAGCCAGAAAAACTAGCTTAAAGAAAAGGATACAGAGACAATCAACAGTGTTAACATCACGAATATAACACAAGAAAATCTGTTTTGTACTAAGGTGTGTATGGAAGAGCCCATTCCTACTCGTTTTGTACTAAGGTGTGTATGGAAGAGCCCATTCCTACTCGTTTTGTACTAAGGTGTGTATGGAAGAGCCCATTCCTACTCGACTTGTTTTATCCATCACATTCTTCGTATTTGAATCCATGAGGAAACTTATAAAGCTTCATTACCATAGAAGATTGGTCATGTAGGAAAGATTTGTTTAGAATTTTATTGATACTTTATGTGGATTTATCTTTTGGACATCAATCGTATCATCTTCTATTGTGTAAACCTCTCAAATTGTATTAACAAGATTCCAAAAATCCGGCCAGTAATAAGAAGACTTTGCTGGAGCCGACCCTAGAATAATGACATTGACTATACCTTTTCCGCTATCACCGGCTACATTATTTAAAACGAATTCATCCATAGCGATACACATATGTAAAATGGTTTTAGCTATAATATCTTAACGTGTACTTTTGGTGTCTTTGTAAGCTTCTAATATCAGCTTAGGCTTAAAGCGTTATTCTTAAGGGAAACGCTTATTTTTTTGTTTCAGTGATGATTGATTGTTTCCCGAGAAATGCATTGCATATTTATAATTATTCAATATGTAAAATTCTTTATAATGTGTTCAGCTGTTCCTTTTTCGTGTCTGTAGTATGTCATCAGTCAAATCCGAACTCCTCAGACCAATCATCCTACTGTAGCTTCAACATGTCCCGTTTAAAAGGGAATTTGCCAGTTATATTTACAACAATGTGCGCAAAAAAGCAATCTAATTGTTTTAAGGAGTATAATAATAAATGTATACAAGTCTAAATTGAATATATATATACATACAATTATTATCAACTGTACTTGCTTAAACTTTATTAATGTGTTGTTTGCACTTTGTGTTTAGTTGTAACTAATGTACATGTATGCCACATTTAAAGTTGTTTGTGCTTTGCATTACCTGTCAGGTTTTAGTTTTGCAAAACGGATATGCTATTGATTTTCTACATCAGCATTTTACTTCTTTATTTTCACTGGAAAATTCATTTTTTTCTTTCGGCTTATGTTTTCATTTTTTCTCGTAGAAATTGACTTCTTCTCTTAATGTATTACAAATTGAGCTCTTATTATTGGTTTGATGACTGAGGTCAAAATATTTGAAACTCTAAAACCTAATACAAACATTGAAGAACTGATAAAACCAAAAAGGACTAAAAGTAAAGCCAAACTCGAAAAAGGAATCAGGGATATGCTTGAGGAAGATACATACCTTAATTTGAAATGATTTCGAAATTGTATGACAGCAAATTTGAATTAAATTATATCCGTATTTTCAATGCCTGTACCGAAGAACAGACTACTGGGCTGGTGATACCCTCGGGGACTAACAGTTAACAATCAGACCCATCGGCCCAGTGCATGGAAGTGATAGTATTGACTACTTATTTTACTTCACCTTATGCGCATTTCAACATTTATTGTTTTTTTCAGTGATGATTGATGCCATTATATATAAAAGTCCAAAACCTTATACAAATGTCGAAGAACTGATATATCCATAAAGGACTAAAAGTAAAGTCGAACCCGATCAAGGAATCAGAGCTATGCTTGAAGGATAAACATTTCTTAATTTTAATGACGAATTTTACCAAATTTTTGTTGTTCTTTTTGCTATTATCTTACAGATAAAGGAAAACTGTAATGGAAAATGATCAGCAAGACAAAATCTACAAATAAGTCGACATGGCCGAAATAGACAAACTTCTTATAGGAATTATTGACCTTGAAAGACGATTGTTTAGCAATTTTCGGAGGTTTTTTTTTGCGGAAACTATAGAGGTGTCAGACCACCAATTAAAATCCCTATCTTTTCAACCAAATTTTGCAATTTTCACAGCTTAAGATATTTTACCTTAAGTTTAACTTCATAGAAACCAGGTTTATCCTGAATTGTACAGGTATCATCTTTCTATATGACAATTTTCAACATACCTTTAAAATCTTATAAGAAAGAAGAAACCTCCCGAACTGAGGTACCACTAAAAATGACCCCTGGTTTTCTGGAAATCTTAAATTAGTATACTATGGAGCGCATTAATCCTCAATGTTTAATGCAAACTCATAGACAAGTAAATTTTGGCTCAAAATGGTCTTAATATATTTCTCTTTCACCAAAAGTTACATTTCTGCAAATTTGTTGGTTAGTTTAAGTAAACAATGACATCAAATGCACTATTTTTTGTCCGAGTAGGCCTACTTTTACATACGCTGACACCTATAGAGGATAGTAGTAAATTCTGTAAAGAGCAAAATTTGTCGGACGGGAAAGAAAAACAAAAACGTTATATGACTAAAATCAATAGTTGCCTTCTTATAGGATTTAATATTACCCTTGAAAGACGATTGGGTAATGGCGGAAGGGGTGTAGAAACTATAGTAGATAGAGGGAAATTGTATATTGAAAAAATACAGACAAGATCTACTAAAAAGTCGAATTGGCTAAATCGTCAGTATAGGAGTTATTGCCCTTTGAAGACAATATTTACCATTTTGTGTGTTATTTTTCGGAAACTACACTAGATAGACAATGGCAAAAATAACCAGCAGGACAATGTTTACAAATAGGGGAACATGGCAGAAATCCTCCCTTGACTCCTTATATGAGTTAATGCCCTTGAAAGACGCCTATTATGCATTGTCTGTTTTTTTTCGAAAACGATTATAGTACATTAAAGGAATTATGCAAAACAGAATACCTTAAAACACGTTTTCTGTTGATTTGAAATGAAAAATGTTCAAGTTAATCTGTATATAAGCAGTATTCACGATACAAGTTCATCTGTATGTATGCAGTATTCACGATAACAGTTCATCTGTATAAACGCGGTATTCACGATGCAAATTCACCGGTATATACGCATTATTCACGATATAAGTTCATCTGTATATACACAGTAATCACGATGCACTTTTGAAACTCAGACCAGACGCTCATCTAAAAAAATATATATATTATTAGCATGTAGAAGAAAATCGTAGTAATGTGACATGACATTCTTCGGCTGATGGGTCTTGGCTAAGCATGAACATCATGAAGTCAGTGTGTACTTTCAAACCAAGGTAGATATAAAAACCTTTATCATGTTTATGACATGGTTAAAAGATGTTTTAGGTTTCCATTTATGAACTTAAAATCCCCCATTAATCTATAAATAATTATGTTTCATATTATTCATGTGATATTTTAAAATCATTTCATCAAAATACTCATCCTCATAGATCATATATATATCCGGATATGGTGTACTAACTTTTGCACCTTCTGTTTGCGGTATACCATCTTTTCCGCAAGTTTATTGTTTTCTGTTTGGTACTAAATTAATAGTTAAGATGCATTTTGTTACATCTGGTGATCAGTTTATTTTGGCAATCGCCAATGGCAGTCAGCAGGGTTTAAGAACATCCGTTGTTCGACCTGCTAGTCAAATGCGTTTTGTTTAAATATACTTTTTCACTTTTTTGGTCTTTTGGAAAATGTTGTTTGTGCTGTATTTAGACCCCTCTACCAAGAAATTTGTTTTGCATGCCAACGTATAAAAATTGCGGTTTTTATCCATCGCAATCATAGGTTTGAACGTTGTTTTCAATTTAGACTTGTTTATATTTTTTCGTTTGGGCTTGTATTAAGTTTGCCTTCGGATTTATATGATCCGTTCATCCTATTTCGACTCTTTAAAATTCAAGATTCTATCCTAAATTGAGGTAAATTATATGGCCTCTCAAATACCGTTTCGATTCCTAACATCACTGAAGAGACATTAATTGTCGGAATCCGGATATGGTGTACTAATTTTTGCACCATTTGTTTGCGGTATACCATCTTTTCCGCAAATTTATTGTTTTCTGTTTGGTACTAAATTAATAGTTAAGATCCATTTTGTTACATCTGGTAATCAGTTTATTTGGCAATCGCCAATGGCAGTCAGCAGGGTTTAAGAACATCCGTTGTTCGACCTGCTAGTCAAATGCGTTTTGTTAAAATATACTTTTCACTTTTTTGGTCTTTTTGGAAAATGTTGTTTGTGCTGTATTTAGCCCCTTCTACCAAGAAATTTGTTTTGCATGCACACGTATAAAAATTGCGGTTTTTATCCAACGTAATCATAGGTTTGAACGTTGTTTTCAATTTAGGCTTGTTTATATTTTTTCGTTTGGGCTTGTATTATATTTGCCTTCGGGTTTATATGATCCGTTCATCCTATTTCGACTCTTCAAAATTCAAGAGTCTATCCTAAATTGAGGTATATTATATGACCTTCCAAATACCGTTTCGATTCCTAACATCACTGAAGAGACATTAATTGTCGAAATCAAGAAATTCTCTACCAAGAAATTTGTTTTGCATGCACACGTATAAAAATTGCGGTTTTATCCATCGCAATCATAGGTTTGAACGTTGTTTTCAATTTAGACTGTATATATATATGTGTGTGTGTGTGTGTGTGTGTGTGTGTGTGTGTGTGTGTGTGTGTGTGTGTGTGTGTGTGTGTGTGTGTGTGTGTGTGTGTGTGTGTGTGTGTGTGTGTGTGTGTGTGTGTGTGTGTGTGTGTGTGTGTGTGTGTGTGTGTGTGTGTGTGTGTGTGTGTGTGTGTGTGTGTGTGTGTGTGTGTGTGTGTGTGTGTGTGTGTGTGTGTGTGTGTGTGTGTGTGTGTGTGTGTGTGTGTGTGTGTGTGTGTGTGTGTGTGTGTGTGTGTGTGTGTGTGTGTGTGTGTGTGTGTGTGTGTGTGTGTGTGTGTGTGTGTGTGTGTGTGTGTGTGTGTGTGTGTGTGTGTGTGTGTGTGTGCAAATATTCGACTCGACCAAAATCTAACGTTATGAAGAAAACTTTTCATTATTCAGGCTTAACTTTATAGAAAAGAAAATGAAAACAACACGGTCATCAGGAACGCTCGAAGCCTACAGTGGAGTTCGGGTAAAGAGGGACTTTATGTACTTGTGAGAGCATTGCAGTAGGATACCTCTTTACTGGGAAATTATACAAATAAGGTGATGATTTTGTATCGCCCATGAGACAAACATCCACCACTGAAGACCGAAGGACAATGATGTTTACAACTACATATCATCGTACGACCGTCAATAATGAGCAAACCCTATACCATTCAGTAAGCTTTAAAAATTCCCGGCATGAAAAAACGTGAAACAATTCAAAAGAAAAACACAGTTTGGCAACACAGGCGCTTGGTGCATGGACCCCTCTTTTTTTTTTATAAATGTGTATTATTTTGTGTTTTATATTTTTATAGTATATATTGTTCAATATTTTAACTTATGTTCACCTATTCAAAGGGGTATTAGCTGTCAAATTCATGTCCACCGATTTGACCAAAATTTTCATATTTAATTTATAACATACTAAAACGTATATCGAAATCTCAAAAAGTCCAAAAGAAACAATTAACAATGCATAGGTTCTTTTATGTATCAGCATTTCGTACGTATTTTAGAGCAGACGCCATCAAATTATCCATCGAGATGACCTCCAAAAACTGCTGACGCTCATATAACCCGATATAAACATAAATATAAATAGATAGCAAACACGTGCAATCGCATTTTTCTAGGTCTGTTTGATTTCATGTTATGGGTTAGAAATATATGTAAATCATCGTGTTACCTGTTCAATGAAATGGTTATCCTTAATGGCTCCCTTGCATCACGTTTCAATGTTGACATACGACTGAACATACTGATTGACGCATGCTGAATACATGCACAACCCTTCTCCTCTAAATGTCAAAGTAAAGGCTACACGAAACAGATTCAAATGAGATGAGTTATTGACTTGCAAGTGAATAACACACCGGTGATGTTGCTGTCTTACTTTGACGAAATTAAACCATTCTGACTGCTAATAGCGAAAGATTATTTCTTTATTCCGCTTTTATAAATGTTTGAAACAAAATGAAATATGATTTTATTTTTCGTCGAATTCGTACTAGCTAATGCCCCTTTAATGTGTTCTTGCTCTTATCCATACGATATTACAATATCACAAGTTAACATATAATGAAATATAATTGAAATTGGTTCTTCGCACTTGCTCCTTATTTTCGTTCGGTTGTTTATATGTCGCAAGACATATAAACAAACGAACGAAAATGAGGTGCAAGTGCGGAGACAGGAAAGTTCGAAAATTTAAATGTTGTACATCTACTCGCCTCTTGCACTTTTTATGCACCATTTCCCATTAAATCATACAAATTATGACATGTATCAACTCAACAAAGACTTTCCCTTATTTTTCTTTATTTTTGCGGCGGTAAACAACTGGGAAACCATGTTTCAAAATTCTTAATTCCTTATTAAAGTACCTATTTAGATAGAATTGAGAATGGAAACGGCCCGAGGAATGTGTCAAGAGACAACAACCCAACCAAAGAATGGGAAACGGCCCAAGGCCACCAATAGGTCTTCAACGCAGCGAGAAAATCCCGCACCCATAGGCGGGCTTCAGCTAGGCCCTTAACAATCATGTATTATGCTAGACGGCGAAATGGACGCCGCACTTAACTCCGAAACATATAAATTAACCAAAATTTAAAAACATGCAATACTAACAATGGCTAGAGGTTACTGACTTGGGACAGGCACAAAAATGCGGCGGTGTTAAGCATGTTTTGTGAGATCTCAACCTCCCCTATATAAACCATTTAAAACTACAAAGTTCATATAATATCAAAACAAGCAACTCCTGCAATCTAACATACATGTACAACCCGAATATTTTATTATTAAACATGATTAAGAACAAATATAGAAGCCTATACATGGGAGGAAGAACCAGTACAAAGAGGGATAACTTTTTTCACTTGTCCCTGTCTCATCTGGAAAATTGTATTTACATACAAACTAAATACTGTGTTAAAATCTTAATCTAAACCTTCATTTTTCATGATCCAGATAAAAAGATTTTCTAAATTAACGTTTCTCAGGTTCGGAAACTCTGAAATATATTTTCTAAGACTTATATCTTGGTAAATTATAAAGAAGCATTCTAGAACAAAATGCAGTTCATTTTCTAGTAAGTTATGGGAACATTGTTGAGAGATCCTCTACGTCAGGGCAGAAGCTTAACTTTCCCTAAGATTGTACCGGTATTTAGTTTTCGTTTATGTCTCCCAGTTTCTATTCTCAAACTGGGGTTACTCACCCTTAGTTTTAAGTTCTTCTGTTGTTAAAATTCTTCATATTTTTAAAAGTGACTTTTATAATTGAAAGTACATTTGAATTTCTTATATGTGCTGAGTATTCCAGTATCTTTTGAATAACCATTTCCTATATCTAGCCATGTCTGGTCACTGATAGATTCAAATTCATAATAGGCTCTGCTCAACAAATAGTGAATTCAAAAAGGGAGTGCTTAAGTCTATACTAGTACAAAAATAATTGTTTTAGCAAGTCTACATATAATTAGTATCTCTCAAGTTCTGAACGGACTGCTATGTTTTGACAGAGTTGAGTAACACCTAGAATGTGTTTACGAAATTGTGAGTTAAGCTTTTCCGTTTCCCAATCGTTGAAAATATCATGGCAAAAGAGTAAAGTTGTTTTTTTCTCTCTTGAGTAATGTTGATAACTCCCAGTTCCCAAAACCATAATGTACTTTGAAATTTATGCGATGATGAAAAATGCGAAAAAAAGTATATTTGCAGATTTAATATCTCTATATAATTTGAAAGTTTCTTTCATGCACTGCATTTGGAGTCATAAAGAGCGAGGCGTTATTAGATTTAATAGACTTTGAACTAGCTTTCAGTAACTGAGAGTACTCTCAGATCTGTAATTTGTGTCTTTTGTGTTTTTGTTAGTTGTTTTAGTGCTTTGTATCGATCTGATGAGTTATGCCCTTTTCTATAGTATTCCATGTAGAATATTGCCGTAACTGTGGAATAACAAATCATAAATTTTCAAAATCAAACGGTATCTCTGGAATGACGACACATAAAAGTTTAAAATCAAAAGGAAGTTTCGTCTATCAATCCTAATGTTTCGCTTTAGTTTCGTAGGAATTGATTATAGCAAAATTTAGTTTTTATAGAATGTAGTCATGGACAAACTAAAGTATACCACAATACACCCATCTAAGACGGGCTTATAAGACTTATGAGTATATTCACAAAGCTCATAAATAACACCTTTCTCGTTTTAAAACAACCACATCAACCACATCTTACTTTAAATTATGATAGATGGAAGAACTCCAAAGTTTTTTTAAAAA
The DNA here is from genome assembly GCA_017311375.1 of Mytilus coruscus. Lineage (NCBI taxonomy): Eukaryota > Metazoa > Mollusca > Bivalvia > Mytilida > Mytilidae > Mytilus > Mytilus coruscus. The sequence goes on from CM029603.1 coordinate 30,435,642, forward strand.
GCTAAAACTTGTTTGTTGATTTTTTGTACAAAGGCAGGCCGTTAGTTTTCTCGTTTTAGTTGTTTTACATTATCATTTTGGGGCCTTTTATAGCTTGCTATGTGGTATTGGTTTTGTTCAATGTTGAAGTTCGTACGGTGGCCTATAGTTCCTAACCTTCGACGTCATTTGGTCTCTTGTGTTTCATTGGCAATCATACCACATCTTCATATGTTTGGTTTTTTAATATTGACAAAATTTAAGCTACCAAGGAGAGAAAATTTTTGATTTCTGGATTACGTTATTGTACATACAAACCACTGTAAAGTGTGAAGTTTAGATCTTTCGATCCCAGTTTTGAATAAAAAAAATGTTGAGTGGAGGTGCATACAACACAAGTACTGTAGGATTCTCACGCTGTATGCATACTTGAAGACCGTCAACTTAAGGTAAAGTTACAGTAAATGGGCTATGTCACAGGTTTGGTAAAATTTTGCATACAACTTTGGCTCGTTGAACTATAACTGAAAATAGAAAAAAAATAATGCATTTATCTCTTTAATCGTCTGAATTTTACTTATTGAATTCTTTCAAAATAGGTGAACATTTGTATAGAAAGCACACAAAATCGGTGAAAAAAACGAAAATGTATGTATCAACAACATATAGTATTTTAAGAAAAATCTATGCATTAGAAATTAGAGATTAAATGATATTAAGAGAAGAAGGTCTTTCGCCAATTTTATGTGCTTTCTTTACAAATGTTCACCTATTTTGAAAGAATTCATTCAGTAAAATTTCAGATAATACTAAAAGGGATAATTACATATTTTTTTCGATTTTCAGTTATAGTTCAACGAGCCATGTTGTATGTAAAATTTTAGCAAAATCTGTGACATAGCCCATTTACTGTTCCTTGACCTTAATGAAAATAAGCCGAAATAGGCCCAACACTAATAAAATTTATTAAAACTCAAAACAGAAAATAAAAAGGGAGTGTATTATGAACGAGGGTCTTAGTGTGTGGGGCTTCAATTTGCATTCTTTAATTTTCTAAGCCGTTTTTCTTTGTTCTTTATAAATTTTCCCAGTAGTTATTCTCTATTTTATATATTTTAGCGTCCCATTATTTTCTATTCAGGCTGGGACTATTATACTAACATAGTATAATAGTCAGGCTTTATTATATTTGTTTGCCTTTTTTCTCTATTCTTTATTTGTTGCCAATTTTCTCTAGTATTGGCCCATCATTTCCTGTTCTGTAGACCCCACCCAGACTCACATACATCACCAAATGAGCACAACCTATATATAAGAGAAAAATAAATAAAATGCCTTCTTCGAAGTTCTTATATTAATTCCAGTAACAGATATCAATTTCAGCATTTGATATTATAATTAACTGGTACATAATATATTTACACCGTTAGTATACTTTTCCAAGGATAATGATTTTAGCATCGACCTGACCTAGATGTTAAAAGGACATTACATTGAAATAGCCTAATAACGGTATTAGGGCGAACGTATTTAGGGCGAACGGACCCGGTTTCATAAAATACGAAATTAAATACTGTCTTTACATTGGTTGCTACATAAACAATATGGCGTCCTAAGATAGTTATTTTCGCCAAGGAAATTAAATGTAATTATATTTCTATATATTATTTAATTGAACAAAATTACTGGACCTGGCTGTATTTGTATGATAAATATGAGACAGGGTTAAGTGTTCTAGCAATGTTTTGAAAGGACAGGTTGCGAGACAGAAAAAGGGCACTGTCATGACCACTGTAGCGCGTAAAACGGATAAAAAAAGACATTTTGTGTGATATAATTTAACACACTACATACATGACTATATTATTGCATCGGTATTCCTCATAATACATACATTTTATTTAAAAAAAAAAAGAAAACACCAAAGACATACAAGAGTGTCTTAAATCTGAAATTTTAAAATATACAACTAATAAGGATAACGTGAGAGTACCCAAATTGCACCTATTTTGACAGTTTTCACCTACGTTTATTTTTGATCCAGACAAAAGTTTCCGTTCTGGGTTTTATTTTGTAGATGTATCCTTATTTACTATATACAGTTCCACCAATTTAATTTTGAATCCATATTGAATCTTAGAAAAATGGGTTTGAACCAACCTCCAAACGATCCATGATTCTTCTTTTGGTTTTCAGTAGTCCTTCATTATCTGAAGATTATTTACTGTTTTGCACTGTGTGGCCTATATATATATTTACAAAAACACAAAAATAATTGAAAATGAATTTGGAGTGTATAAGAATTTTAAATTGTGATTAAAACTATGTACAAAGGCTAATATTGAATTAAATGAATTTGTGGAGAACAGTTGGTGTGAGCTGTTCTCTGAAAGTGTTGACTGTGGTTACAGCGACTGTGTGGACTGGTAGTAAATTCCACTAAGTAATGGTGTACGGAAAAAATGAAAATCTATATGTATTTTTTTTAGTAGAAATGTGTCTGAAAGTGAAACTATGATTTTTGTGGGTTCTACGTATACTGTCTTATGGTATGAGAATAGCAGATGGGATTGATGTACTATTTTGTAGAACATTATCAATCTTGTGCGTAGTCTTCTTTCTTGTAGTGTGGGCCAGTTTAGTGAGTTTATCATGTCTGTAGGACTACTGATGTTATGGTACCTATTACAGACATATCTGACAGCTCGTCTTTGGACCATCTCAATTTTAGAGGTTTGTTCAACTGTGTGAGGGTCCCATACTGAACATCAATATTCCAGCTTAGGACTAACTAGTGCCAGATATGCCTGGATTTTGATGTTCTGACATTGTGTTTTTAAATTTCTTTTTAAGAAGCCCAAAGATTTGTTTCCATTAGCTATGATGTTGTCTGTATGTTTTGACCATTTTAAGTTTGCTTGTAGTGTAATGCCCAGATATTTAGCTGAAGAGACTAGTTCAAGTTTGTGATTGTGAAGGATATAGTCATGTTGAAACTGTTTTTTCTTTTGTGATACTGTAAGGACTGTGCATTTGTCTGGATTGAAAGCCATCAACCAGTCTTGCTCCCACCTAGCAGCTGCATCAAAATCTAACTGGAGTGCATCACAGTCACTTTGAGATTTGATGGTTTTGTTGATGATATGTATACTGTCATAGGCAAACAGTCTGAGCCTCCTGGATTGTAAGTATTCTGGTACATGTAGGTCGTTGCTGTATACTAAGAATAATACTGGGCCCAGAACTGTGCCTTGAGGGACACCTGAGGTGACTGGAGCCAGGTCAGATAACTCTCCATCCAGGACAACTGTTTGTGTTCTGTAATTTAAGAAGGCAGAGACCCAGTTTAGTGTTTCAGTTTGAATACCATAGTACAAATGTAGTTCAGTTTATAGAGTAGTCTTTTATGAGGGACTTTGTCAAATGCTTTGGCAAAGTCCATTATAATTAAGTCTGTTTGTGTGTTGTTGTTGTTATTTGCTGCAAGCTCTTGGATGAATGAAATGAGTTGGGTTTCACATGATCTAGACTGATGGAAGCCATGCTGGAGGTCATACAGTATATTGTTCTTTTCAAGGTGGTTGATGATTTGTTTGGTGATGATATGCTCAATAAGTTTACAGGAAATACATGTAAATGATATTGGGCAGTAATTTTCTGGCTTGTATTTTTCCCCTTTTTTGAATACTGGTGCTACATTGGTGTGTTTCCAGTTTGTTGGTGTTATGCCAGATTCAAGTGATGTTTTAAAGATTAGTGTAAGAATTGGAGCTGTTTGATCATTGAGTTCTTTTAATATTCTGCCACTGATGTTTTCTGGGCCAGTTGCCTTATGTGGGTTTATGTTGTGTAGAAGTTTCTTGACACCTGGTAGTGATATTTCTAGCGGTGTTATTGTGGGGTGTGAGCTTGGACCTTTGTCTGGAATGCTGTTATTTGATTCGGTTGTAAACACTGATTGGAACTGTGTGTTGAGGATGTCTGCCTTTTGCTTTGTGTCTGCTATAGAAATTCAAGAGTATAAAAAAATTAGACTTTTTTACTTAAGCTTGTATAAGTAAAAAGAAATCCTGAAGTCTAAGGGATCTCTACCTCTAAAATAATTTACCTGTACCAATAAATATACAATATATGTACATTGTCGGAAAATATAAAATTTATTTGTATGAGCTTTAGAAACAGGACGAAAGCGAGGCTCGCGAGCTTTTCTCCTGTTTCGCAGCAGTACAAATAAATTTTATATTTTCCGACAATGTACATATATTGTTTTATCCTGAAATTTACACCCAACACTTGAAACTTTAGTTGTTAAAATCTAAATCATTGTCTCTAATTTTTCAAAGAAATCGACATAGTTTAAACGCGGACCGCTAAGAGAACCCCAAAATGAACTGGTACGCAAAAAGAAATATCCACATTACCGCTTGCTCAACATGGAAGAGGGGTAACAGGAGACTTTATTTGTACAAGTACAAATAAAGCAAAAAATTATTTGTGTACCTGTTATTTGTACAATAGTTGGCTGATTGCAGGATAAATAAAAAAAAACACTTGTATAAGTATTACCCCTGATTGACGAGCAAAAACCCTGAGTTTGGAAAGTCATTGTTTTTATCACAAGCCTATTAATATTGTGTCTACTCCTAATATGGTTCTGTTATTATGCCATTTGCAATAGTCAATGAACAAAATGAGGATGTTTTAGATTAAATCAATATGACTATGATCCATTCTGTTATGTATTTATATCCAATTAGTAAGCTGTTAGGACAACCAATAGGTTGGTGAAAAGCTTTTGAAAAAATCCAAACAGAAACAGAAATTTTGTTTGATTAAACAACAGGATGTTGTGAAAAAACAGAAAATGTGCTTTAACATTTCTCAAAAAGGCAAGGGCCTCTATTGTAAAAAGGTGGGCATAATGCACCCTGAGATTAACATGTAGCTAGAACTCTATTATTTTTAGACATCATTACATGCCATGATTTTTTTTTCATGGTATAATGCCACTATAAATAATAATTAGAAAAAAATCTGAATATGGGCAGGCATATCAACATGCAATGGGTTGAAATGATTTTAACATGTTAAAGAGTATGAAAAGTTTTAAACCTTTTTTTATCTTGAGCAAAAGTTGCTCACAATAAAATCAAACCAGAAAAACATGCACTGAATTCAATTATACAAATACCGTTATATCTGAATACATAAAAACAATACAATAAAAACAACATTCAAAAATATTAACTATATTGCTATTATTGTTTTTTAATTGTTTAGTTAACATTTGCAGGATTTGTAATTTGAAAGAAGCTTGAAGTTTTCAGGCCAAAAGATAGACAAGGCAAAGCATTTGCCATAGAAACAGACCAGACTTTGAAAAATAAAACATTACAGCAAACAACACACAAAACGAAAGCAAAAGCACCATAAAACCATTGAAAACCTGGGATGAAGTCAAACAGTTTAATTGAAAATAGGAGAGCGTTCGCCTCCTCTGAAGGGTTTACTTTGTATGATAAATGCCTGTCAATATGAAGTGAAAAACAAATGTTCATAAACTGCATTGTTTATCATGAAAATGAATTAATTTGCTACAGTTGCAATATTTCAATGGTACCTCTGCATGTTATGTTATAGATTTAGATATGCTTTTTCAGATTTTGTCCTTTCATATCTAGCTGTAGCTTTTGAGAAAAACAGACAACAATGGGAAAGAAAAAGGGTGGAAAGAAAAAAGGAGGAAAGAAAGGAAAGAAGGGAGGAAAAAAGAAGGAAGTACAGATGACAGCAAAAGAAGCTATATTAGCATATCAGTGAGTTTGAAAATAATGATATACATTGTATACCAGACAGTTGTGTGGAATTATCCATCCAACTTGTTTTTGCTTACATGAAGAATTTAAAAGTAATAGAGAGAAGTTACTCTAATGTGTGCTGAATTCCATATTATATATACTGTAGACACTAGGCAGTACTCTTGTAAATTGTTATTCAAAAATATTTAGTGCTGTCCTCAATGAGAGGCTTACATCTTTAATGAGAGATGAATATTCAAACACTCAGTTTGGATTCAGAAAAGATCACAGAAGTTCAGTTTATTTATTTTGAATGCTACCATTTACAAATATGTACATCAGAATAAAAAAAAAAGCTTTTTATATGCTTTATAGATTTGCAAAAAGCAATTGATTTGTATGGAGAAATAGTGTGCTTTTCAAATTGGCAAAAATTAGGCCTAGGTTAATGGAAAGTTTTGCTACACATAGATAAATTCTTTAGCAAGTCCTTTCACAGAAAATAAAACCCCTTTTAAAAGAAGCTTTTATGTGGTCAAAATCTCTTGACAACAAAGGTACATATAAAAATAATTCTTTGTTAGTTAGTATACATAAGTCAAGAATATTCTGCCTAGTAGTGATATCTTACATAAAATAGAAAATTTGGAAAAGTTTGAAAAATGCTGAACCACACAAGATTCTGATTAAGGAAGAAATACATTTAGAACATAAATATAAGATTTTGATTGAAAATAAATTAAATAGTTATGAAGAAAAAAAGTAAGTTATTTTTATGCATTGAAAAGGGTATTTTCATTCCAAGAGAAGATATGCTCTTCAAACTATGTCATGTTCTTGAAAAAGAACAACATTTCCTCTTGGTGTGTAAAATTAATAAGAAATTAAGACTAGATCTAAATGAAAAGTTAAGCTGGGAAAAAGAATTTATGTCACTTCCAAAAGACCAAAACATTATTAAATTGTTTAATCCTATATCAACAACAACAACAACAACAACAACAATACTTTATTTTAAGAGGGTTACACAGTTAGCTATATAATTAATCTTCCCTGAGGCCCTCATCATAAAAACAAAACAAAACAAACAAACAAAATGCAAATATATACATTGCATACATTAGTATAAAAGACAAGTATGATGATAATGTTCAATGCAACTTGATAAAATGTTATGAAAAATAAACGTGATGACATAATCAGTTTTCAATATTTTTATACAGCTAGGTTGATTTCAATAAATGATCTGTTATTTTGTATTTGAAAGAATTAACATTTGTAATATTTCTTAACGGTATTGGCAGATTATTCCACAAGAATGGTCCAGAATACATAAAAGATTTTTGAACAATTCTGTTTTTGGTTTAGGAGTATGAGGTTTCCTTGAGTAGCATTTCTCAAGGGTATGGATTTCTGTCTGAAACATAATGAAACTTGTTAGTAAGATATGATGGTGCGTCATTTTTAAGCACTTAAATGTCATCATAAACTTGTGATATTTTATTCTCTGTTCAACTGTCATCCAGTTTAAGTGTTTGAATAAGGGCTCGGAAGGAGAGAAAGGGTCTGTTTCTAGTATTAATCTAGCAGCTCTCTTTTGTAATTTTAATATCCTTTTAAACCCTCACTGCTACAACTACTCCACACTATACAACAATAATCAATTAGTGGCAAGATATAACCATTATAGAATAATTTTCTGCAGTCTAGATTTAGAAATTTCTTAATCTTTAATAGTAGATATAGCCTAGATGAAATTTTGAGCAGATCACATCAATTTGGTTTGTCCATGTGAGGAAGGGTCAATTTTAATGCCTAAGAGACTTTCGCATGTGGAAGATTGTATCACTTGATTGTTAATAGTTAAACAACTCTCATTGTAATGTGGCATTGCTTTTGTTTTGTTCCAATAATCATATATTTTGTTTTATTTTTATTGATGAACATATTGTTATCATTACACCATTCCTCAACACCATGTAAATCTTCTTGTACCTTTGACTGCAGAGTTTGATAACAATTACCAGAAAGATGTAAAGTTGAATCATCAGCATATAAATCAGTGCAACAATTTTTCATATAGATAGGAAGGTCGTTTATGTATAATATAAACAGAAGGGGCCTAATATGGAGCCTTGGGGACACCATACTTGATATAAAGTTTTTCTGAATGAGCATTACCAATTTGTACTTGTTGAGTTCTTTCATTCAAATACGATTTAAAAAGAAACAGCAGCATTATCAAATCCATAAATTTCAAGTTTTTACAAAGAATATCATGATCTACTACATCAAAAGCTTTCTTAAAATCCAACAGGACTGCTAAGTTGATGTTACCTTCATTCATATCCTGTACCCATTTATCTATGATATTGATAAGGGCAGTTTGGCAAGAGTGTTCTTGTCGAAACCCAGACTGTGCTGGGTGTAAAGATCTCTTTTAGATAGTCATACAAATGTTTTGAAACATGCTTTTCTAAAAGTTTTGATAAAACAGGAAGTACAGAAATTGGTCTATAATTTGTTGCCATGAATTTTTCCCCAGCTTTAAAACAGGGGTTACTCTTGCATTCTTTAGAACACTGGGTAATGTACTTGTATCTATTATTCTGTTAAAATGTAAGTTAAAGATGAAGTTATGAAGGAGCACTCAATTTTAAAATTTTTGGTCCTATGTTATCAGATCCGTGGATTTATTAATGTCAAGTTTGATCATCTCATTAAATAGATCATTTATTGTGACTGGTGGAATTGAAAATTTTATTTGTTTTGACTTAGTAAATTTCTTTTGTACGAATTGAGTTAATTTTGCATAATCATGATTTTGCTCATACATCTGTCAGTCCTCAGGTTTTCAACACATGATGTAAAAACTTATTAAAACATTACAAATATCACTGACATTATTAGTTTTAGCACCATCTTCATTTAAAAGTTCATATGGTTTTTCTTGTCGGGATGGGTTAAGACTGTGAATACATTTCCACAAATCTTTTGAAGCTTTTGAATTTTTTACCATCTTTGAATAAAAATTTCTTTTAGATTCATCGATTATGTGTTTTGTCCTGTTTCTCCAAAATTTGAACTCGGACCACATTCCTAGTCTATGGTATTTCTCTCTCATTTTCCTGGCATATGTAATTTCATTATTGAACCATTCAGGTTGTCTGTCTCTTTTTACTCTTTTAGTAACAATTGGTGCATGTTTATCTAGAACTCCATTAAATATGTCATACCACATCTGAATACATGTATCTGGGTGACTTTCATGTTCAATTTTATCAAAAGGTGCAATAGCTAAGTCACTTAGAAAATTTGTCTCATTGAATTTTTTGAAATTTCTGTAAGAAATGGTAGTATGAATATCCTTTTTGATATAAGTGGAATTCTTTTCTTTTCTAGTTAAACAAACTGGATAATGATCACTTATTGAGAATTTAGCAACATGTGATTCTAGTATCAAATCTTTATTGGTGACATAAACATGATCAATTAGTGTACTAGAATCAGGTGTAACTCTTGTTGCTTCTTGAATTATCTGGTTGAGATTATAGGTTTCTAATAAACTTAGCCATTTTTGTGGTTGTTTATTAGGTTTCAAAAAATCTATATTAAAATCACCAACTAGAATAATATCTGAATTATGATTGATGGCAGTTGTAATTTCTTTTTCAAATTCATCAATCCAATTTATTAATGAACTAGGAGGTCTGTATACGGAACATAATAAAAATGATTTTTTGTGAACTGGTTTAATTTCAAACCACATTGTTTCAATGTCACTTATTTCAAATTCAGCTTTTCTATTAAATGTTACTTTTTCTGAAAAATATGCAACCAGACCACCTCCACCTCATGATATTCTATCTTTTCTGTTTAAAATGAACCCAGGAATTTGAATAATATTATCCTGGGTGTTACTGTCCAAAAATGTTTCACAACAACAGTATATATCTGGAGGATTTTCAGAGAATATTAAATTGTATTTGATTTCATCTAGCTTGTGTTCAAGTCTGTTGACATTATGTGAACATATTTTTATACCCTTTGTTAAAGAAAAGTCATAAACATTATCCTTTCCTTCAGATGTTTCTTGTAAATGAGGTAATTCATAACAGTTATTTAGTAAGGCAAATAAACATGCTGTAACTAATACACCAATAGAAAAACAAAGCTTAAAATCAACAGGTGATAAGGCCCCAGGGGGATTGCATAAAACATTTGTATCAGTACATTGCAAATTAATTACTTCATCATTAGATTCATAAGTACCATTATCAGATTCTGTAACAGCTACAGAGAGATTTTCATCCACTGTCAAATTTTTAGCATTAGTCATACTAGTGATTGTATTTATTTTGTTCAAATCACTTATATTAGATTTAGAAAAATTGATAATAGATTTGTCCATTCTATTTGAAGAATGTTTAAACATAAGTTTGGTGGTTTTTTCACTTTTCTTAAAAAGATAATTTACACTCCTGTCTGTAGGGCAGATACATTTGTAAGTATTACATTCTTGACAAATTTGATTTAAAGCATCAAAATAGTTTCGGGAAGTTTTTTCATTTTTAGAAATAAATTTTAAAGATGAAATGGCTATATCTTCTTTGCCATTTTTTTAACTCCAATACAGATCACAAAATTTCTCCTTATGACCAAATGATTTACAGGAGAAACAAGACACAGGTTTACCATGCCTACATGTATTTAGGTCATGACCTCTTTCACCACAGTATTGACAGTAATCATCGTTTGATGAAAGTTTAAGAATTTTACATATTGATCAATGTTTTGTAAAATACCATTGTTCCTATTTTTGTAAGATGAATGCCATCTCTTTGAAATAAAGTCTTTTTGACATAGCCATAGTCATCATAGAAACATTTGCTATGATATATATATTGTAAATTGTAATAGTCGCACAGATCAATTAGAATTTTATTAACCGGTTCCACATCTACATCCTTTCTTGGGGGTACACTTGACACAATAATGTTAGTGTTCATATCTGCTTTAGATCTGAGCAAGTACAATAAACTTTCATAGTTCTCTTGGATCACATTCAGGGTGGCACCATTGCTAATATCATTCCCACCAATATGGACAATGATTGATTCATATTGCCTGATGTCTTTATCTTTGACAATGTTGATAATATCAACAATTCTTGCACCTCTGTTTGTTGATACACTGGTGTTATTCAGGTCTTTAAAACAGAACATGTAAAACTAATCAGCTATTTTTAGGCAGTCATTAGAACTGAGGACAGAAGCAGTTTAATTTTTTATATTTTTATATATATTTTTCTCGATTGCATTACACCGTATTTGATTTATCTTTACTTTATATTGCATTGACATATATGTACATGTTTTTTTCACAAGCATTCAATTTGTTTATATGACCATAAAAAATATCATTATTATAGAATAAAGGTGACTCATGCTTTAAGTAAAATTAAACTGTAAATAGAAATACAAGCTTTATATTTTGTTTGTATGGAAAAGAAGATTATGTCAGAATTATGCATATGAAATATTATTTTATATTTTAGGATTGGTATTGTTGAAAAAAAATTAGAAGATCAAATGTATGAAATCAGAGGCTGGGAAGACAAAATAAAAAGAAACGAAGAGAGGGTTTGTTTAAGTTTATGCATTCATGTTGGAAATTTGTTTAGTAGTACCAACTATTTTTTTGAAAAAAAATGTCACCAAATATGATATTGAAAATGTGGGGCAGCAACACGAAATTTATTTTTGGCAAACTTAAATTTAGCATTTTGTCAGTACTGGTTCATATTAAACTAAGAGTAGTATATATAAACACATATGTTCTGTAAAAACTTTGAAAAACAAATGATATGATTTGTATAAAAATAAGGAGATGTGGTATGATTGCCAATGAGACACCTATCCACCAAAGTCCAAATGAAGTGGATGTAAGCAATTATTAGCAACCACATGGCCTTCAACAATGAGAAAAACTCATACTGTATAGTTGGCTATAAAAGCCCACCGGATAAAAAATATGAAACAATTCAATTAAGAAAACTAACATCCTAATTTATAACAAAATTGATTTGTTTGTGAACAACACATGTTTCTGCAATAACCTTCATCATGTACGCTTGTGACCAAAAGTTTGGAAAACTAAAACTATAAATCATTTGAGAAGATAAAAAACAAAAGGGTCTAAATAGAACAGCCAAAAAGGTTTAAATAGAACAGCCAAAAAGGTCTGAATAGAACAATCAAAAGGGTCTAAATAGAACTGCGAAAGGTTCTAAATAGAACTGCCAAAAGTGTCTTAAAAGAAAAGCCAAAAAGAATCAAAATAAATCTGTCAAATGAGTCAAAATAGAACAGCTAAATGGGTCTAAACAGAACAGCCAAAAAGGTCTAAGTAGAAAGCCAAAAGGATCTAAATATAACATTCAGAAAGTTCTAAATAGAACAGCTAAAAGGGTCTAAATAGAAAGCCAAAAGGGTCTAAATAAAACAGTCAAAAAAGACTTAAATTTATAGAACAGCCAAAAGGGTCTGAATAGAGCAGCCAAAACAGTCAAAGGTAAAAATTGTGTGAGGGAGTTGCAACCTAATTTTGAGCACACTTATACCATTTTATGAACTGGAAATTCATTATTTAAATCATGTCAATATGGAAGCACTCACTTCTGGGCAGATGGTACTAAGTCTTGAACAGTTAGTCCACCAGCAGTGGTACCAAGCAGTTGATAATAAAAAAAAACATATGATGCGATTTGATTTCAATGTGTAAAACATAAGAGAATTGAAAATGATTCTTTAATAAAGTTTTCAAAAATGTCTGTTCAATTGACATTTTTTTCTTTAATACACATAAATCAATGTCAACTTGGTCATAGGAACATATTCAAGTATAAATTTTCTTTTTCATTGCCATTAACTAAAGTCACATGATTCCCATTATTCTGTGAAGGATATTCATAATGTGCTTACATCCACATTTTTTTTACTTTGGTTGATAGTTGTCTGCAAAAATACCACATCTCCTTATTTTATTGTTATAGTTATATATAAAATGAAGTAAGCATAAAGTTGAATTTTTGTATTTTTTCTATCTTCAGAATGCAAAGTTGAAAGCTGATCAGAAGTTATTAATCAATGAAATGTTAAAAACAGCAAAGATTCTTGAAGAAAAGTGGGATACAGAAGAAATGAGAAAGAGAGAAGATGTGGTAGTTGTAATGAAAGATTACTGGGAATGGCAGAGACAACAAGAAGATGAGATTGAAGGTGCTGGTTATTGCAGTATTTAAATTAGAACTTATAATGAAAATTAATTGCCTCAGCAGTCTCACAGTAGAACGCTTGCCTCAAGAATTAAAAGTCATGGGTTTGATCTTGTTATGTTACCATTGTTAGAGGCCAATTGAGTTAATCCATAATACTTATACATGATTATTGTAAGACTACATGATATAGAACTGCACATGTTATAAAACCCCAGTTTGTTATCTCTAGATAAAGTCAATGAAGTTTAAGCACATGTAACTGTTAATATTGTCAATCAAGATAAGATAGGCAGAGTCTCTATAAATGTAAACAGATTGATAAGATGATATAGCAATATCATTACAGATCTGATGGAAGGTCAAGCAAAAAAATATGATTAGTAGTTGCTGTTTCTCCACCAAGCACTCAGTATTTAGGAATAAGAGTGAAGACTTGTTGGTAAAGAGTCAAAATGAAGTGTCTGGGTTGACATTTCATTCTGTAGACTGTTACCTTGTGAACTGGCGTATAGAAAATCTTATCTTGATGGTCTATAAAGCAAAGTCTATGTTAATGTCACATGAAAGATTGCCTGCTAGAAATTAATTTTCGTCTATTAATATATCGAGGAGTCGAAAAATCCACCAAATAATCTTTGACAGTTATTTACTTTTATTATGTAGACTATTGTATTTGGGCATGAATAATCCACAGTTTTTACAAGAAAAGAAAAACTTGAAGATTTAAAAAAAAATATGCAATTGGTCTTCAGATAGAGGAAATTTTTTATGTATTATTCATCAGTCATTGGTCAAGTGATAATCTATAGATGTTTCAACATCATTGCTAATCTTATATGACAATTTATATAAAAAATCTATATTCACATTCGTGTACTGGTACAGATCATCATTAGAAAATCATCATACTTGGAAGTGAATTAAAAAAAAGTATACATGCAAAAGTTAGAGCGAGGAGAAAGATTCCAAAGGTACATTCAAACTCAAAAGTCAAAAACAAACTGACAAACACCATGGCAAAAAGCAAAAAACGACCAAAAGACTAAAAGACTAAAATAAGTATTAACACACAACTTAGAAAACTAAAGACTGAGCAACACAAACCCCGCTATAAACTGGGGCTGATCTCGGTGTAGATATTTAAATAAAATTTCATGTTTATTGTCTTATTATTATATTTAAGAACATGTAGGTAATTATATTGTTTTTCCTACTTAACTTCAGAGAAGGTTTTATATTTATTTTAGCAATTAAAAAGAAAATTGAGGATGCAGAGAAGCAAATAGACACAGAAGACAAGAATTTAACCTACTGGACAGATTACAAAGATAGAGGACAAAATGATCACAAGCAACAGATAATGCTCCTGACTAAAGAAATGGAGGACATGGAAAATAGTTTCAGTGAAATGATACGTAAGGGAGGAAATTGTAGATCTTATCATTTTGTCAGCACCATTCCAATAATAATATTCTTAATACTTATCCAACTCCTTTAATTTTTATGTTTTGAAAACCCCAAAGGATGAATATTGGTGAAATACCTTATATTACATTTATTACTTGCTTTGACAAATACAAGTTTTCCTTTTAACTGACTTTGACTCAATTTAGGAAAATGTGTAGATTACTTTCTTTAAATGTTTTACTTTGAACAGCAAATTATAGGTAGCAAACTTTAATAACAATTTGATAATTTTGAAAACTTGTTTACAGGAAGAGTTAAAATCTTATGTTTCAAAGAAAATTTCAAAAAAAAATTGTCGAAAGGAGATTTATTTAAAATTAGCTTTAATTTATTGATATTATACTACTAATGAAACCTCTCATCTTTCAATTTTACAGTGATTCATTTAGAATTATTGGATTATCTTCCTTTTACTGAAGTTCTTGATTATATCAAATTCATGAAGGTATGAATGCCCTTTACCATCAGGCATTGAAAGGTCATTTTCAGCTACTGTTAGCGTCAAATTGGTTAAAATTTTACCGTGATTCGTCAAAATATCCTTATCGTGAATCGTCAGAGGTCTCAAATAATTATCATATCTTTATTTTGGGAAAAAATTTAACGTGATTCGTCAAAATCAGTCAGTCGATTTTTTTATCGTCTTTTAGAAAGTGTACATTTCATCGTCATGCACCAAATATTACCGTTAACATCATTTGGCAAGAATTTTTACCGTTATTCGTCATGAAGGTACCCCCATTATGACCCTCATTCATTTGAAGATCAGTGTCTAAATAAAATAGAACACAATTTTTACCTTAAAATATCCCAGAGAGAACAAGGCACATTTTCAAAATTTTGATCATTGAGGCTTCAGGGAGACTATATCCTTGTCTAAAGGAGCTTGTCTAAGGCTATATAACTGACCAGGATTTCTTATTTTCTAACATTTTTCGCCATGTTTTATTCATGGATGCCAGTTTTGGCTAATTCATTAATTTTTGAATTTAAGATTTGCAAAATGACAAAGTGCATATCAATTAATAGTTTCATTTTGTTATGTGTAACTTGCCCCTGGGTTGGACACAAACTGTAGGTCAAACAATTTTTCTGATTGTAAAAAAGAAACAATATTTAAATGCTTACCCAGCATGATGAAGGAAAATCTAAACTTGCGAATAATTATTTAAGTAACAAGAATTCACACAGCATTGTTTTTCATTTTTCTTTGATAAAAAAAAATATGTTCATTTTAGATATGCTTTTGCTGTACACCATTCTGGTGGAAATTTTAAGAGGCAGAACAAAAATATGTCAAATTTTAATTTCATAACATTATATAATTTCAGGTCATCTTGAAACATCCAATTCAAAAGATAAAAGCAAAATAAAAAATTTTACAGAGGAGAAACTAATATCACAGAAAACTGAAGCCAAAGATGTAAGTGTCTAACTGTTATTAACAGTGCAAAGAGTGGACATAAAGGGTGGTGTATGTCCATTTCAGGAAGAACGAAAAAAAAAAAAATATTACACTAAATGCTTTTTACCAATTTGCATGAAACATGATGAATAATTAGTTTCAAGCATGAAATCTCTTGAAATTAAAATAACAAACAAGTTGCACAAAAAATAACCCATTACTACTGGCATCAAATACAGTTTATGCTCTAAGATAAAATTTATAATAAATAACTAGGTCACTGTTTCACGAAGCAACCAAAAGACATAAGATTCATGTAACTTCTCAATAAATTTATGTACAATTACATACAAGCAAGTCTTAAAATTTATTTATTAATGATACTGTTGTTCTTTCAATATTTTTTTAGAAACTAAAATATATATCACTTATTTTGGTAAAAATTGAAACTGTCTTAGTGAATGAGTGAAATAATCACAAAAAAACTACCTAGTAAACAATTTAATCCATTTGATAAATTTTGATAAATGTCACAACATCATTTATAGGGGTTTCTCTCAATTAATATAGTCGTTTTTAGACTCACCCATTTACTAAAAGATTGAATACAAACTGATTTTCACAAGACCAGGACTCATGGACTTGTTTTAGTTAGAACCCTGGGAAACAAATGAATGTGTAAGACTTGATTATCTATGCCCCAGGTACAATTCGATGTCTTCATTGAGGTAAAGTTCAGTAAATGGGCTATGTCACAGATTTTGTAAAAGTTTGGCATACCACTTTGGTTCGTTGAACTTTAACTAAAATCAGCAAAAAACATTTTTAAATTTGCCTTAAAATCATCAAATCTCCAATTTCAAATACATAGATTATTCATACAAAATAACTATCTGTTGCTTGTATATTAATTTCTGTTTTATCGGTGTAAAATAATAATAGGGTCACCATCTTCGTTTTAAACGGAATATATCATTCAAAGTGGTGTTCTATGTGTAAAAATACGGCAAAATGTCGAAATAATCGTAATATTGTCGCGTTGTAGGCAGTAAAAAGTAAATTTTTGAAGTTTTTCACTTCCAACTAGGTAACAATTTGGTTGATACACAAAAAACGATGTCGTTGACCATATGATTATTTTATATCATTAAACGGAAATTTGTGTGTCAACAACATATAGTTTTTAAGAAAAATCTATGTATTTGAAATTGGAGATTTGATAATTTTAAGACAAATTTAAGATCGTTTTGTGCTTAATCTATGTGCTTTCTATGCAAATGTTCACCTATTTTGAAAGAATAAATTCACTCATTTTTCAGAAAATAAAATAGATAAATGCATTATTTTTTCGATTTGAAGTCATAGTTCAAAGATTTAAAGCTGTATGCAAAATTTTACCAAAATTACTATTTGTGATTTTCATTTTCTACACAGTTGGCTTAGTATTTTCTGCTTGATACTAAGACTGTAAATAATATTGTAATTTTAGAAAGCTATTGGACAACTTGACAAATACAGCCGACAGGAAATATTGGATAAAGAGTGGTTGCATAGGGAGGTAAGCATAATGATTTTTAAAGATGAAAAATTATTGGACAATATGGACTCAGACTGCAACTACTTTGACTATAAAATTGAGAATGGAAATGGGGAATGTGTCAAAGAGACAACAACCCGACCAAACAGCAGAAAACAGCCAACGGCCGCCAATGGGTCTTCAACACAGTGAGAAAATCCCACACCTGGAGGCGGGCATCAGCTGGCCTCTAAACAAAATGCATTCTTTTTAAAATAATGACATATAAAAAAACTTACACTGGTAAAAAAAATATGACAATTGTTCAACATGAAATTCAACCTTTCCTCATGAAAATATTAAAATGTCAGAAAAATCCATAGCTGCTTTTGTCTTATGCACCTTAACACACATCCATGGGGTTCATGTAACCATCGAAATGAAATTAAACAACAAAAATTTGACCTTTAAACTTAGGACAATTTACAACTTTCACTTTCAAATATTCAAGTTTTGAGTATCATGACAATTAATTCAAACATTCTTCTACCAAAATAAACCAAGAAACACTCACTTTTTCAAATAAATGGTCCAGAAATAAATTTTCATCTATTGAAACTATATTTGCAGACTGCGAGCAAAAGGAAATAATTGTAGTCTGAATCATATTAGGACTTATTTTTCACGTCTAATAAAAATCCATACAGTCAAAGGAAAAAAATTACCTGTTTTAACATTTTGAACTATATTCGTAGACCAGAAGCAAAGACAGGTAATTGTGATCTGAAGCCAGAAATGGATATGAAAGAAAGTCTTACTTTAATATATTGAACTCATCTTTATTTTAAAATATAAAGTATAACAATCATATTAACAGCACCGAAAAAGCTCGAAAAAAATTTAATATGACTATTTTATTCAGGTTGAGATTCACAAAAGAGAGGCAGAAGAGCTTCGTCAAGTTGTTGAAAATCTTGAGAAAGATAATTTAGAAATCATGAGTGAACTGTTTGAATGCAAGATTGAAGACCTGAAGGTTTCAAGGTATGTTAGTTAAACTAGACTTTTTATTTTTCAAAGTATTTCTTAGATCCGTCAGGAGATTGTTATTAGTCATTGTCAAAATCTTAAGATGGTTTCTTTATTCTGTAATTTCAGCAATTTTTGTTACTGCAAAATTGCAATGGGATAAACGTTTTACAAAAATAAAATATTAAATTGTTATAGTATAATTTGCATGCACCATTGTCTGAAATTGTAGTTTTTATCACACATTTTTGGTAATTGTTCAACAAGCTCAGTACTGTAAAAACTTAACCTTTCAGACTGAACATTTTATTCAAATAATACATATTGTTTAGATATATTCAATACAGTTAGAGGCAACGGAAGAATACCAATGTTCAAAACTAATCAACACATTTTCAATATACAGACCAAGATAAAAAAAATAAATAAACTGAGGAATTTGCATGAACTCCATACAGAGCAAGAAAGGATGTGTGGACACGTTAACCGTATCCTGCTATGCTATGCTTCACTGTCATAATAGTTATCTTTTTATCACATGGACCATAATAAACAGCAAAATATTTTTTCATATGAATGAATAAGTGTAAGATTACGAAAGTACTCTTCCATTGAGTTTTTCTATGTCCCTATCAAAGAAATTAAAGAAATTAATTAACTTAAATATTCCTTTCAAAGCAAATCAATACTGTATGATTCCCCTCATACATTTTAGGAAATATTTTAAAGAGCATACACCAAAACGTTGTGATTAGTCAAAAACTTTTTTAAACAATGAAATATCATCCATTGATGGGACATATTTAAATTTGGGGTACAAGCAATTAAATTTCCCATATTCCTTTAGATTCTGCAATGATAAATTATCACTTTTAATACTGTAAAATAACAATAGAGACCATACTGCTCAGTTTTTATTAGAGATTTTTCCTTTTTAGGAACTTTTATTTAACCCAGTTTGATGACGATGAAAATTTAGAAGAAGATGGAGTTTTAGAGATGGATATGAAACAATTATCTATAAACCAAGCTAAAACTGGGGAACATGAATTTATTCATGAAAACAAAGCTGGAGAAAAGATAGATACGACTATGAATAAAGTTAGGGGTATGAATATAATCTGTTGTAATTTCAGTTGCAAGAAATTGCACTGAAAGTGATTCAAGGTGCAAGTTTCTGTAAATATTATTTTATAATACAAATTAATGTCTGAAAACATTGCATATAATGTCATGGCTCATTTTGCTTTAGTCAGAAACATGATTTTGTCTTATTATTTGAAGTAAAAGGGATGTTTTGTAAAATTCAGTTAGATCGTACATGTAGCTAAGCAAAACCAAAGAAAAAAGGCACCAAATGTGATTATTTGATAACTGCAAAGCAGTGATCAGTAAAACAGATTTGTATAGTCCTGTTGCTTAAATATATCTGGAGCATCATTGCTTAATATACTATAAAATCAAGTGACATAGAAAGGTATTTTCTATTTGCCGATACTTTAAAGTTTTCAGTAAGTTGAATGAAATTAAAATTTCTGTCTCGCATTTCTCAACCACTATTTAATAGACTGACTTTAAGTTTGGTCAGCAGCCATACAGTGATTCTTTGTAATGTGTGAGCACCTTTAGGATCTGTCAGACTTCTGCTTTTCAGATACATTTAATTACTAGTGTGGTATGCTAAGCCAGACAACACAAATATTCAGTCTTGCTTAATTTACTGAGTGAATAAGTTTAACATTAAAATATTCATTGATCAGAATTATATTGCAAATTTGAAATTTTAATTATATCAGAATCAAGAAACTTTTTTTATATATATGCTTAATGTTGTATATGAATCTCTATTCATATCAAGGGAGACAATTCATTCTATATTTGTTTGTTTGTTACAGCAAGACCAATGAGTGCTACACAGAGAGCTATAGAAGACAGAGTATTCTCTATAGTAACAAAACAGAATATAGACAGTGATGAAAGTGATGGTAAGTAGAACTTGAAGGGCTTTTGTTTATACTAGACAAAATTTCGTTAATCTTATTATGTCCCCCTTTGAATGAAGATATATGTTTTGTTTTTTTTCTTCTTTTTTGGTTTTATTGTTTGGTTCTTCTCATATCATCATTTCCAGTCTATAACTTTTTAATCTTTTTACCTAAGCTTTTTATATTTAGCATTGAGGTACATCACTTTAATGTGTCGAGTGAAGTATTTATAAATTGTGTATTCAAATGTCTTTTAAATAAATATATACAATAAAATATATATGAATTGATTACTTATCAATAAATTCACCTAGGTTTTTTCAAAACCTGATACTTTTTATAACAGCTGTTTTTAAAATTAGAATAGAATAAACCAATTGCAAGAAAATTGGTTTTACTGTATATGGTATTGGTTTTGGATGGTATATACAGAGAAAATAGAAACGTTTTACAAATTCCAATGAAAATGTTAAAATGTTTCTTCATTTCTTTTGCAAAATAATAATATATTGTGGCTAACTTCATTTGGATTTTATAAGTGTAAGAACTATAAAGGGTGAACAAGATTTTTTGCTTATTGTTCCAAAAGAACACCTGTTTATTGAAAACTTAATTAATTGTGCTTTTGACATTATATATTTCACATTCACTATTTTTGCTTTGGACAGTTATTGTTATTGACAACTGGAATAATCATAACAATGAAAGTAATTCATGTCCTTATAAGAATGGGTTTCTTCAGTTAATACTTGATTTAGATAAAATTGTCTTATTTATTAATTTCTAGATAAAAGCAAAAATAAAGGTAGATTAAAATTTTAATCCAATGGGGTACATATAACAATACAAAGGGACAATCACATGATCATTTTAAACAAGGTGGTTGTACTTGTTTGCTGAAACAATTATATGCAGTAACCACATGAGAATTGAGGTGGCACTTTATACAACACTGCAACAAAAATAATCACGATAAAGGGTTAATTAAAAAATATACATTGAGGTAAATTTTAGATGAATACAGATTTCACTGATAAAAGCCATTGGAAAATTATGTTACTCCATTATTCCTAAAGGATAAAATTTTTGAAACTCAAAATGACGCAAATGTACAGATACAGTTGTGTAGATATGTATGGTGCTGATGTTATAAAAAAAACCACATCAACTTTTACCACTGAACAGGTGCATAGATCAAATAATGAAGGGAAATTAGTACCACTGAGACATTATAAAGCACCCTATAAAGATAGCACATATTACTTTGTTTTGATTTTGATTGGTTGAAAGAAATAGTAGTAAATATAATCTAATATACAGTTATAGAATATATTGTTAGCCAATAGTAAATTTACTGTATTGATCCTCTAATTTTCTGTCTTTCATTTAGGTAAAAATTATGTTTTCTGAAGTAATAGATCCATGTTATATTTTCAGTTGAAAAATATCATTATTATTATGATTTCTGAACTAATGAATTCATGTTATATTTTTTGTTGACAAATAGCTTTATAATCATGTTTTCTGAACTTATAAATGCATTTTATTTTCAGTTGAAAGTGTTGAGACAGATCTTTTAGATAACATGTATTTTGAAGAGGAAGATTTTGGTGTAAGTTGCACTTAAACTAAATAAAATAATCTCCATTTTTCTATGAAAATCGTTGCAAATTTTATAAAATTTTGAAAAATTAATACTGTGGACGATTGGACCTTCACATCTTCTAAAGTGTTATAATAGTCTAAGTTATGTTATATTTGTTATGTTAATTTAACCAACGTTTTCGCTAATTGTTGGCCATTACAGGACCTCACATTAGTTCAAGTACAATTTTGATGTCACATAAGAAGATTTTTTATATCCCTTTGGAAAATTTAGTTTTGTATGGCATCAGTAGGTCAAGTCTGGCAAAATTTTCTATCAAGTGTCTTGGAATCCTTAAAAGAGATGAGATGTAAAACAGCTGTAGAATTCATTATTTTACAATTTGAATTTGTCTTAATCGATAACAAATTAATTTGTGTGCAGGATATCAAAGAATATCATTAATTGATTGAATTATATAGGTTTAATGACATTTACATAAATGTAACAAAAATAAGGTCATTTAAGGTCAACATACAAATAACCCAATTTTATAATACAAATACTATTTTACAGGATTACCTGAAGCTTGGACCTTTGGAATTAAAACTATTGAATGTGACAGGGACACAAATGCCTATACATGTTCCTGAACCATTGACGGAGGAGGAAAGTGATGCCAAGAAATGTAAACCTGATGAATGGCCAGTCACAGCTCCTATGCTCAAAAGTATTCAGACATGATTTATGTTGATATGTTTTCAATATTGTCTGCTAAGCAGGAATCTGATCATATCAGAATGCCATATCTATATGAAATACCAGGGACTGTCTCAGTTTTATTCTGAGGCTAAAATAGTGTGGATTATTTTTTCCATATTTGTTTTTAAATTGAAATCTGTGATGAGATATCATATGTTTAATTCTCTGGAAGTTGATTTTTCTATTTTTGTTCAAGATAGATTTTTTGTTTATGATAATATATGTTGCATGTTAAGATACTGTGATCTTGTATTTGTCTTTATTTATTTTAATAAATTTTCAGTTGTTGATTTTGGTCAACTTCAAGACTGAAATGTGACACTTTTTCTTCTTTAATATTAGTTTAAAAAATGTGACAGTTTTACTTATTCGTTAAATTTTCAACACTATATAACTTCTTTAATTTTGATCTTCCGTGGATAGGTGTAAATATCCTTTGTAATACACGGATACCCACAAATTCCTTAGTCCTTACTTTCAGGGGTTGTTTTCCTTTGCTTGTTTCTAACCAGCAAGAGATTTGCAAATTGTGAATATTTCAGACTGAGACAGATCAATCATAGATAATTGTGTATGTGTTAATATCCAAAGCTGCGGCTTTTTTCATAAAATGATTTTTTGTGAAAAGAATTGGTGGCCTACAGTTTGCATGTTTATGTAATATCCAAAATAAGACTCTTGCATATTTGTCACTTATTGCTATCTACTATCCAGATCTTGTTTCCCTGTCCTTATCCATTTAATATTTATCATTTAGGGTGAACTTATATCTTCATATTTCTATATGAATAATATTTTTTTTAATTTCTGCAGTGATTTTTTTTTTACTAATTTATATTATGTACAGACATTTGCCAATAATATTGCACTTCTTGTAAGAATGGTAATGTTTCTTTAAATAATGAAAAATTCTATTCTTTTGTTATAGACTGATTGTTGTTGATATTATTGAGATTAATTAAATCTTGGGGAAAGTATTTGAATAAAACTGTTTCTCTGAAACAATTTGATTTTAACAGTAATTTATGGGGGAAAAAATGGTTAAAACATGAAAATAACTAATCATTTCCAAGAAAAACAATTTAAAGATGGAAACTGCTATTTTTCCAAAGACTTTATAATTTTTTTTAAAACCAAATTTTCCTGTGATACCCAATTTAGCTTTAACACGTCATTAAGGGGAAGTTCTATAATGACATCCTAAATTAAATGTTTGCTTGCATAACAAGGAATGCCTAAAAAATGAAAAAATAATATTGAGCTAGCTTCAATTTAATTGTTTTTCTATCAGATTTTATTCGAATGTTCTGAGAATTAGATTATGATTGCATTAATGTAATGTAAACTGATGCTTTCAACTCTGTATCAGTATTCTAAATACAATTAAAAAAATATTGAAACCCTAGTGCTGTAGAAATCTTACAGAGCACTTATTGCATGCAATTCCTCATTAGTTTTACAAAAAAAAACTGACAACTTGAAAAATCTAATTCGAAATTAAGTTAGAAAAATATTGTTGGATATGTGTGTGAATTTTTGTCACAAATTGATGAATACATTTTTCATTAAGAGCTCTATAATTCAGCTTTCTTATATATTAACATTTATGAATTGTAGACAAGATAATACTTGATATTTTGAATTAAAAAAAAGAAAAATTTATTTATGTTAAAATCCAGTTTTATGACAGACAGTCTACTTTGGAGAATTTATTTGTAATAAGAATTGAACGAATAAACTAGTTCTTTAGTTTCAACAAAGTTTGCTCTGAAGAAACAATTTACCATCTACAAATTCAAACTTTACAGCGAGGACCATTCCCTTTTTACCTATTTTCTTGCAGGAGTCCAATTCTGTTAAGATTGTTGCAATAGTTTTTTTTTAAAACTGTGAGCTATTGAAATTCAATTGCTTAAACGAAACAGTTTTATACTTGTGACTTAACAGTAGATTTATCTCAGTTCAGTCTGAGTTTTTTTTATACCAAGATCAACAATAATCAATTTTTAAAAACAGCTGTAACAATTTCAACAGGATTGACAAATCTCAGGTAAAATGGCTAACAGAAAAATGGCCTGAATCAAAATAAGATAAATAAAATCATATACTTTGCAAAAGTATTTTCACAGGTTTTGTTTTATATCGCAAATCATTACAATGGAAAAGGGTAAATACATTTGTTTGTGGGAGTGTTTTGAACAAATATCAGTATGCATTTATTTATGTAATTTAATCTTTTTATGAACATTGTTATGTTATTTTGTTTAATAATTATAATTCATTTGTATTTTGAAATAAAAGAAGTCAAAAAATGAAAATTCTGGAAAAAACATTAACGATACCAATATTATTGCCCAAGATGCACATTTTGACAATAAATCTTCAGTGATGCTCGAGGCCAATATATTCGAAAGTCCAAAACCTAATACAAACATTGAAGAGCTGATAAATTCAATAAGGACCAAAAGCAAGGTAACCCAGACAAAATCAGAGCTTAATTGGAAATTGGGGTATGCCTCAAACTGTTATAACATTTTAACTCAATGATTGAATTCTACTATTTGTAATCAATTTCAAATATTATTGGTCTTTAATATAGTACATGTATCACCCTTTTTTCCTAAAATACCATGAAGTGAAATACTTGTTAAATACTTGTTATTTTTCATTCTGTATATGCATGTACTATTCATTAGTGTAGGTTAAGTAAACAACATTCAAATCAATATTTACTACATTTGTATTCTGATAGCATATATTTCACTCCTTGTCCAATTAATTACTTACAGCTTGGTATCTTTAACACTTCCATAAATAAATCATTTACAATTTACTTAACCTCCTCCATTTTAAATTATAAACAGTAAAATATGAAGGAAAAGCTTGGAACAAGTGTCAATAATGCTAATTAACTTTTAATGTTATATCAAAACAAAACTCAATGATATCTTCCACATACATTTAATATCTATCTGACTTCATTTGTTGAATGAAAGACATATCTACAAAATTTTTACCAAACTTATCACTTGGTGAAAATTCTTTCAGTTTCAAAGGAGAAGCTTAATTGTTGAAGACTTAAGGATATGGAATAATAAATTTACTAATTAAAGTTCAATATCTGTTAAAAAATACAAGTCACAAGTCTATGTACACCTTGTCTATTGGGGGAAATCTGATTAAAAGATAATCATTAAAACAACCAGTCATTTACTGTCGTATTCCTTGAAAAATTAAAATCACTTCTTTCATTGTAAAGGTTAGTTTTCAACCGACTTGCATTTCCAGATGGAAGTCCAGATATGAGGCAGACAGCTGTCTTTTGTTTAGGTCTAATAGGATAGGATTGATCAACATAGTCACAGAACTTTAATTATTTATTGAAAAGACATCACCTATATAATTGTAGAACGTGAAGATATCTTCTTTCCATTCTTCTTGAAAATTATATGAATTATGCTTCATACGAATAATGGAACAAGTCTCTATGAACTGGAGCACAGATGGTTCAAATTGGAATGCCGACTGTCGGTTTAAAAACTGAGTCCACCAACTATATGTAGTTGACAAATTTATCCATCTAAACAACTTCATTCTGTGCATAAGTGTACATGTGTATACTTATGTGTTGAAAGATTATGCTGTTCTAAATATCGATTCAATATCCAGTTCTAGTCATATAGTAAGAATTTAAAGTAAGGCTGTAAATATACGAGGTTTTCCATATCGGTCACTGCACTAGTTTTTCCAATTGTAAATGACAAAGCTATTCATGTTATGTACAAGAAAGGAAAACTGGCATTAATTGTTTGTTATATTACAATCACTTGGCTGCTGATGGACGACCAGTCCGTGCTAGTACCATCTGCCCAATAGTCAGCAGTTTGCTACTGACGTGATTTGAGCTTTTATTGTTTAAATTGTGTAATTGTTATAAAGCAACGTTTGAAACCCACTCGGGCAAAGTAAACGTTTAGCAACTTTGGCTGATTTGTTTAGACGTTTTGGTTTTGTTGGTCTTACAAAAGTTTTATTTCCCCATATTTTTAGAGCATAGCATACCATATGAAAGTTGCCCAAGAAACAAATGACCCATTCATTGAGATCGCTATCATACGTTAACTATTGTATCTTAATTAGTTGTGCGACATATGAAACAAGTAGATAAAGGTCGTGTGTGTGCCTACCTAAAACTGGTTTGACCACACCATATTTTGTACCTGTACAAAGTCAGGTTATCTGGACCACGTGTTGATCGTTGTTATTTGTGTTTGTTTAAACGTCTAATTTTTTCGGGGGAGTTGGTGGATGGTGTGCTCTGTTATACTGTCCATTGCGTTGGTGGTTCCAGTCATTCTTTTTATACATCACAATGGACACGATAGCACCTTTAAAAGTGTCTTAAGATGTGCAATTGCCACCAACTGGAAGGACACGTGTACACAAGAACATCGTTTAGTGGGGAACAAATAGAAATTATGTTTCAGATTGCAACATTTTTGCTTAAATGGATTTACCAAATTTCTATTTCTACTATTTTCCGTGCCTGGTGAACGTTTCGTCCCCAATGGTATCACCAAACCAGTAGTCAGCACTTTTCTGTTGACCTGAAATTTCCACCACTGCTTTGTGTCCTTACTTTTATCATTGGTATGTTAATTTTTGGGTTTACTGTTTATAAAATGTTGAGTTATTCGAAGAGATTTTCTACACCCAGGCATATATTGCTTTACTCGTATTTAGCCCAATGTGTCGGAATTGTCGGTTTCATTAATCTTCAAATTTGTATTTGGTTTGGCCTTCCAACTTTTTTTCATACTAGCCCTACTGATGAGTCTTATGTTGACGTATCAGATTATAAGTTTGGTATCTTTGAAGAGTTTTACCACCACTGGGTCGATGCCTTTGTTTCTGGACGTTTCGTCCTCGAGGGTATCCCGAGCCCAGAAATATCATTGATATGTTCTTTTACTGTAAATTTACTGTTTATAAAATGCTTAATCATCCGAAACAGTAAGAGTTTTCTACCCAACATATACCTTGCCTAGCCGTATTTGGCACAACTTCAGTTTTAATGCTCTTCAACTTCGTTTTCGATTTGGCATTCAAACTGTCCGATTCGAGCGCCAATGATGTGTCTTTTTGACGAAATGCGCGTTTGGCGTACCAAATTTTGAACTTGGTATCTTAGATGAGTTTTACACAATTTATAACGGATTTACTGATTCTTATTTGCCAGATCAAATACAAACACAATTACATTTTGTATTGTTCAAGTAAATAAAATAACGGGTCTGTACTTCAAAATGAAAATGTATCGATCATTCTGATTCCTTTTATTTATTCAGTAGTGTTACAAATTTAGATTTGTCTGACACCGTCACATTTCTTAACAGACTGACATATTACCTCATATTCGACCAATTGCAACGATACCTTTGAATCGTTTGCGAAATGAAAGTGAATGAACAATTGAATTATGTCCCGCCTTACTATGTATCTATTTGTGTATGCTACCAATACAAGTTATTTGTTCCCTGAACGTATAATGCTTTAGTAAATTTTGACCGTAATCGCGTCTCTTTTGTCTAATTATAGAGAAACTCTTGATTTGATATTGACTTATTTCCTGTTTTCATTAGCAAGGCAGAGTTCAAACAGCATAACAAATCTATTCAAAACAAACTATTTCTTTTTTTTTTACCACGGTAACGTACTAAAAGTATGTTCTGTTAACTTTTCAAAATCAATGCATATATTTCTGTGATATAGTCTAAATAGTAGTATACACTTATTTTGTTATTCGGGTTTTACATTTATATACATTTTACATTTATATACATTTTACATTATATTGTTATTGTAAAAGTCAGATCCAGTGTAAACTTAGATAATGAATTCATATGTTATATAGTTACCATCAAGCAGAGATCGAGCTTTATTGATTAACCTTAGACCATAAGTGCTCCACGTCCTTTATCTACTCTTAGGTCAGATATATATGTAGGACTCTAAAGTGCGATGGTACTCTAAAATGTGACGGTCACGCTAAAGTGCGATGGTCTACGCTAAAGTGCGATGGTGGCAAACGCTAAAGTGCGATTGTTGTTTGTTTTTTAAGTGCGATTATATGACACGCTAAAGTGCGATGGTATAACACGTTAAAGTGTGATGGTATTGCCCGCTTAAGTGCGATGGCATAACACGCTAAAGTGCGATGGTATAGCTCGCTAAATTGCGATGGTGTTCAGTCAATGTTTTTTATTATATATTTTGCTGTGTATCTGTTAGATTTTCGTTTATTGTTTTGTTTATAAATCAAGCCGTTGTCTTTCTCTTTTGAACTGTTTTAAAACTGGTCGTTGTGTGGCCCTATATAAATTCCTATGCGGCGTGGGTCAAAACCCCAAGTTGAAGGGCGTACGGTTATTGGTTGCATACATCAACGGTATTTGGTGTTGGGTGGATAGTTGTCTCATTGACAATAATACAACATCTTCTTATTTTTATTTAATGTAGTTATAGTTATTAAAAAAATGAAATGGCTAATTGCAGAAGTATATACGGTATATACTGTTTCAAGCCAGGAACCCGCTGTAATTCAGTGGCAGTCGTTTTTTGCAGTATTCATATTTATTTTTCGTTTATTGTTTTGTATATAAATCAGGCCGTTATTTTTTTTTTTTTTCTCTCGTTTTAATTGTTTTACACTGGTCGTTGTGAAGCCCTTTTGAAAACACAAATTAGCCAAATCAAGTTAACCACTTAATGTACCGACAAAAAAGTGTTCCGGATGGGAAACATTTGTTTTTGTTTTTGTTATTTTTTTTTTTTTCGTTTTCGTTTTCTAATAAAAACCCTAGACAAATATTCTGGTTTTCCGGCATGTCCATTTTGTTTGTATATACGACTTGTAATGTCAGAATGCTGTTTAACGTTGCTCACTTCCTTACTTTCATGAACAAACAAACTTTAGCGTATTGAGGCATATCGGACTTTAGCGTGTTCTATTGAACAGCACACACCATCTCATGTTAGCGTACCAAACCATCGCACTTTAGCGTAGACCATCGCACTTTAGCGTGACCATCGCGTTTTACCGTCCCCATCGCACTTTAGAGTCCACCATATGTAAGGAAAAAATAAAACCTAAAGGGACTTCCAAGAGCATAATCAAAATCACCAAAGTCAACTTTATCAATTGACTGCTTCCCTTCTGGAGCACCTGTGTTAATCCGTAATTTGTTATTGGGTTCTTACTGCTCACGCTTTAATAGTTGTTTTTGTAAAAAAAATTGTTATTGTTAGTCATTTGTCGTTTTACTTTTTGACCATATTGTTGTCTGTTTTTATAGGACTTTTGATTTTTGATGACCCACTTGACATGTTCAAACTCTTTTGAAAATTATGATTGATTGATTATTGGTTGCTTAACGTCTTGACAATTACGAAGAATTTGATAAAACATCATGATCAATATATCAAAACATTGACTACATGAAAGATGATTCAGTAGTTTCTGTGTATTTTTTTTTTTTTTTTTTTTTGTTATCAACAGCAGTATCTATTTCTTACCAAAGCAATTTAAAATACTGTCTACTTTATCAAATTGGTATTTTTGAAATGCTTTCGATTTATATTCTTATACGCTGCTCCGACCATTTACGTAAGTACGAATTGAACTCCTTAACGCAAACTATAATAGAAATTTGAAATAGAATTACGTGCTCACAATACAAATGATAAAACTTATTAGCTTGCTGTAGTGAATATCTTTGTATACTTCTCTGACTTTAATAAATCTTCAGATTTAATCACGACTATGCGCTTCATTTGAACGTGTGATGGCCACAGAATTGTGAGAAGTTAGTGACACTAGGAGTCTCTTGTGACAAATCGATATAAGATGATCCCAAGATATTGATACCGAAAGTAATATGAAAATTTGATAGTTAACCCATTATATGCTTGATTGATGTTATTGGGAGTGTTTGAAGAAAAAAACTATTCATCTCGGAAAGCGGAAAGACCATTTGATTGCTGCTAATAGCATGTCAAACGTTTGCTTCAATAACATATGCTTCTTGCAATGATATACTTACAAAGTTAAAAGAAAACGTCAATGTGAAATATATTTCCAAAGTCGAGATGAAAATAACCAACCATGCATTATGTTATATCGGAAAAGCTTTATCAAATCGACATGTTTATTCACTTGTTTATTATCTGCAGTTCTTACTCTTTATGAAATCTGCACCACTTCACAGCAAACACAGGATACATTGAATGGAAACGGAATACATTTTGATACAAAGTATATTGATGTAAAATATAATAGAGAAGCAAGAGCATACATGAAATTAAGACAGTACCAACGTGTTGCTCGATATGAAATAAATAGACAAAGATTCAAAAAGATTATGAAAGATTTCAGTGATAACTCACCAGGGATTACGAATTCTATTGATGCACAAAATTTGCCTTTTGGACAAAATTTCGACGATGAGTGTGTAGTATTGGAAAAGCTAGGTAAGCAGTACAATTCATCTGTCAGTATATACACTAAGTAAATATCTCAAATTCAGTAATTAAAATTTTTTAAGCGATCAAAAGATAGCTGCCTGTCAAAATAATTTACTGCATGAA
The DNA here is from genome assembly GCA_017311375.1 of Mytilus coruscus. Classification (NCBI taxonomy): domain Eukaryota; kingdom Metazoa; phylum Mollusca; class Bivalvia; order Mytilida; family Mytilidae; genus Mytilus; species Mytilus coruscus. The sequence goes on from CM029603.1 coordinate 30,467,093, forward strand.
GGAGAATAAAGTATAGCTTTGGATTAAGCCAAAAATTTGAAAATTCTCTCGAGGTATTAAAAAACTATTTGAAAGAGGACGATCCTGTTTTATTGAAGTCTATCAAACAGATTGGACACAACACGCGATAAGGAGTATAACACCTCAAACGAGTAGCTATACTTCAAAAGAGGGATATTTATCCAACGTCAACAATTATTTGAATAAATGCTTTATACTTGAATGGCACATTTTAATGAAAATTGCCATAACATTTTCGGAAAATGATAGCTTTTCCTTAATAACTTAGAAGTAAAAAGTTTATAATTTTTTTTCATCAAAATTGACGTTTTTCGAATAGACTACCATTTTGAGCTTGAAAATCAAAATATGGTCCTTTAGGAAAAACATTATACTGTTTAAAAATATGTGCAGTTTTTTTAAATAATAAGTTCAACTAAAAATCAATGTAATCATTTTTTTAGAAGTTATTTAGGAAAAGATACTTATTTTTGGAAATATTCCGCATTTAGTTCAGTGCACCAGTGGACCTGTTACAACACAACAATAGTAAATCACTGATTAAATATCTATACCTTTTTTTTAAACAAAAAAATTCAATGATAATTGTTTACTTGCTTTTTTAGATGGCCAGATACCTATCAACAACGTATTGAAATGTGATGAAGCGATGCACTATTTAAAAACGTTTCATTCTGATGTCGAAGATGGTGGTCACTGGCGATCAAAAAACTGTTCTCGTCATACTCTCATTATTATCATACCATACAGAGACAGACAACAGCATCGCTGTATATTACTTCGTTACATAATACCAATGTTGAAAAGACAGCATATAGAGTTCATGATTATTCTAGCTGAACAAGTAAGAGTGCTAATATACATACAGATAGATGACATATTCGCGATAATCTTAAATGAGAGTTGAAACGTTTTGTAGTTTATGTTATCTTTTATTCTTTATTCTTTATCATCTGCATTTTGATTGTATATTGTGTTTGGAACAGACACAAATAATGAGATGTGCTAATAGAATAAACAGTGCCTTTTTTGTACCTGATGCGCATTTCAACAAAAAACGTCTCTTCACTGATGCTAGAGGCCAAAGTTGTTGAAAATCCAAAACTTATATACACAAGGAATGAGAGCTTTGCATGAAGGAGATATTTTCCTTTATTTAAAATAATTTTCTAAATTTTGTAATCGCAAATTTTATTAACACAATATCCGTATTGTCATGCCAATAATGCAAATGCCAATAAAGCAATGCCAATACTGCTAATGGGATAACTATATACCCACCAAAGATGTGAACAACTAAAGCTAAACCTATCTAGGAATCAACATGAAACCATTTAAAAATTATTTGTTTTTCTCAAAACTAAAATTAAGTCAAAAACTGTAAGAGGGATCCATAAGAATTATAAAATTACGACTGGGTAAAATTTGAGGTCATAGTTTTTCCATTAAAACATTACCCCCATAGGTAGAAACAAATGCATTACAAAGTCTATATCTAAATAGTATAGTTGAAACAACTTTACAACACTTTAGAAAAAAAAGCAATTCTTATCCACGAGGATATTGTAAAAATGAAAATACCATGATATTGCACTGAATCAAACCAAATAAAGCCTTCATAATCTACAGTAATTGGCAAGATGATTTGCTTCATGTTGATAAAAAGAACTTCGAAATGAACAAGATTGGTTTATTGCTACATCTTTAACATTACCAAAAATCTTTAAAGCGGCTTTCTGCTCATATCCAACTAACATTTAAATGGCAGTCTAAGCCTCCCGTCTTTCATTCTGGTCTTTTCATTTGTCAGATCATACCTCTAGTATTAGTGTTCTCGTCCTCGTTATGCATGATATATTTGTCACTGGACGTCAAGCAAACAAAAATTAATTCCAGATTTAACAATAGTGTTTAAATATTTTAATACCTTTTTTTTTTTTTTGTCAAATTTTGTTTTGTTTATGATAGGCTGGTAATGAAACCTTCAACAAAGGTAAACTTATGAATGCCGCGTTCATCGAATCAACCAAACTGTTTACCTACCAATGTGTTGTGTTTCATGACGTAGATTTAATTCCTGAAGACGACAGAAATATTTATCCGTGCCCATGGCAACCTACACATCTCTCAGTTGCAATTGATGAAATGAATTACAGGTAAGTAATAATACATGCAGTAGTTGACCTATATTAATTAAATATTAGGGATGTGGTATATTGAAATGAGATACTAAAAAAAGTAATTATAACAAAAGACCAAATGAAAAAGATATGAACAACAGCATGTCACCGTGCGGTCTTCAACAATGAGAAAAACCAGCTATATAAGGCGCCGGGATGAAAATATAATGTGAAAAAAAATCAAAAGAGCAAACCAACGACCTTCTTAATGCAGAAAACAATGAACGAAAAACAATCATGACACGCACCAACCAACGACAACCACTGAACTACAGGCATCTGGCTTGAGACAAGCACATAATGTTTTTATTTTTCGACAACTTATTATACCATGTAAGGTAAAATATGTCCATGTGCTCATAATGTGAAAGAAATGATGCTTCTCTGGTTTCATCTTCTATACATTAAAATATCAAAGAGAAAATGTACTTTTTTTCATTACACTATATTCAAATTTGCATCTGCGTCAGTTCCATTACGTTTGTTCTAATAAAAGAAACAAAGCTGTCAAAAATAATTGAAATTTTGAAAAATTACTGCAAAGACATTAAAGTATTATTCCTTTTCTGCAGGCAAGTTTATCTTAAAATTCTCATTTACGAGTAAAAATAGATTAAAATGCATGTTATTGAAAACAAATATGGCTTCCTATCGATGTTTTGAGGAAAACTTATTAAATTTTACGGTCGTTCTTTCTCTCAAATATAATTAACATCCTTCAGTTGCATTTTCCTCCTATGTAATTTTCTATGAAATTATAGCATGAAAGCTATTCTTAGCGCAACGTAATTGATATGCTTCAATACAAGTTTATATTTTGGAATAGCAATTTGAAAGAAATTTGATTTTAACAATACTTACAAATTTTGATCTTTATCAAATATAATGTTATTAGAAGATGACAGTAACGGTAAAAAATTACCCACACAACATACTGTACAAGGTCGACGAGGGAAGTTAACATGAATGCAAACATTCAGGATACAATTTACATTGTCTATGATAAAATGGAAACTTGACAGTTGCAAAGACTTTGTACAACGAATTAGAGACAGACAATAAATACATGCATTACAAAAAAGAGAAGTCGTATTAACATTGCAATATTTTCATAATGGTGTAAAAAAATTTATTCTTCTATTCAAGGGACTAAATAGTTCAGAAAGTTATTAAGATATTTGAAAAAAAAAATAACTTAAACGGAGCCTTCTGACATATTCCAAAGATCATAATGCCGTGAAAGGTAGATTATCCCAATAATTCCGTAAAAGGTAGATTATTCGAATCGAAAAATGAACTTGAAATGTAACTCACCATATTACACTTAAAAGCAAAAAAAGTCCTCCCAGTATAACAAACATTTAGCCCAGTATAAACAGATATAACAAACAATCAACCCAGTATAAACAGATATAACAAAAAACCAGCCCTGTATAAACAGACATAACAAAAAACCAGCCCTGTATAAACAGATGTAACAAACAATCAGCCCTGTATAAACAGATATAACAAACAATCAGCCCGGTATAAACAGATATAACAAACAAACAGCCCAGTATAAACAGATGTAACAAACACACAGCCCAGTATAAACAGATGTAACAATCAATCAACCCAGTATAAACAGATATAACAAACAATCAGCCCAGTATAAACAGCTATAACAAACACACAGCCCAGTATAAACAGATGTAACAAACAATCAGTCCAGTATAAACAGATATAACAAACAATCAGCCCAGTATAAACAGCTATAACAAACACACAGCCCAGTATAAACAGATGTAACAAACAATCAGTCCAGTATAAACAGATGTAACAAACAATCAGTCCAGTATAAACAGCTATAACAAACAACCAACCCAGTATAAACAGATGTAACAAACAATCAGTCCAGTATAAACAGATGTAACAAACAATCTGCCTGGTATAAACAGATATAACAAACAATCAGCCCAGTATAAACAGATATAACAAACAATCAGCCCAGTATAAACAGATATAACAAACAATCAGCCCAGTATAAACAGCTATAACAAACACACAGCCCAGTATAAACAGATATAACAAACAATCAGCCCAGTATAAACAGATGTAACAAACAATCAGCCCAAAATAAACAGATATAACAAACAATCTGCCAGGTATAAACAGATATAACAATCAATCAGCCCGGTATAAACAGATATAACAAACAATCAGCCCAGTATAAACAGGTATAAAAAAAAAACAATCAGCCCAGTATAAAAAGGCATAACAAACAATCAGTTCAGTATAAACAGGCATAACAAACAATAAGCCCAGTATTGACAGATTTAAGAAACAATCAGTAGATATAAGAAGATGTGGTATGAGTGCCAATCAGACAACTCTCCATCCAAGTCAAAATTTATAAATGTAAACCATTATAGGTCAAAGTACGGTCTTCAACACGGAGCCTAGGCTCACACCGAACAGTAAGCTATAAAGGGTCCCAAAAATTACTAGTGTAAAACCATTCAAACGGGAAAACCAACGGTCTAATCTATATAAAAACGAGAAACGAGAAACACTTATGAACCACATCAACAAACGACAACTACTGAACATCAGATTCCTGACTTAGGACAGGTGCAAACAAATGCAGCGGGTTTAAACGTTTTAATGGTACCAAACCTTCACCCTTTTTCTGAAACAATAGTGTAACATCACAACATAGAAAGACACACTATAAAATATCAACTGAAATAGCTTAACTCAATCAAAGGACATATTAACACCATTGAACATACACTGAACAAATAAATTTGACCTATGATACAATGCAAATTCAAAATAAATAAACTAAGGGAAGAATAATAATAAAAGTAACATGTTATATCGGTATGAAATGTTAAACAATTTAAGAAAAAGCCCAGTATAGATAGGCATAACAAACAATCAGCCCAGTATAAACAGATATAGCAAACAATCACCCCAGTATAAACAGATGTAACAAACAATCAACTCAGTATTAACAGATATAACAAACAATCAGCCTAGTATAAACAGATATAACAAACAATCAGTCCAGTATAAACAGATATAACAAACACTCAGCCCAGTATAAACAGGCATAACAAACAATCAGTTTAGTATAAACAGGCATAACAAACAATCAGCCCAGTGTAAACAGATGTAACAAACCATCAGCCCAGTATAAACAGATGTAACAAACCATCAGCCCAGTATAAACAGGCATAACAAATAATCAGCCCAGTATTAACAGATATAACAAACAATCAGCCCAGTATAAACAGGCATAACAAATAATCAGCCCAGTATAAACAGGCATAACAAACAATCAGCCCAGTATTAACAGCTATAACAAACAACCAACCCAGTATAAACAGATATAACAAACAATCAGCCCAGTATAAACAAATATAACAAACAATCAGTCCAGTATAAACAGGTATTACAAACAATCAGCCCAGTATAAACAGATATAACAAACAATCAGCCCAGTATAAACAGATATAACAAACAATCAGTCCAGTATAAACAGGTATTACAAACAATCAGCCCAGTATAAACAGATATTACAAACAATCAGTCCAGTATAAACAGATATTACAAACAATCAGCCCAGTATAAACAGCTATAACAAACAATCAGCCCAGTATAAACAGATATAACAAACAATCAGTCCAGTATAAACAGATATAACAAACAACCAGCCCAGTATTAACAGATATAACAATCAATCAGCCCAGTATAAACAGATATAACAAACAATCAGCCCAGTATAAACAGCTATAACAAACACACAGCCCAGTATAAACAGATGTAACAAACAATCAGCCCAAAATAAACAGATATAACAAACAATCTGCCTGGTATAAACAGATATAACAAACAATCAGCCCGGTATAAACAGATATAACAAACAATCAGCCCAGTATAAACAGATATAACAAACAATCAGTCCAGTATAAACAGGTATTACAAACAATCAGCCCAGTATAAGCAAACATGGCAAACAATCAGTTCAGTATGTACAGGCATAACAAACAATCAGTCCAGTATAAACGGATATGACAAACAATCATCCCAGTATAAACAGATATAACAAACAATAAGCCCTGTATAAACAGGCATAACAAACAATCAGCCCAGTATAAACGGATATAACAAACAATCAGCCCAGTATAAACAGGCATGAAAAACAATCAGCCCAATATAAACAGGCATAACAAACAATCAGTTCAGTATAAACAGGAATAACAAACAATAAGCCCAGTATTAACAGATTTAAGAAACAATCAGCCTAGTATAGATAGGCAAAAGTAACAATCAGCCCAGTATAAACAGATGTAACAAACAATCAGCCCAGTATTAACAGATATAACAAACAATCAGCCTAGTATAAACATATATAACGAACAATCAGCCCAGTATAAACAGACATAACAAACACTCAGCCCAGTATAAACAAGCATAACAAACAATCAGCCCAGTATAAACAGATAAAACAAACAATCTGCCCAGTATAGACAGGCATAAAAAACAATCAGTTCAGTATAAACAGGCATAACAAACAATCAGTCCAGTATAAACAGATATGACAAACAATCAGCCCTGTATAAACAGACATAACAAACAATCAGCCCAGTATAAACAGATATAACAAATAATCAGCCCAGTATAAACAGGCATGACAAACAATCAGCCCAGTATTAAAAGATATAACCAAAAAAAAGCCCAATATAAACAGATATAACAAACAATCATCCCAGTATAAACAGGCATGACAAACAATCAGCCCAGTATTAAAAGATATAACCAAAAAAAAAGCCCAGTATAAACAGATATAACAAACAATCAGCCCAGTATAAACAGGCATAACAAAAAATCTGCCCGGTATAAACAGGCATAACAAACAATCAGCCCAGAATAAACAGGCAAAAAAACAATCTGCCTGGTATAAACAGGCATAACAAACAATCTGCCCGGTATAAACAGGTATAACAAACAATCTGTCCAGTATAAACAGGCATAACAAACAATTAGCCCAGAATAAACAGGCATAACAAACAATCTACCCGGTACAAACAAGCATAACAAACAATCATCCACGTATAAACTGGCATAACAATCAGCCCAGTATAAACAGGCATAACAAACAATCAGCCTAGTATAAACAGGCATAGCAAATAATCAGTTCAGTATAAACAGGAATAACAAACAATCAATCCAGTATAAACAGGCATAACAAAAAATCATTCCAGTATGAACAGGCATAACAAACAATCAACCTAGTATAAACAGGCATAGCAAACAATCAGTTTAGTATAAACAGGCATAACAAACAATCAGTCTAGTATAAACAGGCATAACAAAAAATCAGTCCAGTATGAACAGGAATAACAAAAAATCAGCCCAGTATAAACAGGCATAACAAAAAATCAGTCCAGTATGATCAGGCAAAACAAACAATCAGCCAAGAATAAACAATCATAATAAACAATCAGCAAAGTATAAACAGGCAAAAAGTACAATCAGCCCAGTAAAAATAGGCAAAACAAACAAATAGCCCAGTATAAACAGGCTTAACAAAAAATCAGACCAGTATAAATAGACATAACAAACAATCAGCCAAGTATAAACAGGTATAACAAACAATCAGCCCAGAATAAACAGGTATAACAAACAATCAGGCCAGTATAAACAGACATAACAAATAATCAGCCCAGTATAAATAGGCTGAACAAACAATCAGCAAAGTATAAACAGGCAAAAAGTACAATCAGCCCAGTAAAAACAGGCAAAACAAACAAATATCCCAGTATAAACAAGCTTAACAAAAAATCAGCCCAGTATAAATAGATATAACAAACAATCAGCCCAGATGAACAGGCATAACAAACAATCAGCCCAGAATAAACAGGCAAAAAAACAATCTGCCTGGTATAAACAGGCATAACAAACAATCTGCCCGGTATAAACAGGCATAACAAACAATTAGCCCAGAATAAACAGGCATAACAAACAATCAGCCCAGATGAACAGGCATAACAAACAATCAGCCCAGTATAAACAAGCATAACAAACAATCTGCCGGTATAAACAGGTATAACAAACAATCTGTCCAGTATAAACAGGCATAACAAACAATTAGCCCAGAATAAACAGGCATAACAAACAATCTACCCGGTACAAACAAGCATAACAAACAATCATCCCAGTATAAACAGGCATAACAATCAGCCCAGTATAAACAAGCATAACAAACAATCTCCCCAGTATAAACAGGCATAAAAAATATGCCTCGATTAAACAGCCATTCAATAAAATGCCCAGTATAAAAAGCCATAAAAAAATTATAGCCTGTATATAAACAGCCATAACAAAAAAAGTTTGGATAACGGTTGTAGTTGAGAAGGACAGTATGCCGGATATGGGTAACATTATATGCCCGGTCATTGAGTGTCGAATGGAGGTGGTAATAAGATACTAGATGACAGTATATACCTTCAAACTTGTTAGTATATGCGAAGCTCAGAAATACAATTATCGTTATGTTTAGTCTGAATAACTGTATTATCATTTAGACGTGTTGACCGATCACAGTTCAGCCATTTGTGATATCGTATTAACCTATGTTTTGTGGCTGTCAAAAGGATAGTTCGAATAATAAAGACATATCAGAAAGATTGATAGACAATTTTCATCAGACAGGCAGATCTCTAGAGACCATCTGATTTAGTTTTGCTTTATGTCCTTCTTTAACTTGTCCCAATCAATCCCAGACTAATTATTAGAGGCTGATATGAAATAACAAATATTTCAAATGATTGCAGAAATGGTAGGACGGTCATTGAAATAGATTCATAAATTGATTACTAAACAAAAACACGACAGAATCAAATTGTTGTGAAAGGCGAAGGAAAGATACATAGATAATCAATAGATAAATCCGATTTATAGAAACATTTTCTTGTTCAATACCAGAGCCGAAAACAAATGGTTAAATAGAAATAATCTCGTCCAGCCGTTGACAATTATCATCCAATGATAGATCACAACATCCGTTTACTTCATTTGTCTTAAAATCTAAATTATTTTGTTATCAGTAGTTTTTCGCTTACCGTTTTATTAAAATGTATGAGTTTTATAAATACACAACGAAGGACTTTGGCAGTGTAGTATATTTGTTTTTTATTTTGTATGATTTTTGTAAATTTGCTTTGTGCGTTTATTAATTTTTTTTCATTCACTTCGTTTGTTGTTTCCGGGAAAGATATTCTAATGTCAATATGTTCTTATCTTTAACAATCATCCAATAGACAGTGTTAGACATTTTGAAATATATAACTATTTTTCGAAAAATAGAAATATCTAAAATGTATCCAGAAGAAACGTACTTTAAAATTATTTAAGGGGACAGTAGTTTACCTATGTTGGAATCTCCAAATCGATTCAAGGTAGCAATAAAAACTGAGGGAATCTCAAAAAGAAGTGGGTGCGTCGACAGGGTAATAGTCTCCTGTTAGAAGTAGACTAGGTGCGTCTACAGGGTAATAGTCTCCTGCTAGAAGTAGGCTGTATGCGTCGACAGGGTAATAGTCTCCTGTTAGAAATAGACTGGGTGCGTCGACATGGTAATAGTCTCCTGTTAGAAATAGACTGGGTGCGTCGACAGGGTAATAGTCTCCTGTTAGAAGTAGACTGGGTGCGTCCACAGGATAATAGTCTCCTGCTAGATAAGACTAGGTGCATCGACATGGTAATAGTCTCCTGTTAGAAATAGACTGGGGCGTCGACAGGGTAATAGTCTCCTGTTAGAATTAGACTAGGTGCATCGACAGGGTTATAGTCTCCTGTTAAAAGTAGACTGGGTGAGTCGACAGGGTAATAGTCTTCTGTTAGAAGTAGACTGGGTGCGTCGACAGGGTAATAGTCTTCTGTTAGAAGTAGACTGGGTGTGTCGACAGGGTAATAGTCTCCTGTTAGAAGTAGACTGGGTGCGTCGACAGGGTAATATTAGTAATGTCCTGTTATGCATCACCCACCATGCGAATTCACACTCAGTCTAAGTGTCAGACTCGGGAATAGGACACAATCGGTCAAATTACAGATTAGACGATTATACAAACTATGTAAAACCCAAGACAGCGAAATCATGGCGCTAGTAAGTTGAGACACCGACACATTATATTGGTCCACTTATTCGTGATGATGAACGTAAAACGTATGCCGTGTCTATCGTAATAGTTCTTCTTCATAACTTTGTTGGATCAGTTTTGTGAAAGGAGAACACCCCTGTTAATGAGGTCCATATAGTGTGAACATGCTCGAGCTTAACTTATTAACTGAGATATGTAAACGCCATACGATGGAGTAGAGGGTATGTTACTGCTGAGAAAAGTGAAGTTGACAATTAAAGAGTTGAAATCAGCACGTTTGTCATAGATTCTATTTTAAAGTCGTTCATCTCTGTCAATATCGAGAAAAAGATCAAGATATGAAACAGACTTTCTACTTTCGGTAGTATCCTTACTCTCAAGTTCAAATGGATATATGACGTGTAAAAACTTATGGAAGTATGGGTTATTGAGTGACAGAACCTCACCAATATACTAGTATCTGAACGTGAAAATTAAAAAAGTGCAAGATGCTTTTACTTTTTGTCTTTGAGAAGGTTCTGTATAAATTCTGCTTCATATGCGTACAAAAAACAAGTCCATTAGTAGTGGTGCACAATTTTACCCATTGAAATCCCGACTGTATGCTGAAATATTAATCCACTAAACTCTACTAATATATTGTCGATAAAAATGTCCAGCATTTTGACGATATCATCTTCGGTGTATTTGCTGTGCGAATCTGTGTGGTTCTTCACATAGTCAGATTTTCCATGACCTAAAAAACAAGGAATTTGTGTCTACGTTTCACATTATTTTTTTGTAGAACAAAGCTTTGTTTAAAGAGACTATGAAGTTGATCTTTCAATTAAGCATAGGAATACTAGTGAAAGCGTAGAAAAAATAATTTTTGATATTAGTACAAAATTGTGTAGATTGTGATCGAAGATTTTGGAGTAGATCTTTAGAATTTTAAAGAATCCACATCTGTTTGACACCTCAGGTTGAACCCATTGCAACCTTTCTGAAGGCGATCTTTTACTGTAGAAAGACGATAGTAAGAACTTTAGAAAAATGTTTAGATGTTTCATGGCTTTATAAATCATATAAAATAAAATGTTTGATACAGGAATTAGGTATTGATAAAGCACTTGAAACACAAATATAACAAAACACCTCTTGTCACAGAGGAAATCCTGGACAATCATACGTTATATTTTCCTTTGGAATTCAACTTAAGATTGAGAATATGACATTTGTTTTACTCCATTGGATACCAAAATTATACAATTGTCCTTACAAGGAGTTATATTGCTAGTCCTGTTAAATGTTTCACAAAACCTCTTTCGTAATAACATCAGTAATCAAAACCATGCTGAAGAGGTTCTTGAGAAAACTATCCACTCTAGGTATGATATGAATCAGATCTTAATTTTCATTCATTTTAAAGATCATATTCATACAATGTATGTTCTTCTTCTCGTGCAAAAGTATGCAAACACAAAAGTATAGAACATTTGACTTCTCCTTACTAAACTCTAGAATTACGCAGTAACTTAAAGTAAGAAATAAATGTTAGTATTATTCCAATAACTTCACATTCTGCAATACATATAATGACCTCTCATTGACTCATTCGGTTGTTGACTATGTTCATCGCATCTATACCATTGAATTTAAATAAAGGATACCACTGATGCAATAAGGTATACCTCATATCCTGACTAACACTTAAACATTCACTTTGAAGGTCGGAAAAAAACTAACTTTACCACAAAAGAAATGATTTTATCTTTTATGTTACATCATTCCAGCTGTACCTGTATTTAGAGTATCAATCAATCTTCTTGTCGATACGATTTTCTAAAGCTTGCATTTCACGATAGAAGAAGAATAGAATTATAATTTAGTTCACTGTTAAAAAATATGTCGCAACTCACCAACGATATGTTCCATTCATGGTCGCAACTATATCGTCCTTTGTTTGTTTTCATGACTTATTATCGTCAATGGGTGCCACTAGTGGAGGAAGAATTATCTAAAAGAGAGGCGAAAGATACCAAAGGGACATTTAAAACTCATAAGTCGAAAATAAACTGACAACGCCATGGCTAAAAAAGAAAAAGACCAACAGACAAACAAGAGTACACAAAACACATCATAGAAAACTAAAGACTGAGCAACACAAACCCTACCAAAAACGTGGAGTGATCTCTGGTGCTCCGGAAGGGTAGGCAGATCCTACTCCACATGTGGCACCCGTCGTGTTGCTCATGTAAGTACAAACCTTTCTGGGGCACATGAGTTGATCACTAGTTTTTGGCGGGTGGAATTCCTTATTCTCTTTATTCTGTTTTGTGTTTTGTTGACCGTGGCTCGTCTTTTTCTTTAAGAAAGGTGTTATCTGTTCGATTTTGACTTTTGATTGAATGACTGTTATTTTCCTTTTTTCAACAATCGGATACTTCGTTAAAGCTAGCCGTTATGCTGGAACTCATGATTCAAACTTTTAATTATGTGTCATTCAGATCTTGAATAATCTTTCATAAAAGTGAGAGCTTTAGCTAGCTATAAAACCAGGTTTAATCCAGCATTTTCTGCATAAGGAAATGCCTGTACCAAGTTAGGAATATGACAGTTGTTTTCCTTCGTTTGATGTGTTTGAGCTTTTGATTTTGCCATTTGAGAAGGGACTTTCCGTTTTGAATTTTCCTTGGCGTTCGTTATTTTTGTTAACTAAGTAAGACAGTACATAAACAATATACAGATAACTAAAGCGACAACAAACACCACCAGAAACTGGAGGTGCACAAAGTCATCGTGGTACACTTGTTATAATCTGTCGATGAGGCGTCATATTTAACCTTGCACTAGATTGTCTGAACTAAATTGTTATTTCTAGAACATACATTTCTAGAACATACATTTGTAAACGTTTCTATAATTATACGTAGATTGCAGTATGAAATGTTGGTTGGTGGAGTTCTGGCAATGAGAAAAGAACATTTCGAGACTGTGAATGGCTTTTCTAACGAGTTTTGGGGATGGGGAGGAGAAGATGATGATATGGCCTACAGGTAATAATGATATTTTGTTATTCATATAAATTCACAAGAACCTATTGTAAAAGAATACGTGAAGTCACTTATCGATTTTTGGTTATTAAGCCACCAATTTTATTAAAGTTTGTCTTTTAATTTAGTAGGCTGAGACCTTTTTCTAACCGTTTTACTCAAGATTTCGGTTCTCCTTTGGAAACTGAAAAAAAAAATATTGTCAATCTAAATTATAAAAGTTGTCATCTCTGAAATTTTCAGTTATTACAGTTTTAGTTTTACAATTATTAACCTTTTTGCAAATATAATTTTTGCAGGAATGTATCCTAAACCTGAACATACTGTTTAATTATTTCTAACTCCGTATATGTTTTACAGAATCAAACTAGCTGGGTTGCGTATTCTAAGACCACCAAAAAATATTGCAAGATATAAGATGTTGCGCCACAAGAAACAAGTTCCTGCAAAATGGAATTCAAGGTAAACTAAAATTGAGATTTCAATACATAATTACCATGGTTGCGATGCCATTCTGAATACATAATCATTTTAATTATACCGTTTTAACACTGAGTCTAACATACTAACATTTTACCTATTTCAATGATGATTCTAAATGAAGGTATGAAAATTCTGTCTGACAAGGTCCATCTAATCTTGACCTCATGTGCATGGTTCAGTGGTCAACATTAAGCTTTCTTTATTTGGTCAGTCTCTCAAATACTATAAGTAAAAGTCAACTATATTTGAATTATCAATCATCAGCCAGTAACCAGTATTACGGTACTGGCATGACAATACGGGTTTTGTTTGATTTAGATTTGCTGTTGTAAAATTTTAAAACCATCTTAGATTGAGGAATATATCTCTCTTATGCAAAGCTCTTAATCAATATCTGGATTCAGCTATACTCTGGGTCCTTTTTGATTTGATCTGATTTTGTTTGTATACGTTTTTTTCAAATATTTTGACCTCGAGCATCAATGATGAGACATTAGTCGTACAAAGGCTCATCTGTTGCAATAAGATTTGTACCGTTATTGTTATAAAATGTTTCTCTTACCTTGAACTAATTATCATGGGTTCTAAGCTTATATAAAATAAGAAGATGTGGTTTGATTGCCAATGAGACAACTCTCCACAAGAGACCAAATGACATAAAAGTTAACAACTATAGGTCACCGTATGGCCTTCAACAATGAGCAAAACCAATACCGCATAGCCAACTTTAAAAGGCCCCGAAATCACAAATGTAAGGCAATTCAAACGGGAAAACTAACGGCTTGATTCATGTACAAAATAATGAACAAAAAACAAATATGATTTATAGCAACAAACGACAATCACTGAACTACAGGCTCCTCACTTGGGACAGGCACATACAGAATGTGTCGGGGTTAAACAGTACAACATAAGAACAGTTGAAAAGGGCTTAACTCATCAGATCGATACAAAGCAGAAAGACATCTAACAAAAACACAGACCGGACGTGGCAGGGTATTTATACATCCCTACAACAAAAAAAGACACTAAGTACAGATCTGAGAGTACTCACAGTTACTGACGGTATTTCAAAGCAAATAACAACTAATAAAAAAATCATACATCTAAGACTGAAATATAAATCATTACACATCCAACATTCAATGGCTTTAGTGTAAAGACGTCATTAACAGTCAGAGAAAAACATGGTCTTTGCAATGCCAAGATACAGGTATCGACACATTGAAGAGCCATGAATATCCATATGTATATAAAAATAATATTTAGTTTGATTTTAATTTACTGATAACAAAATCAATATTTATACCAGTAAAACAATATTCAAAGATCTAACAGTGTTGAATTGGAAACCTTTTAGAATAAGTGTATTTAAAGGGTCAATAAGTTTACCCGGATCGTATCTAAATTTCCGGGCATGGTAAACAACATCTCCGTAAAAATTAGGATGGGTAATCCCGTTTGAAATAAGTTTTCTACAGGTACAACCAAACTTCCAAATCAAATATTTGTATCTATGGAAGAATTTAGTAAAGGTTTTAATTAATTTGTGGTAACGAAGTCTCCGACTTAACCATTTACCAGTAATACAGTATATCGTCAAGTTATCGGAATTCCAGTGGGGACTAACTGTGCGCCACTTATTGCGGACCTGTTTCTGTATTGTTACGAGTTACAATTTATAACTAAAATCAGCAAAGACCCATCGAAACAACATCTGATACAAAAATTTAATAACACTTTTAGATATTTGGATGATATATTGGCTCTCAATAATGACGACTTCAGTATGTACACTAAAGAGATTTATCCAGCTGAACTGACTTTAAATAAAGCTAAAACTAACAATGAACACTGCCCCTTCCTGGATCTTGATATCTATATCTTTAACGGGAAGCTTAATACCAAATTTTACGATAAAAGAGATGATTTTTCATTTCCTATTGTTAATTATCCATTTATAGATGGTGACGCTCCCTTGTCAATATCGTATGGTGTTTATATATCTCAACTTGTTCGATTCGCTCGTGTATGTAACAACGTATTTGATTTTAACGAAAGAAATCTCTGTATTACTGAAAAATTATTACACCAAGGTTTTCGATATCACAAACTTGTCAAAGCATTTATTAAATTTTATCATCGGTACAAGGACATTATTCGTAATATAAATCAACATGCAGACATCTTACACGTTCAGGTATTTCACATCCAATCTTTAATGGTAATATTCTATACAAAGCACAAAAATGTCGTCATTCACCTCAAAAGCTAACCAAACCTTTAAACAGACTTAATCAGAAGGGATATAGTTACGATACTGTTGTCAGGTCATTAAAGATGTCATTTTTTGGATTTTTGGAATTAATATTGATTAACTCATAGGGTCTTTGCATCGGAAATAAACACATTTATTCTAAAACCAATTGTTGGCATGATACGGGTTGTGTTCTTCTCATTTTTATATGATGACATAATCTTTCAATCAGTTTAATTGAGGTCTGGAGCTGGCAAGTCAGTGACTGCTAGTAGTCCTTTGTTAATTTATGTATCATTGTCATTTTGCTTAGTTTCTTCTGTTACCTATTCTGACATCGGACTCGGACTTCTTTTAAACTGGGTTTAACTGTGCGTATTGCTGTGTGTTTGTTTATTATACATTGACTAGAGGTATGGGGAGGTTGAGATTTCACAAAACATGTTTAACCCCGCCGCAGTTTTGCGCCTGTCCCAAGTCAGGAGCCTCTTGCCTTTCTTTAATGAGTTAGCATATTTCTTAACATAATATTTCACATTTGTTGTCTAATGAGAGGTTTAGTAACAGACGGGATCACGGACAATGTTTCAAAGTGTATTATTGACACTGCAACTGGCACTTTCCATGCTCATGATGATAATTTTAGAATATTCTTATCGATTTTAAATGACATGTTTTCCATTTTAAGTATTATATGTTGTACCTCAAAGTCTGGATTAGCCATAAATTTTAAATATAATCATAAATAACTGATTTGAAAAAACAAAAAGTATGTCTCTTGCATGAACTTTTCATGGTTTTTAATTGATCTTTCAACTTTACTCTGTTCCCCTGTTCCGATTTTCAATTACAGTTGCCATGTTGATGAATTAACAGAAACGTCTGATATTTTCTTGATAATAAGTACCCTTTGGATAATTGTTGCGATATTGATTTCAATTTGCCCCGCTGTTTCAGAGAAAAAGACTTTACAAGTCGAAGTTTTATGGTTAACACTGTCCAGACAAATACCGACTGCAATATCTGATAAAGTACCTATGGGCAAGATAAGTCCCCAAATTGTTTAAATTGTAAAATACTCTAGAGGTAACCTCATGGGCAAATATTTCAACATTTAGTGTTAATATAATGTAGTACACTTCTAATAATAAAACAAAAGTTTATTATTTTATAGGATTAAACTGTTGAGTGGTGTAAACAGAAGATTCCTTCTTGATGGACTAAACAGTGCCAATTACTCTGTGGAAAAGTTGACTAAACACAAGTTCTACACCCATATACTTATAAATGTGGGAAAACAGCCACTATAATTGAATCAAACTAATGGATGACTATATTCAGTTGTGTTTCAGTTGTTATTCTTTGCTTCTTGTTTAAATTGAAGCAAAGAATAACAACTGAAACTATGACAATAGTATATTATGTCTATTGGCAATCCGTTTAACATTTATCGTCAGATTTTTACACGTCATTACCATCACGTGATACTAGTGATGTTGTTCTATAACACATTAATTAATCCTTATTTTTTATACTCTGTTCAATCTTTTGATGACCATTGTTATGACTTTTTAATTTGTATTTTCTTTCAGACATGATGTTGACTGTTCTTCCATTCAGGCATTTAGTTTTTGATAGTAATCTGGTATTTTCTTAGTTTTCTTTAAGCAATTCATAATCATATTTATCATACGCCATCATGATTTGGTTGAACTCAATGGAATATCTGCCACAGATAACCACGATTATGTTTCAATTGTCGTAGCGACGATCCCGTCAAATTTTCCTCGGTTGTAACATCACCGAATCTGTACTTGTCGTGAGCAACACGATGGGTGCCACATGTGGGGCAGGATCTGCTTACCGTTTTGAATGACCCGAGTCACCCGCCCACGGTTTTTGGTAGGATTTGCATTGCTCAGTCTTTGGATTTTTATGTAGTGTTTTGTAGAATGTTTAATTTGTCGTTTTTTTGCCATGGTATTGTTGGTTTTTTTATCTCCTAATATTTTATAATAGAAAAACAAAGAATATGGGATATCCATCCATGACACAGTACATGCACAGCAAAACACACACAAATAGCAAGGAAACAGCGATTTTAATGCTGTTCTTCATCTCAAAGTCAAAGTGGGGCCTTCAACACGGAGCTAAAAAAACTCTCGGTTGTAACATCACCGAATTTGTACTTGTCGTGAGCAACACGATGGGTGCCACATGTGGGGCAGGATCTGCTTACCGTTTTGAATGACCCGAGTCACCCGCCCACGGTTTTTGGTAGGATTTGCATTGCTCAGTCTTTGGATTTTTATGTAGTGTTTTGTAGAATGTTTAATTTGTCGTTTTTTGCCATGGTATTGTTGGTTTTTTTTATCTCCTAATATTTTATAATAGAAAAACAAAGAATATGGGATATCCATCCATGACACAGTACATGCACAGCAAAACACACACAAATAGCAAGGGAACAGCGATTTTAATGCTGTTCTTCATCTCAAAGTCAAAAGTGAGGCCTTCAACACGGAGCTAAAAAAACTCTCACCTCCCAGCAAGTTTAAGACGACCCTTAGCACCGGCTTGAGCGGAATTCTTAGCAAAAATAATTCGGATAGCCTTTGTAAGATAACACCACTAATGTATAGCCCTTTTTTTTTTTTTTTTTGGTATCTTCTGCTTTTTTTTCATAAATCACATGTGATGGTTAAATGTTGCTTACATTCAAATCAATTGTTTATCATATGAATATCTTAAAGGACACTTAGTCACTAAGTGAAACCTAATAACACAGCCATGCAATCAGGTCTTCGTTGAACGTACAAGCTCTGTTATGAAGTAAATAAGATCAACAATTGTTTTGTAAACCTGCATGGGTTTCCCTTGCCGACCTCTTCTTATTTTCATATGAATCGGAGTTCCTTCGGACACTTGTCAAAAACAAGAAGATCAAAGATGCCAGGTTATTTAATTTCACTTTCAGATATATTGATGATGTTTTTTCCATTAACAATCCGAACTTTTCTGATTGGGTTCCATTAATATATCCCCCAGAACTAGAAATTAAAGAAACAACAGACACGGCTTCCTCCGCCTGATTTTTAGACTTAATATGCCTCGAATTTGACATACACAGTCATCTCAGTATCAGAATCTATGATAAACGAGACGATTTTAATTTTGAAATTATCAATTTCCCCCACCTTAGTAGCAATATACCAACTTCACCTGCATATGGGATATACATTTCCCAACTTATTCGGTATTCAAGAGCTTGCAGCTCCTACTCAGACTTTGTAAAACGTCACCAGTGTCTGAGCAGAAAGTTGATAAACCAGAGGTATGCCAAAGAACGTCTCGTACTTTTTCTAAAAAAGTTCATTGGAAGGTACAAAGACCTTGTTGATAAATATTCCGTATCAACTTCACAAATATACACGATGGTCTTGAAGTATAGATTCTGCGTACTGACGTTGTTTATCATCTTGATAACGTGTTATAGTATTCTTGTATTTATCTTTATTGATATTACTTTTACTGTTAAGTCTGTTTTTTGTGACATCCATTTGACGCAACTCTGTACTTATGTATCCCGTCATACTTTGAACGACAAAATTATTTCATTTTATTAATATTACTTTACTGCAAAGTCTGTTTTTGTGATATCCATTTGACGTGACTCTGTACTTATGTATCCCGTCATACTTTGAACGACAAAATTATTTTATATCTACCTGTGTGACGTCATACGCGATTCTACGCCAGTACTTCAAATCTTTCAATCCTTTATGGGTGGATTTTACGATAGATAAATAAAATCGTATAATAAAAAAGCAAAATGTGGGTTTAATTTGATGTATGCCTTTTTGTGCTTCTTTGTTACATTTGTATGTTTTTATAGTGGTGATTAAGATGATAACACAATGTTGACTGCTGTACCCCTATTTTTGACATTTTTACCTATTGTGTCTGTTTGTTTTGTTCACGCATCGTTGTCAATATAATGAAATTTGATGCGACTGTCATACAAGTGAGAGGTTTAGCTAGCTATAAAACCAGGTTCAATCCACCATTTTCTACATAAGAAAATGCCTGTACCAAGTCAGGAATATGACAGTTGTTATCCATTCGTTTGATGTGTTTGAGCTTTTGATTTTGCCATTTGATTAGCTACTTTCCTTTTTGAATTTTCCTCGGAGTTCAGTATTTTTGTGATTTTACTTTTTATCCTTTACTGAAATTTGGTCAATTACAAATCATTATCATTTTTATTTCATTGATTGTTTTAGTCTAGTTTCTATTTTTCTGGTCATTCATTTCATGTGAAATGGAATTTCAAAAGTATAGAAAAAGTTATTGTTGTATCAGTGAAACCTGTAATTTTTCTTATTGTATACTTTTCTGAATGTTTGGTTTTCCAAACCATGCTCATCAACTTTGTAATTGTTTCATTTAAAAACTTTATAATTCAAGCAACAATGCATGTCTTATGTAAAATAAATGGGGAATGTGTCCATGGGACACTGATGATGCCCCTGCTTGCATATCATATAAATTTATAAAGGGACATAACTGAAGAATGGTAAAAGTGACGCTACCCAAATTTGTAATTGATCTGAGTTTTGTGGTCATAAGTATTATGTATAAGTTTCATAACATTTGGTTGAGGCAAACTTAAGTTAGAGAACATAAATGCAAAATTCAGCAATGTTTCCATTTGTAAAGGGGCATAACTCTAGAACAGTTAAAGTAACACCACCAAAATTCAGACTTGATTTGTATTTTGTGGTAATAAGCATTGTGTATAAGTTTCATAACATTTGGTTGAGGTTAACTTAAGTTAGAGAACGGAAACGAAAAATTCGGCAATTTTTCTATTTGTAAAGGGCATAACTCTAAAACGGTTAAGGTGACGACACCAAAATTCAAATTTGAATTGTATTTTGTGGTCATAAGCATTGTGTATAAGTTTCATGACATTTGGTTGAGGCAAACTAAAGTTAGAGAACAGAAACGAAAAATTCAGCAATTTTTCCATTTGTAAAGGGCATAACTCTAGAACCGTTAAAGTGACGCCACCAAAATTCAAACTTAATCTGTGTTTTGTAGTAATAAGCATTGTGTATAAGTTTCATAACATTTGGTTGCAGCAAACTAAAGTTAGAGAATGGAAACCAACTTTGGGACATACATACTTACAGACGGACAAGGGTAAAACTTAATGCCCCCTCTGCTTCAGCGAGGGCATAAAAATGTAAAGCCTACCAAATTAAAATCCTGGTATCTTTGATGAGTTTTTTCTACAAACGCATAGATGCCAATGCCAATGGAGATTTCTTTTCTGAGGATATCACCAACCCAATTGTAAACATTTCTGTGCTGACATGATATATCATTCATATCATAATTTCCCAAAATTTAAGGTTAATAATTATGTTTTTTAATCATTGTCTGTACCAGGTCAGGAATATGACAGTTGTTTTCCATTTGTTTGATGAAGTTGAGCTTTTGCTTTTGCCATTTGATACGGGACTTTCCGTTTCGAATTTTCCTTGCAGTTCGGTATTTTTGTTATTTTACTTTTTTGAAACACGTAAGTTTTTTTTCCAACAGGCAAACACTGCCATAGCCAAATTTGGCAGAACTTTTTCAATTTTTGGTTTCAAGTTAATATTGATTTGGTTTTTGATTTTTTTCATTTGAGAACCACTGATGAGTCAAATGTAGACAAAACATCTGGGGTACCAAATTATCTTTGATGAGTTTATAACGAGGATGAAAAGAACATCGTTGAAAACAAAAGTAATCTCTTATCTGTCATGTGATGCCTGACCCTGTCAAAAGTTAGAACGTGAGAAAAGGATGAATTGTCCAGATAAAGATTAGTGTATCTTTTTAGCATAAAACAGGCCATTAGTTTTATTGTTTGATTTGTTTTGCATTTTGCCATATTGTGTCTTTTTATAGCTTACTATACGGTATGGGTTTTGCTCATTGCTGAATGCCGCACAGTGACCAATAGGTGCTAACATTCACTTCATTTTGTGTCATGCAGAATTATGTCTCATTGGCTATAATACCACATCTCCTTATTTTTATATTTAAAGTACAAAACACTGAAAACTTGATATTTATGCTATATTTCTAAATGTATAATGAAATAAAATGCTCCATGAGGGCGCAGCTTGATACGACCGCAGAGGTCGAACCCTGAATAGTTGGGGCAAGTATGGACACAACATTCAAGCTTGATACAGCTCTGAATTTGGATTGTGATTAAATATTTGACACAGCATAGGTTTCTGACACAGAATGAATGTGGTCTAAGAACTTAAAATTTTAAATTGGACATTCACCTATTATGGTCCAATATCCAAAATCTAAATACATGGTTAGATTCAGCATATCAAAGAACCCCAAGAGTTCAATTTTGATGAAATCAAACAAAGTTTAATTTTGGACCCTTTTGACCTCAATGTGGACAAAGTTGATAACGGGCCCAAAATCAAAAATCTAAATACATGGTTAGATTCAGCATATCAAAGAACCCCATATATTCAATTTTGTTGAAATCAAACAAAGTTTAATTTTGGACCCGATTTGGACCAACTTGAAAACTGAGCCCATAATCAAAAATCTAAATACATGTTTAGATTCAGCATATCAAAGAACCCTATGAATTCAATTTTGTTAAAATCAAACTAAGTTTAATTTTGGACCCTTTGGACCTTAATGTAGACCAATTTGAAAATGGGACCAAAATTAAGAACCTAAATACACGGTTAGATTCGCATATCAAAGAACCCCAATAATTCAATTTTGATGAAATCAAACAAAGTTTAATTTTGGACCCTTTTGACCTCAATGTGGAAAAATTGATAACGGGCCCAAAATCAAAAATCTAAATACATGGTTAGATTCAGCATATCAAAGAACCCCATATATTCAATTTTTGTTGAAATCAAACAAAGTTTAATTTTGGAACCCGATTTTGACCAACTTGAAAACTGGGCCCATAATCAAAAATCTAAATACATGTTTAGATTCAGCATATCAAAGAACCCTAAGAATTAATTTTGTTAAAATCAAACTAAGTTTAATTTTGGACCCTTTGGACCTTAATGTAGACCAATTTGAAAACGGATTAAAAATTAAGAATCTAAATACACGGTTAGATTGGGCATATCAAAGAACCCCAATAATTCAATTTTGATGAAATCAAACAAAGTTTAATTTTGGACCCTTTGGACCTCAATGTGGACCAATTTAAAACGGGCCCAAAATCCAAAAACTTAATACACGATTAGATTCAGCATATTAAAGAACCCCAAGATTTCAAGAATAAAACCCCATTGAAATTGGTCAAGAAATAAGCAATTTATACAAAGTATCTTCTTTGCACAATACTGTGCAATTGAATATTTCTTGCAATTGCGCAATACTGTGCAATTGAATATTTCTTGCTATTGCAATACTGTACAATTGACAATTTCTTGCTATTGCGCAATATTGTGCTATTGGATATTTCTTGCTATTGCGCAATACTGTGCAATTGAAGATTTCTTGCTATTGCGCAATACTGTGCAATTGAAAATTTCTTGCTATTGCACAATACTTATTATATAATAATTTACACATCCTGTTAGGTGTGTATCTCCTGCCATATCATTATTATTTGCTTTTAAATATAAATCAGAAATAACCAACTTAAAATGGAAAATTTTAAAGAAAAAAAGGAAAAAAGAACCCCCAAATTTTTGAACCCCTTATGATTCATCACCCCAAACTGAATCCCAGCCTTCCTTTGTGATATGGAACCTTGTAGTACAATTTCAGAAAGATCCATACACTTACACACAAGTTATTGTCATGAAACTAGAAAATGCTTGTTTTTGCCCTTTTGGCCCCTAATTCCTAAAATTTTGAGGCAATTACCCCAAAATCAATCCCAGCATTCCCTTTGTGATATGGAACCTTGTGGTACAAAGTCAGAGAGATCCATACACTAACACACAAGTTATGTCTGGAAGTTACAAAATGCTTATTTTGGCCCCTTTTGGCCCCTAATTCCTTAACTGTTGGTACCATAACCCCAAAATCAATCCCAACCTTCCTTTTGTGATATTGAACCTTATGGTAAAATTTCATAGAGATCCATTCACTTAAACTAAAGTTAGAGTGCGAAACCAATGCGTCTTCGGACGACGACGACGACGCTGGACGATTTACGGCGACAACGACGCGCGACGACGACGACGACGCCAACGTTATACCAATATACGACCACAAAAATTTTTTGCGGTCGATAAAAATCTAATATATCACAAGCATTCATAACTATACAATTACATCTTTTAACAATAAATAGCAAAATGTCTTTCAAGTCACAGTATTTTGTTATATCTAAATAACAATAGTCTTTAAACAACAAAATATACACAGCACTTAATTGCACAATAAGAATGATAGACCAATCAAAACATAAAAAGAAAGCATTATGTATAATAATATAAATTATCTATAATATTGTAAATCATAATGCAGAGATTTCTTCAGGGTTTAATGTATAATAAAATTTACATGTAGCAGACATTATTTCTTGTGATTAGATGACCATAATAATGGCCAGTAAGTTATTAGTACCATTCCTTGTCAAACTTACAACTTTGATCAATGGTGCATGACATATTGAATGTCAATGTTTATCAAAATTGTATTGATATAATTTTCCAATGAACATTAACAATCTGTGTTTTAAAATTTGAATTTATTTTCACACAGTTTTCAACAATGGAAGGATTCTGCTTTCATTTTCATGCTGGAAACAAACAAAGAATGATAACCTAAGTTTACAATGTTATTAGGTGGGAAATATAAATATACATATTGCAATTCTGATAAACCAGGACTAATTATCAATGAAAAGAAATATTAATCAAGGTACATGGGAACTCCTTGCCAAAACAGTTATGGCATTAGTATATAAAAAACGCAATATGAATGATTTTTTCATTCTAAAATCATAAACCATAACAATTAAAACAAAAAGGCATATTAAATGAAATATTACGTAAGAAATTTTAAAAGATTAGCTGGTCACATAGATACATGCTATTTTTACACTGTATAAATATATATGGGGCCAATTTCACCTGCAAAGTATTGCTAAAACTTAAGACCCTACAAAATTACTTCTTAATGCATCATAGGCAAATTGAGAAAAAGCGTTAGCTCTGGTGAATTGGCTTAATGAAATAGAAAAGGTTTTTTTCACATGATGTCAAATATTAATGACTTTTTATAAAAGGTTTTTGCTTAAATGATCTAATCATAAACTTTGATATGTAAAACATGCAGAATTCCCATTGTTTGTTTTTTTCACACTTTAAAAATTTTAAGAAACCTGCAAAAAAGAATTATCAAATGCACATTGTCTTCTTTTCAGATATTTTTTGGTGAATAGAAACTTAAAATCTATTCATAGTTTCATAAATGCTAATTTATACATTTTATACATTTTAATATTTGAGATCATTTGTTTATTTTACAATTTGATGCATACAGAAATAAAATTTGATTCTGATACAAACACAGTTATACATATTTAATATTAAACATGTTTAAAAGTTTCAAATCAAATATACAATTACTTGAAATAAAAACATGACACAATAAACATAAAGTGCAATGAACATACAATAAAACATCAATAAAGAGGAACAGTACATTTCTGGTATTATGTTATACTTTTATATTTTTAAAATGATTTATCAGCAATGGAATTACCTTTAATTTACATTTTCTTTTATTCAAGGTAACTGTATTGGAAACTTATTGTATGATGTAAATCTTGTCTATCCTGCATGTATACAACAAGTGTATGCTTTGGACAATGAAGAATAAGCTCAAAATTCTATTTTGATAAAACTTCTAGAAATATAAATTTAAAAATAAAACCTAAAACCACAACATCAATTGTACACATTCTCCACAAAACAGTGTTATTAAATGCATATATGTATATTAAATCTTTTGTTTTAAAATAAACTTATTTACCAGAAAAGTATCATACATTTAATATTAAATACAAAAGTACCTGAAATAGGATGGGAAATGTAGTAAAGTTATTTACTAACAAATTATATTAAAAAGTCATTTAAAGCCTTCTTAGACAATAAATATTGGACCTGGACATTATCATGTAGTGACCATACACATAAATGTATTTTATTTATATAGAGAACCTTTATTCTTATATATCGTATCAATGCAATTATTCAAATTAATATGCACAAATATTTCTACAACAAAATATAATGGAAATATGGTGGGGATCGAGATTAAACTTTGTTCACTAGTATCTTTTTGTGTAACTTGTCTGGGTATGAGTATTGTGTAATACAGGTTGTAATTAATCAACAACAAAAATTAAATATAACAAAAATCTAATCTTTTGTGTCTGTAATTATCTGAAATTTAACTATCATTAGTAAATCTGTAAAATATAACTTCTATCAGTAAAGCCTCTATGTATTTGTATGGCAACTTTGCATAGCATATAAAGCATGTGGAGTACACTGTGACACAATTGCATCCACTGATTGAAAAAAGATCTACAATTGCTGCCCTAGATAAACAAGTACTGAATAGTCCGACTTAACCTTGCACAACTAGAATTATCCAAAATTCTGGGACAATCTGAAAGTGATGGATATATTCATTCTTTTTAGTGGAATATCAAGAGATTAGCAATGTTGAAGTTAAATAGCTCTCTAGATCTACATACTTAAATGGTCATCAATTCAATCTCAATATTTCATTGTGAGTGCTTCAAAAGGCCAAGCCTATTTAAATCAACTGATATTTTGCAATAAATAAAAGCATGAAGAGAGAAGATGGAGGTTTAAATGACCATTTATCATAAAAACCTATTTTGACCTCAATTTATGAAATCCCACAAAATAAATTTTCATCTTCAACAACTGTCATCATTGATTTTTATAAATCAATGACCATCATCTATCTCATATGAGTTTAATGACAATCATGCATTGCAAATAAACTTATGATAACACTAAAAACCAGATGATTTCAAGTCCAAGTCGAAGTATCAGAGCAGACATCCTAAGAACTCCAATCTAATTTAGGAAGGCTGTCTCACTTAAGGCTATACAGAACAGGTAAAAATAGTGAATGATTAAACAAGGCTAAAGCAATTTTAAGCTTAACTTCCTTCTTTTTATAATCCTTAATGATTCAATTACATTCTTTATTCTTTATTCTTTTAATCACCTTTTTTAACATCTGTATCTTTATATATAGCTTAATTTGTAGATAAACACCTATAAACTGCATGTATATAAGGAAATGTGAAGCATCTAAAGCATGTATTGCTTATACTGGCACATGCTTTAAGGAACTAGAAATGTCAACTACCTAACCCGAAATCAACAATAACTTGGACTATATCACTTGTTGTATTTTTGTTTGGATAATGTACTTCCTTCCTTCTAACACCAATGCACAACTTCTGAGTAAAATAATTCTATTGCCAGAAAACTTTGGTGAGATCTTACAGACTTGCAACATATCTCAGTTATTATATTTACTCTCCTGATTTTAACAACTGAGACATCAAAACAGATTGCATGGGTCATCAGCAAGCTGAAAACACTAAATAATCATTTAGAATTACATTTCACAGTCACAATAATTCATCAATACACAGACTAACTTGTCACAATAAAGCTGTCCTAAAAATGTCTTTGTACAATAAGAACTTTTGGGAACAACTCAACTCATTTCAGCTCTTTGTCTTGATTGAATACTTGTTCATTTTAATAGCTTTTCAATCTGCTGGGCCAGACTATGAAGCTGAAATAAAGAAAAGATTCATTTAATAAAGTTAAATCTATCTTTAAATAAATGGAGAATGTGTCCCCATGGACACAGATGATGCCCCCGCTTGCATACAACATTATAAAGGGACATAACTCAAGAATAATAAAAGTGATGCTACCCAAATTTGTACTTAATCTGAGTTTTAAGGTAATAAGTATTGTGTATAGGTTTCATAATGTTTGGTTGGGGCAAACTTAAGTAACAGATTGGAAACTAAAAATTTTGCAATTTTTCGATTTATAAAGGAGCATAACTCGATAATGATTAAAGTGACGCTACCAAAATTCAACTAGATCTGTGTTTTGTGGTAATAAGCATTGTGTATAAGTTTCATAACATTTGGTTGAGGCGCATCTGTTGCAATTCCACCATCCCTAAGGTAGTTCAGGATATAACGGAAGTGAGTTCCATCTCTATCAATAAAAATGGTGCCATCTTCCTCTGCTTTAATGTTGTGACGACCACTAAACATGGCAGCCAACATGGACTCACTGTCCCTGGTCAAGGTCAGTTCTGAGGTGGTGTATATTGTTCCACCAACATCCAGTCTGATTCTTCCCTACAAAGATAAAATCTACAATATGTCAATCAATGTTTAAAGAGTTGAGCCCATCCCACAATTTTGGTTTCAAGCAGATATAAATGAAACCAGGGCAAAACTTTTATAGTAATAAGTATTTCCTTTCATCTTTGTGTGCTGCAAAAATAGCACAACCACAGACAAAATTATTGACTTTACAACAATATTACATTTACATCTTTTGAAGTATAAATGTAGTATTTGATGAATGTAATTTTTTTCTCGTCACATCTTTTTCAAGGAAAGTTGCTATTATTTTCATAATGACGTTACAACCATTGTCCCTCTTTGCCTCCCCAATTTTGAATGCATAAAAAGGAATCAAAACTAAAAATTGTAATGCATTTTTCAAAATGTTGCTCTGTAATGATCTTAGGACAGATAAATTAAAGCAATTCTGAACTTCCTTAAAAGATTTTTCCTGAAACA
The DNA here is from genome assembly GCA_017311375.1 of Mytilus coruscus. Classification (NCBI taxonomy): domain Eukaryota; kingdom Metazoa; phylum Mollusca; class Bivalvia; order Mytilida; family Mytilidae; genus Mytilus; species Mytilus coruscus. Next base: position 30,496,117 of record CM029603.1, read on the forward strand.
GGAATAGTTATTTAACAAGAGGCTGTCAGAGTGACAGCAAACCAGATTTTTTTTACATTTATTTGTGTCCTGGCATTTTTCAATGTCACAAGTACCATAACTCCTGAGCGGTAAAAGTGATAATCATCAATATTGATTTTACTTCCATTTTGTCATCAGTAACAACAAATTAAAATTTGAGAAGCTTTGGTTGAACGGTTAATGAGTTAAAGCACGGACACGACTGGAAACACCATTTTTCAATCTTTCAAGAACCATAATTCCTGAACGGTGAAGGTGAAAATCGTCAATATTGAACTTGACCTCCATTTTGTCATCAGTAACAACATACTAATATTTGAAAAGCTTTGGTTGAACGGTTCATGAGTAAATGCACAGACACTGTTTGGCAGCCGCCTGCCCACTGTACATTCCCAAATGAATAACCGATTTTTACTTCGTAAATCCAGTAATAATAATAATTTTTTTTTCATATGACACATTTCTATACCTGTCCAGCTGAAGCTATAGTTTATGATACATATTTCAGTGTGCATGACATACTTTGTTTTTCTGTTGTAACCCTCTTTAAGAGGGTCGTAATGGGGTACCTTCATGATGAATAACGGTAAAAATTCTTGCCAAATGACGTTAACGGTAATATTTGGTGCATGACGATAAAATGTGCACTTTCTTTTAGATGATAAACAAATCGACTGATTTTGATGAATCATGTTAATTTTTTTTCCAAAAATAATGGTAACGATAATTATTTGAGACCTCTGAAGAATCATGATAAGGATATTTTGACGAATCAACGTAAAATTTTAATCAATTTGGCGCTTATGGTAGCTGAAAATGACCCTTTGGCCTGACAAACTTACGTTAGAGAACGGAAATAAAAATTTTTGCAATTTTTCCTTTCATAAAGGGGCATAACTCTAGAATGGTTAAAGTGACGACACCAAAATTCAATATTGATCTGTGTTTTGTGGTAATAAGCATTGTGTATAAGTTTCATAACATTTGGTTGAGGCAAACTTAAGTTAGGAAATAAAAATTTTTGCAATTTTTCCTTTTATAAAGGGGCATAACTCTAGAATGGTTAAAGTGACTCCACCAAAATTCAAACTTGATGTTTATTTTGTGGTAATAAGCATTGTGTATAAGTTTCATAACATTTGGTTGAGGCAAATTTAAGTTAGAGAACAGAAACTAAAAATTTTGCAATTTTTCCATTTATAAAGGGGCATAACTCTAGAATGGTTAAAGTGACACCACCAAAATTCAATATTAATCTGTGTTTTGTGGTAATAAGCATTGTGTACAAGTTTCATAACATTTGGTTGAGGCAAACTTAAGTTAGAGAAAGGAAAATAAAAATTTAGCAATTTTTCTATTTATAAAGGGCATTTATACAACTCTAGAACGGTTAAAGTGACACCACCAAAATTCAAACTTGATCTGTGTTTTGTGGTAATTAGCATTGTGTATAAGTTTCATAACATTTGTTTGAGGCAAACTCAAGTTAGAGAATGGAAACCAATTTTGGGACGTACGGACGTACTGACGTAGTACAGATGGACAAGGGTAAAACTTAATGCCCCCTCCGCTATGGCGGGGGCATAAAAAGTTGCAGACTAGTTGGATCTTTATTTTTCTCTCTCTCTCTTGATTGTTATGATTATATTAGAGGACTAACAGCTTTCAATATGGACACAATGTTTTTATCTGCAACTGTAAGACTTTTCTGTTGGAGGAAGCACAGTTGAAATACCTTCTTTGGTTAGATTTTAATTAAATCAAGCTTAAAGGTATGGCACTGGATAGTTGGATAAACTTTTATATCAAGATCTTCTTCTTCTTGGTTTCAGATAAAATTAACTTCAAGCAAACATTACTTTTATCCTTACATTGACCAGGAAATCTTATTTCAAATTCTTTTTCCTCAGCTAGCCTGGAATTATTTATTCTCAATAAATTATTTTCAGATTATTTACTCTCCTATCATGCTGTAAGCTGTAATTTTGAAAAGTTTCAAACCTGAAAATAAATTGCCTCATTTCTGAGCTCTCTCAACACCTGACGGCTTCTGGGTAGAGCATCTGTTGCAATTCCACCATCCCTAAGGTAGTTCAGGATATAACGGAAGTGAGTTCCATCTCTATCAATAAAAATGGTGCCATCTTCCTCTGCTTTAATGTTGTGACGACCACTAAACATGGCAGCCAACATGGACTCACTGTCCCTGGTCAAGGTCAGTTCTGAGGTGGTGTATATTGTTCCACCAACATCCAGTCTGATTCTTCCCTACAAAGATAAAATCTACAATATGTCAATCAATGTTTAAAGAGTTGAGCCCATACCACAATTTTGGTTTCAAGCAGATATAAATGAAACCAGGGCAAAACTTTAAAGTAATAAGTATTTCCTTTCATCTTTGTGTGCTGCAAAATAGCACAACCACAGACAAAATTACTGACTTTACAACAATAATATTACATTTACATCTTTTGAAGTATAAATGTAGTATTTGATGAATGTAATTTTTTTCTCGTCACATCTTTTTCAAGGAAAGTTGCTATTATTTTCATAATGACGTTACAACCATTGTCCCTCTTTGCCTCCCCAATTTTGAATGCATAAAAGGAATCAAAACTAAAATTGTAATGCATTTTCAAAATATTGCTCTGTAATGATCTTAGGACAGATAAATTAAAGCAATTCTGAACTTCCTTAAAAGATTTTTCCTGAAACAGGAATAGTTATTTAACAAGAGGCTGTCAGAGTGACAGCAAACCAGATTTTTTTTACATTTATTTGTGTCCTGGCATTTTTCAATGTCACAAGTACCATAACTCCTGAACGGTAAAAGTGATAATCATCAATATTGATTTTACTTCCATTTTGTCATCAGTAACAACAAATTAAAATTTGAGAAGCTTTGGTTGAACGGTTAATGAGTTAAAGCACGGACACGACTGGAAACACCATTTTTCAATCTTTCAAGAACCATAATTCCTGAACGGTGAAGGTGAAAATCGTCAATATTGAACTTGACCTCCATTTTGTCATCAGTAACAACATACTAATATTTGAAAAGCTTTGGTTGAACGGTTCATGAGTAAATGCACAGACACTGTTTGGCAGCCGCCTGCCCGCTGTACATTCCCAAATGAATAACCGATTTTTACTTCGTAAATCCAGTAATAATAATAATTTTTTTTTCATATGACACATTTCTATACCTGTCCAGCTGAAGCTATAGTTTATGATACATATTTCAGTGTGCATGACATACTTTGTTTTTCTGTTGTAACCCTCTTTAAGAGGGTCGTAATGGGGGTACCTTCCTGACGAATAACGGTAAAAATTCTTGCCAAATGACGTTAACGGTAATATTTGGTGCATGACAATAAAATGTGCACTTTCTTTTAGATGATAAACAAATCGACTGATTTTGATGAATCATGTTAATTTTTTTTCCAAAAATAATGGTAACGATAATTATTTGAGACCTCTGAAGAATCATGATAAGGATATTTTGACGAATCAACGTAAAATTTTAATCAATTTGACGCTTATGGTAGCTGAAAATGACCCTTTGACGCCTGACAGTAAAGGGCATTCCTACCCTCCTTTAAGGACAATTATGACAAAAAAGTTCGGAATGCAAAAGATACAAATGCTTGAGATCATAGAAGCAAGGAGTGTCTTAACAGGACTGCTAAATCCATCTAATGTCAACTTCTCTGAAGGAATTGAAACCTTAGTTTTTTAATACAATAACATAACTTATTAGCTTTGAGATTCATTTACAAAACCTATCATTAAGCACTTGTTACTGGGAAGGTTGTACCTTCATAACCTGATAGACTACAAGTTAAGTGGTACTTGTCCAATAGTAATAAAATGCTCCGCAGGGCGCAGCTTGATACGACCGCAGAGGTCGAACCTTGCACAGTTGGGGCAAGTATGGACACAACATTCAAGCTTGATACAGCTCTGAATTTGGATTGTGATTAAATATTTGACACAGCATAGGTTTCTGACACAGAATGAATGTGGTCTAAGAACTTAAAAATTTTAAATTGGACATTCACCTATAATGGTCCAATATCCAAAATCTAAATACATGGTTAGATTCAGCATATCAAAGAACCTGAAGAGTTCAATTTTGTATGAAATCAAACAAAGTTTAATTTTGGACCCTTTTGACCTCAATGTGGACAAAGTTGATAACAGGGCCCAAAAATCATAAATCTAAATACATGGTTAGATTCAGCATATCAAAGAACCCCATACATTCAATTTTGTTGAAATCAAACAAAGTTTAATTTTGGACCCGATTTGGACCAACTTGAAAACTGGGCCCATAATCAAAATCTAAATACATGTTTAGATTCAGCATATCAAAGAACCCTAAGAATTCAATTTTGTTAAAATCAAACTAAGTTTAATTTTGGACCCTTTGGACCTTAATGTAGACCAATTTGAAAATGGGATAAAATTAAGAATCTAAATACACGGTTAGATTGGGCATTTCAAAGAACCCCAGGCCAGTAATTCAATTTTGATGAAATCAAACAAAGTTTAATTTTGGACCCTTTGGGCCTCAATGTGGACCAATTTAATAAACAGGGCCCAAAATCCAAAAACTTAATACACGGTTAGATTCAGCATATTACAAAACCCCAAGAATTCAAGAATAAAACCCCATTGAAATTGGTCAAGAAATAAGCAATTTATACAAAGTATCTTCTTTTGCACAATACTGTGCAATTGAATATTTCTTGCAATTGCGCAATACTGTGCAATTGAATATTTCTTGCTATTGCACAATACTGTACAATTGACAATTTCTTGCTTTTGCGCAATACTGTGCAATTGAAAATTTCTTGCTATTGCACAATACTTATTATATAATAATTTACACATCCTGTTTGGTGTGTATCTCCTGCCATATCATTATTATTTGCTTTTAAATATAAATCAGAAATAACCAACTTAAAATGGAAAATTTTAAAGAAAAAAAAGAAAAAAGGAAAAAAGGAAAACCCCCAAATTTTTGAACCCCTTATGATTCATCAACCCCAAACTCAATCCCAGCCTTCCCTTTGAGGTATGGTACCTTGCAGTACAATTTCAGAGATCCATACACTTGAACACAAATTATTGCCTGGAAACTAGAAAATGGTTATTTTTGGCCCTTTTTGGCCCCTAATTCCTAAAATTTTGAGGCAATTACCCCAAAATCAATCCCAGCCTTCCCTTTGTGATATGGAACCTTGTGGTACAATGTCAGAGAGATCCATACACTTACACACAAGTTATTGTCTGGAAGTTACAAAGATGCTTATTTTTGGCCCCTAATTCCTTAACTGTTGGTACCATAACCCCCAAAATCAATCCCAACCTTCCTTTTGTGGTATTGAACCTTATGGTAAAATTTCATAGAGATCCATTCACTTAAACTAAAGTTATAGAGTGAAAACCAATGTGTCTTCGGACGACGACGACAACGACGCCAACGTCAACATCATACCAATATACGACCGCAAAAATTTTGCGGTCGTATAAAAACAAATTTAAGACTGATTTCTGTGCTCACTACATGTATTTAAAGAAAAAACATCATTGGTTATGGTCAGAACCAACAGTTTGGAAAGCCAAAAAGATAAAGGCCATATTGAATTTGTTGCATGATGTGGAATTTTTCTCAGCGCTCACTTTAAAGAATTTGAGAAACAGTTTTTGCACAAGTACTCTTATATTTGGACTACTTGTTTGATGTTGTCTCATATCTATCTTCCCAACAGCAATCTTTTTTTTCCATTTTGACATAATTTTTCCATTTCATCCCCAAACCGGTTTTCTATTCTTAGACTTGATAAATATTTTGGATAATCAGTAAGTGAAAAGATGATTCAGACCAAATTTATACTCCAACTAGTCTAATGATTTCAGAGAAAAATAATCTGTAAATGTCTGAGAATGTTTGAGAATAATTGGAAGGACAACAGACACCAAGTAATGACAATAGGTTACAAAGTCTGTTAAGGGGAGTCAACTCTGTCAACTATAGATGATCCAGGTATTTTGTTAAACTTTAAGCATTATGTACTTTAAGTTTAACAAAATACTTTTATCATCTATAGTTATTTATACATTAGTAAATTTTCATTCCCTTATTTTGAAAAAGAGGAGAATGTACATATTAAATTTTCTATTCCTGTTAAAATCTCAGTACCCAATTTGCACCCATTAAAATAAAAAAAGCCACAGAAATCTTATAGGTTTTCTTAAAGACTAAACTATCAATATTTTTATCATTTGCCATTATGCACGTCTTTCAAAATAACTTGATATACTTAAATATCAAACAGAAGACACATTATATATCAATGGATGAAGTTTCCAGTGAAAAAAAGTAACATTTATAGAAATGGCACATGCGAAGCCCACAAAAGTCGACTTTTAAAAATTATCAATTTAAATACATCACAGACATCCCTTTCTTACAGTATGTATAAATAGCATAGAATATTGTCAAATTGTTCTTAAAATGTGGAGAAATAAATCAACATGAGTTATTCGAGAGTTACCGATGTGAAGTTAAGCATGTTTGCAAATTAGGAATTCCTCATTACAGAATCTTGGATCGTTTGAGGTTTGGTTCAAACCAATTTTTGTATAATTTGGAATGAATTCAAAATTAAATTTGTAGAGATATAATTAATAACTATATAGTAAATTATGATACATCAATAAAATAAACACAGAATCAAAAAGTCTTTTTCTAAAATAAATGAAGGAAAAAACTGTCAAAATAGGTGCAATTTGGGTACCCTCACTTAATATAGTATTTCCACAATGATAGCAGCAACTACATACAACATGTGTGTTGTAATATTTTGTATTGTCTTTCAATATGTTTATCAGCACAAATGCTGACAAAAATATTTTGAAGTACTGTTGTTTTATAGATTTATGTGTAGAATCCATCATGGAACAATAATACTGACAGTTCTATGAACATGAAATTTGGCAAATAAGAAATCCAGATTTTCAGATGCAAGTGAAATGTGCACTATATTTTTATCTATATGTTATCTCACCATATTCATACGATATTATGAACTAACAAACTAAAGGCAAACCTTTTTATCGTCAAAGTATTCATAATACTTGTATGTATTATATCCGTATACATTTCACTCTTTACATGAACTAAACGCTAAGTACTGTTTCCAGATACAGTCTAATTTAATCATGGTACTAATTGTGCTAAAATGCACTCTTTGCTTAAGAGTAATATTATGCATGAAAACAGATAACAAATCTGCAAATGCAGTTTGAGAAGAGTTATATCTTCATCTTGTCAAGCTGACATTTTTAACTCTAGAATCCACACAGCTTTACACATTACGTTTTCCAGCTCACAGTAGCTTATTTAGATGAACAGATACACTTTGCCAGATTGATAATGAAGCAATATATTTTCCAAATGTATGAAACTGAAAACAATTACATAACTACAGTTACCATGGAAACATTCACAGATCAGGTATTGATAAGGAACCTCCCATGTTTCCTGTAGAGCTAAACTGGTACCATATCCACTCTAAACAACTGGTAAAAGTACTTTTTTATATAAAAAAAAAGTTGATGCAGTATGATTGCCAATGAGAAAAATATCCAAACAATGTGGATATAAGCAAATGAAATTTTTAATCTTTTTTTTAAGAATGTATTTTTTCAAATTTGTTATGTTTCCCATTACCAAAAAAAATATTTGACTTGTTCCTTTTTGTAAGAAAGTATTTCAGTGCAACATAAAAAGTTGTTTTACAGCTGCAAATTTCAACTGTCTTGCTTATTCAATGATTGTACTAGGCATCTTTTACCTGTTGTTTTACTAGGCTGAAAAGCAATAATGGTTGGTTACCAGTTCATCAAAATCACTACATAAACTTATCTTATTCATTACCGCCAACGAATTACCTTTACACAACATGGACATTGTGACATTTAATGGACAAATTCTTCGATGTTAATCTCGCATAGTTTGTATGATGACTTCATGTTATGGATAAAACCCACGGAAAACTGTATAGCTTCAAAGGGCCCTAATAAATCAAGGCTTATCTCCTTGAAAAAGGGACCATTAATGTCGAGAACCTAGGTGTAATATTATAAAAGAAAACATTTCATATCATAAACATAACATCAAAAAAACAAACAATTTAGGCGTCATTAAAATAAATTTCAGTTTGTTATTTAGTTAACTTAATTTTCTACTTTTTAAAAAAGAAAAGTAAAGACAGGAAATACTATTTTGCACCCAAAACAATTTTTATAGAGCAGAAAATACAATTATCAGGTTTCTTTAATGAAATATTGCTATCAGAGATGATTCATTTGCATTTGTAGTTCACAAAATGGTATCCAAAACTTTTTCTTACTATATCCAAAATATTTTATTCAATTTCAAACAATGTTTTGTTTAACTTAAAAAAAAAGTATCTTTTCATAAAAAAAACATTAAATTTCAGAGCTCTAAAATTTTCCTTTTCAGGCAGTATATAATCTGGATAAATCATAGAACCTCATCCCTATGATTGAAAGATTAATTTCTGGACTAAATACTAATCTAAGAGTAAACATTATATGGCTAGGAAATTATGAACAATACTTAAGGTAGGGACTGTAATCTTAGAGCCCTGTAGATTGTACAACTACGATATTTTACTAAACCTGTATTTTTACAAATTCTGGAAAGCGGCACCTGGACCTTTAAAATACCCTAAAATTTAGGGCCCCAATTATATAAAGGGTGAATCTTCCATCAATACCCTGCAAGAAACGGTTATTAAGACAAAACATAGGACATGTCAAAACAATTCAAAGCCGCCTGTCATTTCTGATACAAGGAAGGAACAAAGTGAAGTGGTATACATCAAGATATCCAAAAATCTGAAATCATCAGATATTTTTTTAATTGATACTTATCAAATTAAATTGGATCCTACCTCTGCTAGTTTTCCCTCCTTGAGATATAATGCAGGCATGGCTATGACATTATATACAGATCAATAAGTGTGAATGTTTTTTGTATTTGTGTTTCCATTGTTTTGAGTGTATTTCTTTTTTTACTTTTTCAATAACAATAAAAGTTTTTGTTTTTGCTTTTCGACGTTAGTATTTGTTTACACAGAATGGCCAAGTATTAATACTTTTTTACATTAACATATGCTGAGTGCCAATAGAAATGCAAATCATATTCTAAGCCCCCATTGGTCCCTTTATAAATAAGAATAAAATAAATGGAGAAGTGTCCCCATGGACACAGATGATGCCGCCGCTTGCATACAATAATAAGTATTGTGTATAGGTTTCATAATGTTTGGTTGGGGCAAACTTAAGTTACAGAACGGAAACTAAAAATTTTGCTATTTTTTTTTTAAAAAGGGGCATAACTCAATGATGGTTAAAGTGATGCCACCAAAATTCAACTTGATCAATGTTTTGTGATAATAAGCATTGTGTATAAGTTTCATAACATTTGGTTGAGGCAGATTAAGTTAGAGAACGGAAACCAAAAATTTTGTAATTTTTCCATTTATAAAGGGGCATAACTCCAGAACAGTTAAAGTGACGCTACCAAAATTCAAACTTGATCTGTGTTTTGTGGTAATAAGCATTGTGTATAAGTTTCATAACATTTTGTGGAGGCAAACTCAAGTTAGAGAATGGAAACCAATTTTGGGACATACCATTTACGTACGTACGTACGTACAGACAGACAAGGGTAAAACTTAATGCCCCCCTCCGTTATGGCAGGGGCATAAAAAACAGTTCTTTTAAGGTATTCCTAAAAATTTTGGTAACATTTTGTCTTAAATCCCCTTTTTTTGGCTTCCAATCTTGTTATAAGTCTCACATTTGTCATAAGCAAACTCCCAGGTTTTCATCCAAATGTGACCACATTGGATCAAAGCAAAAGATAGTTTGCTAGAAGGGTTAATTATGATTGAAATTTAACATAGAAAGTTCAAATTTCATTATTTTTTGTTTTCTATAGTTAATTTGTGGATGTTACATGTTATCAAAATTGAAAAAGCTTTCAAAATTGCTGGACATGTTTTATACGCATAACCTACGGTTTCTGCAAATTTTTACAATCAAAGGTAGATTTCTAAATGAGATCTGCTGGTTTCAAATTTTGATAAATAGAAAATATATGTTGATCTTGAATTTCTGTTGGCACACAGTATATAAAAACTCTGAATTTGGCTTTCTTTTTTATTGTGTAAAAGCATAGTTTTCATTCTGTCCTACAGAGCTCATTTTGTATATGTAATTATTTTAATGTAGTTTATATGAACTAAAAAAAATCATTACACTAATGTGTTTGTCTTGTCTTGCTTCACATAAATCAACGTATAGTTGTATATATTAGGGTAAAGAGTTGTCTTGAAAGTGTATTCAATTAGTTTCATGTTTCCATCAAACACTAATGGATAGTTTTGTGTATATAAGTTGTAACTAGAATTTCACAGATATGCACTAGTAGTGTATTTCATACTATAAGTACAAACAGCTGTGCACATCAGTCTTTTTATAGCACTAACTTACCTGAATGTCTTTTTATGTATATGAGTTTCCTGTTTGTTTAAAGGCTTAATAAAATAAATACTTATATCAGTTAGAATAATATTACTAAACACGATCACTGAAGATTTTTAGCACGATATATAAATAAAAATTTTTTTAATGTAAAGACAAAAAATCTAAATACTGTAAACCAACTAATTTACAAGATTAGAAAAATAACATGAATATGTCAAAATTTGAAAATCGCGAAATTAAATCGTCGCCAAGTGGCATAGAAAGTGCTAACTGCAAAATACAGTATCCACGAAAATAAGTTGGTTTACAGTATATATTGTACTAAGAAAGCATTTCTGTGGATGTATTTCTTTTTTTCATATGTTGTAAAGTGGTTATAAAATACAAAGTACTGAAAATTTTTCTTGGTTGACCAGCAATTTTAAAGCTTAAGATAATACCTCTGTGACTACCTTTTCAAGATCTCACAAATAACTTATGTATAACATGTATAAGCAACCATGATGATTTATGTTCTGATAGATTAAAACATTTCCATTTCTTTGTCAAGATAAATTTGAAATAATCTGTACCTGGCAATACTTTTCTTAAATTTAAACAGAAATTTACTCCATACCTTTTGAACTTTATGCAGTTCTTCCATTCGTGTGATCTCATCACGTAACTGCTGCCATTGTCTTACAATTTCCTCTTTTTCCTTCAGTAGTTCTCGCTTACATTTCTCCTGGTGTTTGTCAAAAGATTTCTCCCTTGCTATCAGATCTTTTTCTTTCTTTTCCAATTCTCTGCCTCGTAATTCAAGTTCTTTCTTCAGATTTTGAAGGTGCTCTCTTTCATCAACAACTTCTTTGTTGATACTGTCGATTTCATTTATTCGGTTAGAGACATAAGCTTCAAGACTTTCTGTAACACTTTCGTATTTGTTGTGTAAACAGTCCTTTATTTCAGATACCAGCTTTTCTGTAAAGAAACAAATTGTACATTCTTAATACTTAAGGGTATATGTAAGTGTTTCAGAATAAAACAATATCGAAGAATACTCAAATGAAGAAAACTGAAAATATTAATATAATAACCGAATTTTCCTTCGGAAATCGGTTCAAAATAAGGAGATGTGGTACGATTGCCAATGAGACAACTATCCACCAAAGTTCAAATAAAGTGGATGTAAGCAATTATGTACATTTTACAAAAGGTAAGAAGATAAAATATAGATTTATAAACTGTTAATCTTGTTTAAATCATGATGATTCCAATGTTGTATATTAAGTCTGATTTCTATGATGAGCATAATAGCAATAAAAAAGTTTATGTATACATGTATGTACATGTATAAAACCATTTATTAAGGTCAGAAGTATGAATTCCTTTACTGACAAAAAAAAGTTCTGCAAGTGTTAATAAATTTTTTAATCTAGACATAAATGTTAGTAATTACACATTATATTGTTTCATAATCAACTTAATTAAAAACGGTTATTTTTATGGAGTAAATTGATGTGTAAAACTCACCTGTTTACTTACAAATGTATACATAAAGTGCTTCAAATAATACTCAGTTTATGAGTGAGTCAGCCAAGTTTACACATCAATAAACTCCTAAAAATAACCTTTACTACTATAATAGATATGGAAAAAGAAATCTACACTTCTAAAATGAAACTATACATAAACTGCAGGAAAGAAGCTACAATGTTAGGTCTGTCAAAAAATGTGTTTAAATATTGACAGTTAGTTGACTTAGAAACTGAGAAAATAAAACATGTTTCAAGAATGAAATGTATTACAAATTTAGTAATTGTTAAGCATGTTATTAAGTAAAATTGACAGTTTTGATCTTGGTACTGAAGAATTGCTGCAGAATGTTATATTATCTGACATATTGGCTTTAATTCAAAAAGTGTGTGTCAATGCCATTAAAAATTCTTGCTATGAAGGAGTCTGGATTATCTTGTTTAACATGGAGGCTTATTTTTTTTTTCTTCATATAAATGCTCTACCTAGTCTAGCATTAATGCTTTCTTTCTCTACAGTAAAGTTAAACTCTTCTTTCTTCAAATCGCTGTCCTCATGGCTGGAGTCACCACCATCACACAAATGTATCCCTTGGTCTTCACAGTTCTGTAAGTGATCTTTACAGATAAAGCAGACATATTCATCATAATCATTGAGCTGTAGACGATGTCTGTAGTGGTGGTGCCCTCTATATGAGCAACCTTGACCTCTTCTATTGTGAAAATTGTTCCACTGGGGATGTGGTGCTCTAAATAATCCCCTAGGGGACTGCATATAGCGATGGTTCATCATCTGTTGATTCATGATCCTGTTGTAAGGAAAATAAGGTGGTGGTCCCTGCTGCCAATGAAATCTGTTGAATGGACTATTGGACATAGTACGTAAATTGTGTATGTATCTAAACTGAAAGTAGAAATGAAATATTTATATTAGGAATGATACATTATGTAAAAGAGAGACGAAAGATACCAAAGGGATATTCAAACTCATTAGTTGAAAACAAACCAACAATGCCATGGCAAAAAACAAAAACCAACAAAAAGACAAACAACAGTACACAAAACACAACATTGAAAACTTAAGACCGAACAACTCAAACCCCACAAAAATGTAAGTTTCCATCTTCTTTACTTGCACAATAAAATTGGGAATGGAAATGAGGAATGTGTCAAAGAGACAACAACCCAACCAAAGAGCAGAAAAACAGAGGAAAATTCTGCACCCGGTTAAAACCTAGCGCAAATTTGCTGAATTCCCGATAGGTTCACATATGCATTACATTTAAATCTTTATGATGCTGTTAGCAATACTCATTTTGCTTAGTTTCTTCTGTTACCTATTCTGACATCAGACTTCTTTTTAACTGAGTTTTACTGTGCCGATGAGTCTGATGTAAAGTATAGTTATACCTATGACATCACCTGGGAAGTGGGAAGAGGATAACTCAATATGTTGTGTTCCAACAATCACTAATAAGAATGCTCTAAGTAAAGAAGGGGTGATTATCCATTCATAGGAAGTCAGTCAAATTTACAACAAAATCTGGGAAATCACATATAGAAGAGAAAAGTTCATATGGCGAAGTTATATAATCTGTTTTTGGTGGATTGAATTTTGCTTTTTTAATTTCTTTGTCGACATTTTAGAATTTTAGTCAAGTAACATTGTACATGTGCAGTAATTTACATTAACTGTAAAGTTCTGTCTTTCAAGGGTCTCACTAAGGATTTTTGAAGGCAAGTCATTTTTGGCTATGTCAAGTCCCAATAGTGTGAAGGATAAATTTAATTGCTACATAATTTATTATTTTACCCTCCATGACAAAATAGAGAAAGGAAATGACATCAAATGTGTGCTCAGTTGATACAACATTATAAAATCTTGATGCATCTTTGGACTCACCAGTTTTAAAATATGATGAGTTCAACACTCAAGCATGGACTTGTCTTAGTGAGAACCTTGTGTTTTGAAATGGAAACTGAAAGGAGAAAAGCTTTAAAGCAAGGTCTCAGAATTTTTTTTTCTGGCAGTTTGAATTTAAAATTAATTTTATAGGTAAATTCTTGTATAGAAAAATGTTAAATTGAAAATATCTTATATGAATAAAAGAAGGTGTGGGAGTATACATCAATGAGACAGCAACCCAAAGACACCTTGAGGGCAAAATACAGTTTTTAATCCTCTTGCTGCTGGAGGGACACGACATGTGTCCACACTGGCTGTGCCAGATGGACACACACATACATATATATATATATATATATATACAACTGTATCTTGCATTAATTTGTAGGATCCTTTACAATAGATATTTCAGCTGATCTGTAACAATTCCATCTTCATGCCTTATATATCATGTACTGTATTACGACGCTAGATTAAAACTGACGAGGAAAGGTAACACCCGGCCACCGAAAGCTTTATTATTTGTGAAGCCTAGGTGGTCCTGTGGTCTAGTGCGTCGGATACAGTGCAGGCGATATGGTGTCACGATATCTCAGTAGCATGAGTTCGAATCCTGGCGAGGGAAGAACAAAAAATTTGCAAAAGCAAATTTACAAATCTAACATTGTTGGGCTGATGTTTAGACTAGTTGTATATACAGAATGTACACAGCTATGTATCACCATCACTGCTGGTGATCCGATGGATAAATCTGTTGTAGAGTTGTCACTGGTTCAGACCTACTTATATATATATATATATATATACAACTCGTCTAAACATCAACCCAACAATGTTAGATCTGTAAATTTGCTTTAAATTTTTGTTCTTCCTCGCCGATTCGAACCCATGCTACTGAGATATCGTGACACCAAATCGCCTGCACTGTAGCCGTCCGCTAGACCACACGACCACCTGGGCTTCATAAAAATGAAGCTGTGGTCGGTGTTACCTTTCCACGCCAGTTTTAATCTAGCGTCACAGTACATGATATATAAGGCATGGAGATGTTATTTTACAGATCAGCTAAATTATCTATAGTAAAGGATCCTACAAATTAATGTAAGATACAGTCACAGAAAATAATTATATTTATAAGTACGTCTGAGCCAGTGACAACTCTACAACAGATTGATCCATTGGATGACCAGCAGTGATGGTGATACATGGCTGTGTACATTATGTATATACAACTCGTCTAAACATCAACCCAACAATGTTAGATCTGTAAATTTGCTTTAAAATTTTTGTTCTTCCTCGCCGGATTCGAACCCATGCTACTGAGATATCGTGACACCAAATCGCCTGCACTGTAGCCGTCCGCTAGACCACACGATATATATATATATATATATATATATATACAAGTCTAAATTGAAAACAACATTCAAATCTATGATTGCATTGGATAAAAACCACAATTTTTATACGAGTGCATGCAAATTTCTTGTTAGAGGGGTCTAAATACAACACAAACAACATTTTCCAAAAGACTAAAAAAGTGAAAAAGTATATTTGAACAAAACGTATTTGACTAACAGGTTGAACAACAAATGTTCTTAAACCCTGCTGACTGCCATTGGCGATTGCCAAATAAACATTTAAGAACATCCATTGTTCAACCTGCTAGTCAAATGCATTTTGTTAAAATATACTTTTTCACTTTTTTGGTCTTTTGGAAAATGTTGCAAAGCAAATTTTTTGTTCTTAACCTGGCCGGGATTCGAACTCATGCTACTAAGATATCACCATGCCTGACACGCTAGACCACTGGACCACCTAGGCTCAACAAAAATCAAGATTTCGGTGGCTGGGTGTTACCTTTCCTCGTCAGTTTTTATCTAGTGTCGTAACACATTACAATGTACATGATATATAAGGCATGAAGATGGAATATTACAGATCAGCTGAATTATCTATCGTAGAGGATCTTACAAATTAATGTAGGATGCAGTCACAGAAATAATTATATTATAAGTACATCTGAACCAGTGACAACTCTACAACAAATTTTATCCATCGGATTACCATAGTGTTTCCTGCAGCTTTTGAAAAGGGCAGGGTAATTTTTTTTCTCAGAGAGCACTCTAAGAGCGATTGGCTACACCTTAAGGGAACCCTTTGTACGATTGGACTACACTTTTAGGGCACTCTTTTCATAGATATAAAGGCATAGGGATTTGATTGAATATACCATCATTTCATATTTATTGGTAAGAAATAAAGATACAAATGTATGTATATTAGGTTGTTAATTTATTTCATTTTTGTAATAAGATTATCACTTCTAGACTCAGCTAATAGAATCTTGATCATTTTTTCAACTGCCTCATTTCAATCAATAACTCCAGTTATAAACTTTAATACTGAATCACTGAGACTGATTGTCTAAGGATGTGTTTTGAAAGTGGACTTTGCATGACCCGATTTATTAGAGCATATGAAATGCATTGCATTTAGATGCACAAAAGAATTCAAACATGTCAAAGTGCCAAATACCTTTCGGATCTGGCATGTTTATACCAATCAAAGCTACCTTGGCTCATAACTGTACAAATAGTTTAAGGATATTCAAAGATTTGTATAGCAAGACCTACTATACATATTCTTCCGCTTTTCATCTTGTTTTTATGTGTTTATTTCTGTTGTTTTTTTTATATTGAATGTTGTTGATTTTTCATACTATTCAAAACTATATCAGCTATATTCTTAAATTTAATCTTATTAAGATAACAACATTATAAAAGTCGTTGTAAATTCACACCCAATCCGACGTCTCGACCGACCAAATAGTATAAATAGAAAATATAAACAAACATCGGATTGTTTATGTTATCAGTGCAAGTGGTAATGTTCATTACATGCACTGTAAAATTGTAACTCAAACGATTGTCTGGTTCCCTTTTTAACTGTCTACATTTTAAATTCGTAGAGGTACAAATCGATGTTGTCCATATATTAAGATTCAATCATGAATCGTATTTGTACTCTGTTGCTTCAAACTGTTCAACATGTTCAAACATAATTAAGAAATTTAATAAATGTCGGCCAATAAAATTTTGATTTCAATCCAAGGGAAATAATCCAAAATGGTCTGCCTAAAAGATGAATTGCAGAACTGATATTAAATTACGGCGGGCGTTCAAAAATACGACAGAAAAGGGGAATGGCGCCAAATTTTTTTTCCTAGAAAGAGGGGGCGTCATACCACGCCAAAACCTCCTGCAGGAAACACTACACCAGTGATGGTGATACAAGGCTGAAAACACATTCTGTACACATAATTCGTCTATATACATGTATGTTTAATTATGCAAGCTTCTAATCATTGCTGCATCTCTTTAAAATAAAATACTGAAGATTAAACCATGTAATATATTTCTTCAATTGGTCCCTAATGTAATGTTATTAGGGTGTGGGGTCAGTGTTGGACATGTGTCTTCAACTTCAATTAGCTTACTTAGTAACATCCACAAGCAGACAACTCACTAAGGACTATTTACACAAGCATCACAAACGTCACAAACTTCCAGCTGTCATATTTTCTGGCACACAAAATGCAACCACATAAAATTAGACACAGCAAGAGGGTTAACAATAGACAGGTGTGTATACAATATGACAAAATTAAGTCTATAAAAGTTGTGAAAAAATTAAACAGAAACCAGCCTATGATTGCAATTGCCCATCAAGACAACACCAAATTCTCAAAATGAAAAAAAAAAAATATTTCAGCAATTTTGAGATTTGTAAAGGGGCATAACTTTAGAACGGTGAAAGTGACCCCACCAAAATTCAAACTTGATCTGTAGTTTATGGTAATAAACATTGTGGATAAGTTTCATAACATTTGGTTGAGGCAAACTTAAGTTAGAAAACAGAAACAAAAAAATTAGCTTTTGTAAAGGGACATAACTCTCGAACGGTAATAGTGATGCCACCAAAATTCAAACTTGATCTGTGTTTTGTGGTAATAAGCATTGTCACGGTCGCGAAACACGTGACTTCGTCGTGATCAGTTTCACAGAAAAATGGCGCCTGTCAAATTATTATAGTTCGCTTGGATGTAAACTTTAAACGTAAGTATTTACATATCATTGTGTTCACACATAGGACCCCCCTCATCATATGCACATTTTTCTTGCGAATATTTTGATGCATATTAAGTTATATTTCACTGTTGGATTCATAGAGAACATTCACGAAATATTTCAGACCTGCTGAAGATTGTTTTGGGATTGTGTACACGATATGACCGTAAAATCACTGTAAATCCATTTGTGTGTCTTATTTTCACCAATCGTGTACAGAAACTTACCCAAATTTACTAATTCATTCATATAAACTATTGTCAATGTATATTTTTGACATTATTGCGAGCTGAACGCAATAATTTTTTTTTTTGTCAATAAATGATCAGTGTTCATGATAAGAGCATTAAGTGATCAGTTCCACGGTTTAATTCTGAATCAGTATGATAAGATAACATTCTGGGAAAATAACCGGCGGAAATCCAGTTGAAATTAATCAAAAGATACTGAACTCTTTGTCAGAGAAGGTAAAAAAGCAAAATTGGTATATTTAAATTGTTTACATCTGTTTTATGGGCTTTAATAAAAGTTAAATAAACATGATAAAGGAGCATAATTTAGGATTTTATACATCTTATATAATGCTTTAACTTGAATTATACTATAGAGCTTCGAGATATTTGTAAACTTTTAAATTATAGACAAATTTTCCTAAAAAAGTCTAGTGTAGCCGGTTCAAATCAAAGTGGACCTTTTTTGTGCATAAGTATAAATTCAGCCAGAAAAAAAATCCCACAAAGAAAGATAATAGATTTATCTTTCTTAAACATTAATTTGCATCTCTACTCCCAAAGACAGTTTTTTTGGGGGGATCCTAAAAATGGGCAAAAATTGATTCGAAAAGAGAAATGTCAAGTGCACCTTTTAATGTTTGGGTGTGTTTGAATTGACTGACTGTTCTGTCTTGAAACGTATAAAGCACAAATATTTGCTACATCATCTGGCATCAGATTCTTTTATTTTTATAATGAATAGGCTGCAGGTTGATTTAATAACATAAAAAATCCAAAGTTCTAAAAAATGTACATGTAGCTGCATAAAGGAGATCATGGTTTGTCATCCTTCAGTCACATCATCATACAAAGTGTTAAATTTATAATTTCTTATGGTCATTTGTGTCTTACAGACAGCGTAACAATTTGAAGTTGTATACCAACATCACTGTTTGTCTAACCTAAAATATGTGGAACTATACTCGTGCATATGGCAGAGCAGAAAGTGGAATGGGGGCATTGCCAATATCTAGTTTTCTCTTATTATAGGTCCCATTATGCGGGAAAAAACAAAGCTTTCACAGCAACTCCAAAAGCATCGAGAAATAAATGTCAGACAGCCAAAGAGTTAACCAAATAGACAATCTCAACATTGCAACATTACAGACAGGAATTTAATGAGGATATTATCAAAATAGCCATACACAATACGAGAGAGGGGCGAAAGATACCAGAGGGACATTCTCCTTCTCCAAAACGTGAGAAAGTACAAGGGCACACAAAGCGCTCACTATTCAGCTCAACCAGAGACATATATATGTCTGGTTCAACCAAATGTTCGTTAATAGTAATATATTCTCCTTCACCTAAATAGGGAATACGGAACAAAAGACAAAACGTGCACTCTGCAGTCCATCAAAATTACAACCACAGACATTAAATGTGATCTTATCATATTGATTCAGAATTAAACCGTGGAACTGATCACTTAAACTCTTACCGTGAACACTGTAGTGAAATATAATATACATATGATGAGGGGGGATCTTTGTGTGAACACGATGATATGTAAATACTTACGTTTAAAGTTTACATCCAAGCGAACTATAATAATTTGACGGGCGCCATTTTTCCATGAAACTGATCACGAAGTCATGTGTTTCGCGACCGTGATTGTGGATAAGTTTCATAACATTTGGTTGATGCCAATTTCGGAATGTACGGACGTTCAGTCGAAGAAGGGTAAAACTTAGGCACTGGCTACGGTTACATGAAAATGTAACAATAATATAAAATTATTGTTACATTGGAGACTAATTGCCAGAATGCAGGGTTGGGTAAGGAACCGATTAATTACGAATGTAACAATAATATTTGGGTCTCACGGTGATATTGCGTTATTGTTACATTAAAGACTGCAATGAATGATAGATTTGTTAAACTTAAACCTTTTATAGTTATGTTGCTTAATTCTTCGATATGTACTAGATAATATTAATAATAATAATATTATTCAGCGAATAAGTATTGATTGTTTTGGTGTTGTTAAAATCATGACTACTACAGTTTAGTTCAATATCACTATTGATGAATACTTAATGAACTGTTCAATAGAGCATGTACTGTCACGACTGATAAGATCACAAAATATCTGGACTCTGAAAATGAAAACACTGTTTCCACCAATTTCAATCTGTCGGCAAATGTCAACATTAATTGCTTTCACAATTGACTTGTATTTAAACAACCTAACATGCTTCCAAAAAGTATTGGACGAAAATGTAAACATCGCAAGAGTAACAAAATATTTTTCACCTGAAGCATGGAATTCAGACATTGAAAGTTCCTTAAACTTCATACAGGAAAATGCAGGGTCCTCGGTCATAAACTGTACTCGGTACTGGAGTACAAAATTTGTGCTCAAACACCAAATCCATGATTTTGATTGGTTGATTCCTGAGTCTGAGTACAAAATCGTGCTCAAAAGTTTTATGACCGCAAGCCCAGAATGGAATTGTACGGTATACAATATAGAGCGTGCACATTGCCGTATCACTGGTTTGTGATGGCTGCTTAGAGTGGTTTCATCGAAAATGCGTTGGACGAAAACATGCTCCAAAACAACATACTGGATTTGTAGAAACTGTCATTGTAAATAAAAATCTAAATATTGTATGCAATATTGTAAATATCAAATAAAAGTTTTCAAGTTTTATTTTAATACACATTATTACTATTCCCATCGTGACACTGCAGTGCGTTAATATAACAATAACGCAATGTAACCGTGAACCAAATATTATTGTTACATTCGAATTAATCGGTTCCTTACCCAACCCTGCATTTCGGCATTAGTCTCCAATGTAACAATAATTTTATATTATTGTTACATTTCCATGTAACCGTAGCCAGTGCCTAAAACTTAATGCCCCTCCGCTCACGACGGGTCATAAAAAATATAAGACCTCCACTGACTAGGTAAATTTATTCTCACTTTGAATAGGCACATGAATATATGTAGGGATTAAACAAGTATTTTTGTCAATGTTTTTTAGAATATTTTTTTTTAATTTGTCAATATTTTTCTTGAAATACCAGCAAGAAATGTGTTCATTAATTGTTAGAGAGATATCCTTTAGGGTGAAGTATGAGCTAAAAAAAATCAAACCCTGAAACGTTGGATTGCACAAGATACAATTTTTCACACAGTGTGTATTGGCAAATATGGTGAATCAGCTGGCAATCACTCAAGCGGAACAAAAATGTCAACACAAATCTTGCACAATAAAAATATTGTCTAATATTTAAAAATCAATTGAAGACGACCAAGTTGTTTAAATAAATGATGAAAAATGTTAAATGATCATACAAGATTGATAACAAACACAACGTATTTCGATTAATGAAGTGTTCTGCGTTTTTGTTTACTTCTCTTCCAGCTGCCTGTTTGTTTACGTCGACGAATAATTTCTTATTCGGCAAATTCCGGATGATTCCGCGGGAGCGTCTTTTTACCACAGAACACCACAGAACACCACAGAACACCAAAAATATACCACAGAACTTCGAAATATAAATACTTCAGACATTATTTTATTCTTATTGTTAATTCTTTTCATAATTTGACATTTATTATTCTAATAAATTTAATTTTTCTATTTAGGGTCGACTTCGGCGCGGGACGTTTGCGCTTTTTCATAAGACATTTGCGCTTCAATTTATAGGACATTTGCGCTTTTTAAAAAAGGACATTTCCGCTTTTTATATATAGGACATTTGCGCTTTTACAATATTTGCTTCTTATGACTTCCCTCCTATTTTATCCGGGCTTAGGACCGGTAGGTTTGACCTGGCAGAGTTAAAGTCACTTCATAGCACATTTGTGTTTAAAAGTTATTTTATAGCACTTAAATATAGTTATATAAAGCTAAAAGTAAACATTCTAAAGACCTGAAGCTCGGGAAATGAACAAATTTAGCTCTTGTAATCTGTTCTGCCTGACTGGTATTTCGCCTACATTGCAAATAAATATTCTAGTCTCTCTTTCTCAACTCTTGACTGAGGTCCCTGTTCATCAATATAACGTTTAATGTAATTAACCGACTGCTGTTCAATGATAAAAAGCCATCGTGACATATACATTTTTTCCTTTACTAGTCTATAACCTTAGTATATGTAAGAGAATGATAATCCCTTTCTTCATGATTAAGTACGAGCGTTAGCGAGTACTTATCATGAAGTAAGGGATTATCATTCTCTTACAAACTTAGAATATTGTAAAGTGCTCAAGGCTTACATGATCTCTTGATTGGTTTTATTCAAGAATTAGTTTCATTGTCAGTGCAATGTTTATAATTGATGCATGACTTCCCTTTTCGTCATGTCATTTATGGATTAGTTTTAGTGATGTAAGGACTTTCTTATCATTTGGGAAATATTTTTTAACAAAAATGCGTTATAGATATAAGTTGACACAACAGTACAAAGAAAATGTTGGAATTGTATATATTTACTGATTGTGAGTATGAATGTAAATCATGTAATATTTTAGTGAGGAATTATCCTTTTTTTTTTTTTTATTATTTACAGTTTAAATCAATTAATACATTTGAGTTACAACTAAATTTTATTTCACAGCCAATATTTTGGTCCAGCTTTTTACATCAAATACTATTTCATTATGTCAGGGAAATATTCAAATAAAATGCCTTTAAAGGTTTTTAATTTTTTCAAAACTTAAATTCCTTTTTTTTTTTTTTTATTTTATCGGACTATTGGAAATAACTAATCTTCCCGACAGCTGATCCAGTAATCAAAGTTTTGGAAAGCTAAAGATTTAGGTTATTTTTTATTTTAAACTTTTTTTTCTTTTTTTGTATTGCTTTGATATTGTTTAATTTCTTAGTATATGTAAGAGAATGATAATCCCTTTCTTCATGATTAAGTACGAGCGTTAGCGAGTACTTATCATGAAGTAAGGGATTATCATTCTCTTACAAACTTAGAATATTGTAAAGTGCTCAAGGCTCAAATGATCTCTTGATTGGTTGTATTCAAGAATTAGTGTCATTGTCAGTGCAATGTTTATAATTGATGCATGACTTCCTTTTTCGGCATTTCATTTATGGATTAGTTTTAGTGATGAAAGGACATTCTTATAATTTGGGAAATATTTTAAAAAAAATGCGTTATAGACATTAAGTGACACAACAGTACAAAGAAAAGGTAGGAATTGTATATGTTTTCTGATTGGTAGTGTGAATGTATATCATGTTATATTTTAGTGAGGAATTATCCTTTTTTTTTTTTTTTATTTTTGCAGTTTAAATAAATAACTATATTTGAGTTACAACTAATTCTATTTCACAGCCAATATTTTGGTCCAGCTTTTTAAATCGAATACTATTTCATTATGTCAGGGGAAGTCAAATAAAATGCCTTTAAAAGTTTTGAATATTTTCAAAAGTAAATTAAATTTCTATTTTTTATTCTATTTTAACGGAATATTGGAAATAACTATTCTTCCCAACCACTAGTCCAGTTATCAGAGTTTTGGAAAGCTAAAGATTAAGGTTGTTTTGATTTTAAAACTTTTTTTTATTTTATGCATTGCTTTGATATTGTTTAATTTTCACTAATTTGAAGTTATTGATACTTTTATAATAACATTAAAGGTACCAGTTTTACTGCACCAGTAGAATTTTGGATATATCTGTTTCACAATTCAACTTTTAGCCAGTTTCAATCACTGTGTGATAAATCCTTTCAATCTGATAAATGTGCTTCTTTGTAACTCATTTATAGAAACTCTTTGTTTTGAACTGTAAATACCCAAATAATAGGATAATCCCTTACTAAGAACATGATTTACATTCATTCTTCACAATTAAGAGACATCAAATTCTACAATTTCATTGGTCGAGAGCACTTTGCTATATTCTAAGTAATTTGAGGTTATTATTATTATCATTATTACATTCACGGTACCAATTTTACTGCACCAATAAACTTCAACTTATTTTAAGTTTGTTGTTTGTTTCACAATTCAACTTTTAGTCAGTTTCAATCACTGTGAGATAAATTCTTTCAATCTGATCATGCTGATAAATGTGCTTCGGGGCAGTTGTAACTCATTTATAGAAACTCTTTGTTTTGAACTGTAAATAGACCCAAATAATAGGATAATCCCTTACTAAGAACATGATTTACATTCATTCTTCACAATTAAGAGGCATCAAATCCTACAATTTCATTGGTCGAGAGCACTTTGCTATATTCTAAAACTCTATGTTCAAGACTGTGTCAGTGTGAACTAACTAACCACGGATATAAGTTGAATTTATTCAATTAATGATTACAATTCAACAAAATTACAGGTAGAGGACTATAGGTAAAAAGCGCAAATGTCCGTTCAATTTAATACAGGTGTATCAAAATTTAAAGCGCAAATGTCCATAGTGTTTGGAGCGTAAATGTCCTATCATGTTACAGGCGAAAAGGCGCAAACGTCCTGTGCCCAAAAACCATAATATACAAAAAATATTTAAACACAGTCACAGCAATTGTAATTCTGGGGTATAATTGACATTTACTTTTTTTTTAAATACATTTAAATTTTTTCTTCCATTTTTTGAGAATGTTTAGATGAATAACGTATATCTTAAATCTATTTTGTATTTACCAGAATTTATCGTTTTTGTAGTTGTCATTTTTGTTTAATTTTATGTTAAGAGTTGTTACAATAAGTACATGTATATTATTAAATATTGAATAATATATAAAGCAGTCCTTTAAGGGTTTCCAAATACTTTCAAAAAGATATTTGAAGTTGTTGTTGGACAGTTATTAGAGTTGATTAATAGAATATTATAAGTGTGTCTTTATAATAGTCAAAAATTTCAAATTTGATGATTTGGGACTTTTCTTTTGATGTGTGTGTATCTTCTCCAATTTATGTATAGAATTTATGCAGGGCCTTAAATTGTGTAGAGGCATTTTGGTAGTTGTCTCCAGCATTGTCCAGGGAAAATGTTCACTGACAACACTAGCGGCAACTCAGATGGACATCACAAAATAGTACGCATTAGCTTGGCTTTTGAAACACTGAATAGATTCTTGATACACTTGATGCAATTCAAAACCAAATACTGTCGGCAAGTCAGATGAAACATTGTATACACATACTTTACTTGAGATGAAATAAAAGTCATTGGACAATATTTCAGACTTTTACAAAATTTTGTATGCAATTAAAAATAGTTAAACTGCATCTAAATAATTAAAAACTGGCATGTGTAGCATTACTATATAAATCCTATATTTTGAGTCCAAAATGATGATCGGCACAGTAAAAGTACCAAAATTCAATTAGATTATCTAATTTTGACACTCGTCGTAATCACCAATTCATCAAGCCAATTAACATGTCATTTAAGTTTTCACACCCGAGACATCAAATACATTTAATTGGGTGTCTTCCGGCTATTCTTACATTTTGAAAACAAGTATATGTAAGAGAATGATAATCCCTTTCTTCATGATTAAGTACGAGCGTTAGCGAGTACTTATCATGATGAAAGGGATTATCATTCTCTTACAAACTTAGAATATTGTAAAGTGCTCAAGGCTCAAATGATCTCTTGATTGGTTTTATTCAAGAATTTGTTTCATTGTCAGTGCAATGTTTATAATTAATGGATGACTTCCCTTTTAGGCATTTCATTTATGTATTGGTCTAGTGATGTAAGGACTTACTTTAATTTGGGAAATTTTAATAAATTGTGTTTTAGACATTAGATGACATGTACAACATTGCAATGAAATTGCAGAAATTGTATAAGTTTCCTAATTGTGAGTATGAGTGTAAATTATGTAATATTTTAGTGAGGAATTATCTTTTTGTTTATTTACAGTTCAATTTAATAAATTCAAAATCAGAGTTACAACTAAATTGTATTCCACAGCCAATTTTATTTCAGCTCTTTACCTTAAGTACTACTTAATTAACTAAAATTTAAATGTTGAAAGAAAGTGCTTTTTATAGGAAATTTCAATTCAATTTCCTTTATGTACCGGTATTTTGGAAATGACTATTCTTACTTACTGAGAATACAGTAATATGAGTTTTGATAAGCGTATAACATGTAGTTGAAGATTTAGGTTATGTTTAATCTTAAAAGTTTTTTTTTTTTCTTCTTGATATTGCTTATTTTTTTTGTAATTTCAAAGTTCTAAATATTCACATAATAATACAAACGGTATCAATTGTACTGCACAAGTAAACTTCAAACTTATTTTAATCAGTTTTTTGTTTGTTTCAAAATTCAAATTCCAATCAATAATCCTAATAAATGTGCTTCAGGCAGTTGTAACTCATTTATAGAAATTCTTTGTTTTAACTGTAAATAGGCCTAAACAAAAGGATAATCCCTTACTAAGAACATGATTTACATTCATTCTTCACAATTAAGGAACACCAAAGTCTACACTTTCATTGGTCGAGAGCACTTTGCTATATTCTAAATATTCCTTCAATCCTATCGTTCAAAAACAATGGCGACTATGGTACCGTTTGAACAATACGAGTTCTAATCGGTTAAAACGGAAAAGTTTTCATATGGGCAGACATTATGAGTAAAAAACACAAGTGTATACAAAATTGGAATTTTTATGTAACGAAAACATTTTCTGAGTGAAATGCAGAACATTTTTGTAACATTACAGAGTATGTTGATAGTACCTCAGTTGTCAATACTATTATGTCTAAAATGTTTAGTAAATATGTTGAACAGTGGCAATGCAATTTACAGTCAGAGAAAGCTTTATCTGGTAAAGGTGGTAACAAACTTCGAATACATAATTTATTTAAGAACAATTTTGAAACGGAAACTTATCATGTACAATTCCAATGTCATTTTCACAAAGGAGTTCTTTTGTTAAATTTCGATGTTGTGTAGCACCACTAAGAATCGAAGCAGGGAGATTTGAAAAAAATACTTTTAGAGGAGCGAGTCTGTGATAGTTGTAAGGATATTTTAGAAGATGAATCCCATGTTATTTTATCGTGTCCTTTATATGACGATTTTAGAAAAAAAAATATTTGATGAAGCAACACATTTTAATAGTGATTTTATGTCTTTTGATGATAAACAGAAATTAGTGTTTTTATTTACAGATGTTAATATGATTCGTAGCTGTGCCAAAGCCTTTTGTTAGTTTTTTTTATATTTTCTACTATTAATATTATATATCTCCAAATATAAAAAAAAACTACCAAATAACAAAAAAGTTATGATCATTAAAGAAATTTATGTCTCATCCGGTCAATCGTCCTGTCATTAGTGTAGCCCGAATTATCATGATTATAAAAATAATATAATTCTGAATTATTAGTTTTGCATTTTCTAAAGTAATTCAATGTTTTGTGGTATATTTGAGTAGTTTTATTGTATTTTGTGTAGTTCTGTGGTATATTTTGGGTGTTCTGTGGTATGCTGTGGTGTTCTGTGGTAAAAAGACGCTCCGTTATTCCGCCGTTCAAAGGGAGCCAACTTCAAAAACTTCCGCATCGTCACCGGAAGTGGGCTACATTATTATATTAAAAATAAACCAAAAAACATCAAAATAACTGAATAAATGGATAAACTGAAGAAGGCGTTGAGCGGAGACGACGGTGATGAGGAACAGGGGATCGTAACACAGGTTGTTATCAGAAATTTTAAAAATACTTGAAAAAGATAATTGGACATGGGAAAGTTAGCAATTATCACCCTCCATGTTACTAGTTCGTTCCATACTCTTCTTCTTCTTTACTGACTTCTTCCAGGTAAGGAACCGGATTCAAAACTGAATCTTATTGGTACCGCACGAAAACTTAACGCAGTGTCGGGCAACACAGAAAGTTCTCTCTTTACTATTTACAAATTACATTTAAAACGTTCGCAATATTATTCAAAAATTATGTACAACTGGTGTTTCCTACTTCCTTTCAGAGCATGCCTTAAGGGCAGCTCTGAATCCCTCAACGGTGTTGGCCGATGAACCTGATGTTGGTAAGTTGTTCCATCCCTGATGGTTCTTGGGAAGAAAGATTGGCCGTCAGTCAGAGAACTCTATAGGGTTATTACAGAAAATAACTTGCGTGAGTTATTACAGATACTTTCATGAGTTGTCTACTCTTTATTCCTTAAATTTTCTAAATCTGTAATAACTTATGTTTGTTATTTGTAAAATTATTTCATTTAAAGTGGCCTCTAGGGATCTTTTGAGACTTTGCACAGAAACTAAATGCATAGCCTTGATAACTAATTTTTTAATTAAATTAATACATTTTTGATTAACCATGGTAAATCAATGAGACAAGGCTTTTAAGGGATAAACTTAGCTGTGATAACAAGGCTCAGTTATTAAAGGAATTTAACTTATTATATAAGACACTTGGGAATTACTGAGAAACTTGTGCAGAACCTCATTACAGGCTCTGGTCATTATTTCTTACAATAAATTAAAATACATTAGCATGATTTATGTCTGAGCAAATGCTTTGAAGTGATATAGAGAAGCTGTGATAACACCCTTTAGTTATTACAGGCATATTTTTTCTGTAATAACATATAGGTGTACTATGCAAAATTGGCAAACTATGAACTGTTATATCTTTCAATAGTTAAGTATAGACAAAAGTAATATCAATAGAACTTTTAAACATTTTAACTAAACTTATGATGTATATTTTCCCTTTGAAACATATAACATACATAAGTTATCACAGTTCTTTGATTTTTTAGTCCACAATAACAAATGTATGTTATTTTTCTGTAATAACCCTATAGAGTTATATCCCTGACTGGCCATAGGCGTCTGTACTTCATGTACTTGTTCTTTCTTGGTAGAAGCGGTTTTTACCTCTGGTCCGGTTATCATTTTGGGTTAAATATTGGTGACGGTCTATGTCTTTAAGATCATGCTGGATCTTGAATAGCATGCATAGTCTGTTTGTTTTCCTCCGTTCTTCTAAGCTGTCCCATTTTAGATTTTTGACCATATTTGTGACACAGCACGGTGTTCGGTCTGTGTAGTTGTTATTCACAAATCGTACTGCTCTTTTCTGTACCTGTTCAATTGCCTTGATTTTATTTTGGGTTGTTGGGTCCCATACTGTGCATGCATATTCCACTGCAGGTCTTACCATGGATACATATGCAGCTGCCTTTACAGGTTTTGTACAGCCTTTGAGATTTCTACGTATAAATCCCAATGTTCTATTACCTTTGCCTACTGCATTGTCTATGTGTCTGTCCCAGGTTAGGTTGTTGCTGATGGTTACTCCAAGATATTTGCTCGCTTCCACTGCGTCTAGAGTATGACTGTGTAGTTGGTATGATGTTTTTATCACTGGTCGATTTTTTGGTGATATTCTAATGACAAGGCATTTTTTGGCATTGAAACTCATCTGCCATTTGTTTTCCCACCCTTCCAATGCTGATAAGTCTTTCTGGAGAAGTTCACTGTCTGCTTGGTTGGTGATGGTACAAAAGAGAAGGCTGTCATCCGCGAATAATTTGGTCTCTGATGTAGAAGCTGTTTCTGGCATGTCGTTAATGTAGGCCAGGAACAGTAATGGACCAAGGACTGTGCCTTGGGGTACACCAGAGAGTACTGGTACTTGTGTGGAGACAGCTCCCTCTAGTATTACGCTCTGCTTTCTGTTATGTAGGAAGGAGCGAATCCATTTGTTGGTTTTGGGGTTGACGCCATAGTATTCCAGTTTGTGTAGGAGGCGGTGATGTGTTACCTTGTCAAATGCTTTTGCAAAGTCCAGCAGGATGATGTCTACATGGCTGCTGCTTTTTAATTTTGATGCAATGTCGTTAATGGTTATGATGAGTTGGGATTCGCATGATCGTCTTTTGCGGAATCCGTGTTGTGCATCAGTTAGTATTTTATTTTTGTCAAAGTGGTCCATGATGTTGCTATGTACAATATGTTCTAAGACCTTACATGTGATGGAAGTTAGAGATACTGGTCTGTAATTAGATGCTAAGTGCCTTATGTCTTTTTTTGAAAAGTGGAACTACATAGGCATCTCTCTAATCTTGCAGGACTTCGCCGTTGTTCAATGATGCTTGGTATAGGTCTGTGAGTATATGAGCAAGCTGTTCTGCTGCTGCTTTAAGTATAAAGGATGGTATTGAGTCAGGACCAGTAGCTTTATGAGGTTTCAGGTTTTTTAAAAATTTGTGGACTCCGTTGGTGCTAATTTTTATGTCCTTCATGGTGGAGTATGGACTTCTTCCTTTATCTGGGAAGTTATTAAGGTTTTCTTTGGTAAATACTGACTGGAATTGGTCATTTAGAATGTTAGCTTTGCTCTTGTTGTCACTTTGCAGAAATCCCATTTTGTTTTTTAACGGTGCAACTCCTGTCCATTCTTGACCTTTGCTCTTGATATAAGCTTAATTACAATGTATTTTAATTTATTGTAAGAAATAATGACCAGAGCATGTAATGAGGTTCTGCATAAGTTTCTCAGTAATTCCCAAGTGTCTTATATAATAAGTTACATTCCTTTAATAACCTAGCCTTGTTATCACAGTTAAGTTTATCCCTTAATAGCCTCTTCTCATTGATTTACCATGGTTAATCAAAATGAATTAATTTAATTAAAAATTAGTTATCAAGACTATGCATTTAGTTTCTGCAAAGTCTCAAGAGTTCCCTAGAGCCCACTATAAATGAAATAATTTTACAAATAACAAACATATGTTATTACAGATTTAGAAAATTTAAGGAATAAAGAGTAGACAACTCATGAAAGTATCTGTAATAACACATGCAAGTTATTTTCTGTAATAACCCTATAGAGTTATATCTCTGACTGATATAAGACCAGAATTTCTTTGCGTTATCTTTATAGTCGGAGCTAACTTCTTCCATATATTTCTTGTTGGCTTGGCGGACTTCCCACTGTACTTCTTGTTGTAGTCTTTTATACCTATCCTTGTCTCTTTTCTTTTTAGTTTTCCTAGCCTTCTTGCATTTGTGTGCTTTTTGTTTTTGGTTAATTTTGCGTCTAATGGTTGTATTAATCCATGCATGAGTGTTTCTTCCTTGAGTCATTTTTTATGGTACTCTTTTCTCTATGGTGGTTTGTACAGCTGTTTTGAATGCCTGCCATAATGACTCAACACTTCAATCTTTGATGTTTTTGAAAGTAGTTATGAAGTTTTGTAGGTCTTCTTTTATTTTATGTATTTCAGCTTTTTTCCATAGGAATATTTTTCTTCTGACTGGTTTAGGTTTAAGTGGTTTACAAGCCATATCCAGGAGGACGATGTCATGGTCGCTGTTTCCTATTGATGGTAAAGGTTTGCATCTTAATTTAAATGATGGGCAAGAGGTAAGCAATAAATCTAAGGTGTTCTCTTTGCGTGTTGGAAAGTCCACAATTTGTTCTAGCTGTTGTCAGCTACAAGTTCTAAGAAAGCCTGGTTGGTTCTGGTAAGATACTGTCGATGGTCTATAGTTTGTTCTGCCCAGTTAATATCTGGTAAGTTGAAATCACCACCAATAAGGAATATATCTTTTTGATGTTTTGCCCTGATGTTATTTATTTCGTCTTTCATTTTATTCAGGTAGGTGTCGTCTGTTTTATCAGGTGGTCGATAAAATGCACCTATAAGTATTTTCTTTTTTCCCTCTAAGTTAATAGTGCCAGTCAGTAGTTCTATGTCTGTGCTTTTTATGATGTTACCCAGCTGTAATGTTTGTTTAGCTGCTATCATTACCCCTTCGTGGGGGTCTTTTGGGCAATCTCGGCGTTCTGTGTCATAGTGGAAGTAGTCTGGTATGATCTTACTTGATTTGATGTTTGGATCAAGCCATGTTTCCATGCCTATTATTATGTCTGGCTCAGTTGACTCGATAATTGCTTCAAGTAGTTTACCCTTTTTTCTGAGACTTTGAAAATTGATGTTTTAATATTCTTAACTGCTTTTTAATGGCTGGCTTGGTTTTAGTTGGTTTCGGTGATGATGTCATGATCGGTATATGATTATCTGTACTGAATGATGTTGTGTTGAAAGATGGTGAGTTGATACTTGATCCTGATGTTGATGGTATTGATGCTTCTGATATACTGTCTGCCATTAATGGATTGGTTGATATATTTAGTGTTGAGTGCTTGCTGTCATCTCCATTTGGTATGAAATATATTTTTGTTGAGGATTGTTTGGTTTGCAGCAAGATGGGCAAGTCCATGTGTCTTCGCTTTTGCCTAGGTTACTGTATTCCGATGTTGACATACCAATGCAGTTTCTGTGTGTCCACTTGTCGCAGTCGTCACAAGCTATGGATTCTATTTTACATGCTTTTTGGCATATCGTGCATGGAAATCTTGGTCGTCTCGAGCCTGGGTTTGTCTCAATGCCACTCAGTAAGAGTAAGATGAGTCTTTGTGTACTCCTCTCTCTGATAGTTTTAAATTTTTGTTGAGAATTTTACTACTCGTCTTGTCTGTTCACTTTTGGCACCTTTGTTTTCTTGGTCATGTTGGTAGTTTGAAGATGTTGATTAGAATAAGGAGTTTAATTCCTCTTGTTCAACTCAGATTTGTATGAATTCAGATTCCTAACCTATATTGACATGATTGAAGCATTCGGTGTATGTGTCCAACAATATGTTCTTAGTAATGGCTAGGCTTAGTAGACGTCCAGGATGTATATAGTCCTTGCTGTTAATTGACAGGTTGACCGATTTACGTGTTTGTCCTTTCCTTCTCTTGCGCCCTCTGAAAAAGTATTTGCTTATTTTTACTGATGTTTTGTTAAGTCTTCTGTTGAGTTCGTATATTTTACCATTTAGTTCCTGTATTTGTTTGGTCACTAAGAAAACCTCAACAGACAACAACGGACCAAAGAGCAGACAACAGCCAAGGCCACCAATGGGTCTTCAATGCAGCGAGAAAATCCCACACCCGGAGGTGGTCCTTTGCTGGCCCCTAACTAAAATTGTGTGCTAGTTCAGTGAAAATGGACGTCACACTAAACTCCAAAACATATAAATGAACTAAAATTAAAAAACATACTAGACTAACAAAGGCCAGAGGCTCCTGACTTGGGACAGGCGCTAAAATGCGGCGGGTTAAACATGTTTTGTGAGATCTCAACCCACCCCCTATACCTCTAGCCAATGTAGAATAAAGAAACACATAGCAATACTCACAGTAAAACTCATTTTAAAAGAAGTCCGAGTCCGTTGTCAGAATAGGTAACAAAAGAAACTAAGCAAAATGACGATGATACATAAATGAACAAAGGACTACTAGTAGTTACTGACATGCCAGCTCCAGACCTCAATTAAACTGATTGACAGATTATGTCTTCATCATATGAAAATCAAGTACAATCCCTCCCGTTAGGGGTTTAGTATCATACCATCATAAAATATGAGAAGAACATAACCTGTATCATGCCAACAACTGGTTTTAGAATAAATGTGTTTATTTTCGATGCAAAGACCCTATGACTGAATCAATATTAATACCAAAATATGCAATGCTTTATTACCATAAAATATTGGATGTGAAATACCTGAACGTATAAGATGTCTGCATGTTGATTTATATTTACGAATGA
Organism: Mytilus coruscus; assembly: GCA_017311375.1. NCBI lineage: Eukaryota > Metazoa > Mollusca > Bivalvia > Mytilida > Mytilidae > Mytilus > Mytilus coruscus. The sequence continues at coordinate 30,530,125 of CM029603.1, forward strand.
TGTCCTTGTACCGTTGATAAAATTTAGTAAATGTTTTGACTAGTTTGTGATATCGAAAACCCTGGTGTAATAATTTTTCAGTAATACAGAGATTTTTTCGTTGAAATCAAATACTTTGTTACATACACGAGCGAATCGAACAAGTTGAGATATGTAAACACCATAAGATGACGACAAGGGAACGTCACCATCTAAAAATGGATAATTAACAATAGGAAATGAAAAATCATCTCTTTCATCATAAATTTTGGTATTAAGCTTCCCGTTAAAGATAAAGATATCAAGATCCAAGAAAGGGCAGTGTTCATTGTTAGTATTAGCTTTATTTAAAGTCAGTTCGGCAGGATAAATAAGCTTTATTAGGGTCGGCATAGTGTACAAACAAGGACATAACATAAGCTCTAATGAGCTTTTAACCCACATACAAGACATAACAATACAACTCATAATATACATGCAATAAATTACACAACACAAAATGAAGCACCAAAAGCATGGTGGTAATAAGCAGATTATAAGCATGATAAGCTAGGTATTAAAGCTAAAAGCATATTAGGTATTAAAGCTAAAAGCATATAAAATGTAAACTAAGCATGATTAGGCCTAAATTAAAATATTGTTTGTTTGCCCTTTACCGCATGTACTGACCGACCCAATAAATTCGTTACGACTGAAAATCTTTTATTTGTATTTACCAGCAATATTTTATTTTAATTTTATTTTTCATTCCTACCGAAAATTTTATATATGTATTTACCGTTCAAAACTTTTTTTACCAGAATCCTCGGGTTTTATCTTTCCTTTATAAGGTTTAGTTCGTTTGATATTGCGTGAGCGTTTGACATGATCAATTGCATTTTGAGACGAACGTTGCCCTGTGTGTCTCTAAACTTGAAGAGCAGGGTTATTTTTTGGCAAAGAAAAATAAAATATTTTACCTACCTCCCTCATGTCCCTACCCTGTTTCAAAAAATAGAGTCGGAAAAGGGCAAACAAACAATATTTTAATTTAGGCCTTAGAAAACTGGAAAATGCATAGCATAAAATATTAAAAAATAGGATATGATCTAAATGGTAAAATTTTAACATAATATATTATCCTTGTCTCATGGGTTTTCGTGCTATTAAGAATGCATTGTGACGTCACAATTTCCATTGAAAAAGCATGCATAGTACGAAGTCATATGACGTACGAAAACATATGATCTGACCATAATTAATAATCTGCACAAACTGTGCACTTCATTTCCATTCCAAGACTTTGAAATATTTTTAAACTGACTGAAATTAACAATTTTTCTAAAATCATCAGGTAGATCATTCCATAAGACAGCAGCTGTATATTTAAAAGAGTTCTTACCATAGGTTGATGTTCGAACCCAAACAAGTCTTGAAAGGCTATTTTAATATTTTTGCTGTGACGCCTTCCTACATGTCCTATGACAAAAAAATAAAATAGCCTTTCAAGAGGTCATAATTATTTGGATTACTTCTGTAGATCAACGATTTGTATAATTAGATAGTTACAAACTGTAATTGGCGAAATAGCAGCTCACAATCACTTGTTGTGGTAAGATTACATGTAGGTGAGCTTGTCACAAAAATGGTTTTGCACCTTTTCCCCGAAATTGACACTGATAGTAAGTTGAGGAAGAGACAAATTTGCATATAGCAATGACGTTTTGACAATTGATTGAAATTCAAAATTTTCAGAAGTTAACTTACATGTATAAAAACACTGTTCTTACACATAATAATTAGTTAAACGCTTTAATTACGCTTATTTATGATAAGTAAGTGGGAATCAATAATAAATTTTATCACTATTTGGAAATCTACGCCGCTTGACCAGAGAAATCTGCACCTCTTGAACTATTGACGTCATACTACATTACAATCTATATGTTACAAAAACAAGAAAATAACTCAATGCATGTGTACAAAAAAATACTGAATAATTGTTCTGATACCGTAAGCTGGAAGTAGCAGTGGCGAGTAGCAAAGTCTCGCTGCGTAAGATAAATCCATAAACCACCAAATTCCAATCCTTCTAACTGTACAAATCCTTGTGTAGATAAATATCTTTACTGAATTACCTTCATTATATAAAATAAAACTCAAATCCTTCAACAGGGCTGTTTAAAAGTTGTTAGAAGTTGTTCCATTTTCTTTAAATTTGTGCCATTTTGAGTAAAGAGAATCAGCTAAGATTTTTCTTCAGCCCTATCAAATGATTACTCAATTTAGGGATTGTTACTCATATTAGGAATGGTTCCCCATTTGCCAGATTGTCTCCAATTTGTAATCAGCAATCCATCCATCTTTAATTTTGAATCTTGTCTGTTCATCCAATACCTGTTTTCCCACATTCATGTTTGCCCAATTTCAAAATGCGTTACTGTTGCCATATAATTCAAGACAACTCTCAGTTCCAAAATCCCTTTGATAAAAAACTAACAGTTCATTACACTTTTACACTGACAGAAGTCCAAATAATTATAAAGTCTTGAAAAGCTGTTTTTATTTTTTGCCCAGATACTTCCTACTATGAACCAAAATTTCCAGATAATTAAAACTAACTTTCCAAAAACAGAGTCCTCAAATTTTGCCGAATTTGGTTTGTAGAAAAATTTTTATAATCTTTGAAGTGAAGGATCTTGGGGAAATATTCTAATATACCGGTACATGATATAATTAAACAAACATTGGGTCTTTGTCATGTCCGCTTGAGTTGTAACTTATTTCATCATCGTGATCATTACTTTTGAATATTTTTGGAAATATTTTGCACCAGAGAGCACAGAAAAGGTAGAAATTTGTATAAATACATGCAGACATTTCTAGCCGTCAATGAAAATATCATGGTAAAATGGGGACTCAAAAATGAAGTCCAGCAGAAAAAAATGACTGGCGTTATGATGTTGTAGGAAGGTGTCCAGCAAAAAAATAAAAATAGCCTTTTACAGTGTCATAATTATTTGGACGGTACATTTGAACAATATAGCAAAAATATGATTTTTCCATCAGGGATTAAAATAGATTTCTTAATTTTTTTATCAACATTTTGAATTGAGGTTATGATACTTAATTTATTACATATACAATGACATACATATATTTTAATTTACAGTTTTCTGAAGCTACAAAGTTGAGTTGGGAAACCAGAATCAAAGGTTTCATTATATGTTTTGTGTTGGGTGTTATTTTATCTGTTTTGGTAAGTACTTAAGAAGATTTAATTTGTACACAATTACTGCAAAACATTTAATATACCAGAAGTCCATTTTTTGTTGTCACTAGTCAGTTCATTTTAAGTTCTACCAAGTCATGCAAGTAGAAAGTACAAGTACCGGTATTTTAAAAACCTGATTGTTGTTATTGACATAGCTGCTCTGACTACTGTTAACTGCATGTAAAACAAAATACTAGGTAATGTAACCTGAACCATTCTATTTCACCTGAGTGATTTTCAGTCTACATCTTGAAATAGAACCTTGTGATATCTAATTTTAACTAACACTTTCCAACAAGGTATGGGTTATAATATGAATATAACTAAAGATAGATATGAAGAATTTAAACAATACTTATCTTTATAAGTGTTTTTTAATGAAATAAGGAAGAAAATATAGATAGTTACTGATTGTTTCTTAAGATAATTTTTAAAATCTCAATAATATATATTATGTTAAATATTTTACCATGAGCCATAGCGAGGGGTAAAATATCGGCATAAAGGGCCGACCCGTAGTAAAATCAGTACACATTCAAGGCCCATAAATTATTTCTATTCTAATAGGACAAATATGGCAATTCTTTTGGATCGAAGCGCTCTTTGTGAAGGCAAATATTTGCCAATCCCATCAATAAACAAATATATTAACGTAAAAGAACGGAGCAAACTGAACTAGTGACATGCTTAAACTATTTACAATAACGTTTTTAGAAAGGTTTGGATGAATTCAAATAATAATTTTATTTATATGTAAAAAAAAATTTGCATATAACACATTTTATCATCGTTTGTTTATGTTTCCTTGTTTTGATGACTTTCGTTTTCACAGTCGTGCATTTTCCCGTAAAATGCTTATATTCTTACATCATTGTTCAATGACATTGGGTAGCTCATTCATTAAAAAAACATATGACGTGGGAGTATGATCAGAACAGCCCAAACAATATATTCATATTTTACCACAGGTGTGTACTCAAGAGGTTGGAAGAAGTCATATTAGAATTACATTTGTACACTAGTGTATATGCTGTGTATATGTTACATTCTATGTATTAAATTAGTTTCCTTTACACTGATATGACTACGATAATTAATTGTCAGCTTTAGTATTTTAATGATTACTATACTGATCATTCAACATTTAAATACATGTATCCATGGTCACTGCAAAAGTGTCAGGATTCACAGTATCTTAAAGAAATTTTAATTTTCTTGTCAAAGTTCAGTGACTAAATCATATAAAATATAGTTTCTTCATCATATATTAAGATTATCAGCCATCAATCCCATTATATATGTTGTGTAGAATGTGACATTAATTTTTTGAAGTAAATTTTTCAGGCTACAGCTTTATTATTCATGAAAAATGGTTTAGTGATATTTGCAGTTTTATATACCTTTGGAAATGTCTTGGCACTGGCCAGGTAGGTACATTTTTAAAAATACATGCATTAAATTTCTTCTTGTTTGCTATGGTAATAGAAATAAAGTATAATATTTCCCATATTTAGATTACAGATAGGAGACAATATATCCCTTTTTCATATTTAGAGCAAGAAGTTGGTGGGATATAGTACATTAATGGTTTTTTTGTTGTTGTTTCTAACGATTTTATTTGCTCAAAGAGACAAATAGGAGTGGACACAAGTTTAACCAACTTATGAAGTCTTCTCCTTTACATAATATAACGATTACAATTATACAGAGCATGCACTGTTCAGTAAATATATCAAAGGTATTAGTAAAATGAAGCATTTGCACACAGTCTGAAATAAACCAAAAACACAACAAAAAAAGAAAAGATAATGAGAAAAATAAAAAGAAAAATATGAAAAAAAAAAATTTTAATAAATAGATGAAATTCTGTGGACACGGTGATTTTGTTCATTTATAACTTATTTGATTATACTACAAGGAATCTTTTAGATCTTTTTATAAATTTAAAAATTTCTTTAAAGGTTTTCCGCATAAATTAAATTTTGGCTACCCTCAGTGAGAAACTCTAGATTTGTTGTCACTTGAACAACAATGAATGTTAGTAAAGATTACCAATCCTGTTACAATCCTCGCAGCTTGCAGTTTAAGTTTTTCTAATTTGTTTGAATAGCAAATACCACAATTTGCAAAATTGTTTAAAGGTAGACAACTCATGCTTAATACTTGGTTTTAAGTGTTTGCTGAACGTCTATTGAAAAATATTTTTTTAAATATTCAGGATGACTCATGATTTGAATATACAAATTCTGTTATTTGATTTTCTCTTTTGAAATGTTTCACATTATAATTTATTGGAGCCTCAAACTTGCTATATGAATGTCTCATTTTATTATTTTAGACCATAGAAGTGATATGTATACACTGTTCATTTTATTTTACTGTGGTTTGTTATATCAATGATGATGGCCTAGTATCTCTTTCCATACATCATGTTCATATGCACAATAGTAAAGTAAATTTGTAATATTTCTGGATGAATCTATAGATTACTACATTCAGTTAATTCATATTGTTCTAAATTAAAGTTATCTCCCTTACAGCACATGTTTTCTGATGGGACCAGTAAATCAGTTAAAGAAAATGTTTGCCAAGACCAGAGTGATAGCTACAATTCTAGTGCTGGTAGGTAATTTGCTCTAATTAGCAGGATATTTTAAAGTTGTTGATTTCAGAATTTTTTTCATGATACATATTATTTAAAGTTATCTTACAAGCAGCAACCCCATATTTCAGCAGTACCTGTATGAGTTGACTATGGAGTATGTTGCCCATCTCTAATTATTAATGAAACTTTACATGCAAATCCTAATCTCAGACACATATAATTTAAGAATGATTTTTCTCTGTATTTAAATTGATTAATCTCCCTTTGGTTTAACAAACAAACAAAAATTAGTGAATTGGTAATGGTATACAGTTTGAAGTAAATGATCAATCGAATCACAAAGTCTGACAGTAGTATAGGGATATTTAAAGTATTTAGTACTTCATTTGATAATTTCAACAATGTATTGTTAAAAGATAAATGAACATGTGAAAAATAATTAACATTCTTTTCTCTAATTTTTTCACTTTTTTCACATTTCCCAACCGATTGTGAAAAAATTGTTCTCCACACTAGTGAAATAACTATTCTCGGCAACTGAATGGTCAAAATTTAATTGTGACGTCAAATTTTCTTAGTTTCTCTGAATTTCCTATTGTGACGTCATGAAAAAAGGCGACCATGATTGATGACGTCACATATAAAGAACACAACTTTCTGCAAGTCTTTGAAAACGAAGGATAAAAATCATTAGAGAAACAGATTCCACCACTATAACTCGTGTATTACGATATTTTCTCCACTCTCAACAGTTAAATTTTAATTATTTAAAAAGCTCGGCAAGCCTCACGCTTTAAATATTAAAATTTAACTGTCTCGAGTGGAGAAATATCGTAACACACTGTTGTGTGACAGAATATTAGTTCCCCCATAATATTTGTTCCAATGAACTTTCAGCATATAACAAAAGTTCCATTGGGAACTTTTCTTATATAATATTTTATCCAATGCTATAACAAAATTTCCTTCACAAAGGATAAAATATTACATAATGAAAGTTCCCAATGGAACTTTCATTATATGCTAAAAGTTCTTTGGAATAAATATTATGGACAATGTTTTGACATTTGAAGTACTAAGAACAACATTAAATAGGGGTGTCATGTATCATTAAACACAAATCCATTTTATTAAACAAATTACCAATATCAACCTATTAAAATCTATATGATTTATTGACAATCAGAATCAGTTGTATACATATTCTGTTATGAAAGACCTTTACGTGTGGGAAAAATTGCCAACAACTTACTAAGTTTGGGCAAAATTCATTATAGGATGTATACGAGGATGTTATAAATATATATAAGTTTCAAATGTTTTTATTATGCAATAAAAGTTCCAAGAATATTTGTTATATAATAAAAGTTCCAGGAATATTTGTTATACAATCATGAAACATGACACTCTTTCTTTAAAGGAACAAATATTATGAAACCATATGATGTTTTAGTTCCAGGAAAATATTTTATGAAGGTGGAAATTCTATTATGTAATATTTGTTCCTAAGAACTTTTAGTATCTATAGTTTTGTTCCAGGGGGAACAAGTATTATCGGAACAAATATATGTTCACAGTTGCAGTGGTGAAATCTATATATAATTATTACCAGATACATATAACTATAAATTGTGTTTTTCATTGCAGGTGATGTTTGTTCTGACATTAGTCTGTGCGTTTGCAGTAAGTACACATTTAAAGTGGAAGATAAATTATTAAATCAATTCTTCTTATGATTTAGTTTTAAAAGTTTGCTTTATCAATTTAAAGAACTTTTAACCAACAATTGAATTTCACACTGAAAACTGCTTAATGATATATTAGATACCTTTTAAACAAAATTCAATTCACAGGGAACATCAAGGAAAAAGTTATTCTTTATTTTACAATTAACAGGATCACAAATGACAAATGAACACAATATCAAGTTAAGTCTAATCAAATTATAAATATAATACAAATATTATTTATCATGTGACTTGTTATTTAAATAAAACAGAAGGAATTTTAGATATCTTTTATTTCTCAAAGCTTTTTTGTAATCATAATTGTACCTTTTATATGTGATTGTTGTAGTACATGAGGATACAGTACTGATATTTCAGATTAAAGATTTGGTGTTGCCTAGGAAAACAGTGATGAACAGATTGTCTATGGTCTTTCAACTCGAGGAAGTTTCTTGGCTACATCTCATCTAAGGGCTATCTATCACCCTTAAATAAGATTGTAGCCATGAAACTCCCACTAGTGTTCAAAACCATAGATAATTTATATTATAGATCTTATGTATTATGTTTTCATGATTTACACATTGAAATTGGTATAATACATTTAAAAATAATTTATAACGTGAAGTGAAAAGATATTTGTTCATTTATTATTATATGAGAAAATAACATAATTTGTTTATTCCTTACAGCTGAAAAATGGTGCACCCCTGGCAATATTATGTTGTGTTTTACAATTTTTGGCTTTGACATGGTACTCATTGTCTTACATACCTTATGCCAGGTAATTATATCTGTTACATTTAATATGTTTATTTTAAAGAAGCAGTTGTGATTTGAAGCCGCTGGCCCTATTTGAAGGTAGTTGATCATCTGTTAATAAGATACCAACAAGTCCTTAAAAATTTGTGTCTGTCTGTTTTTACACTTATTTTAGGATAAAAACAATGACAAAAAACATTGAGAAAATGGTTGCAGTTTGGCTACCCCCCCAAAAAAAATTAAATGATAATAAAAATCCTCAGTTAAAGGTTTTGTCTACATAGTTATGCATCAGTTGTGAATATTTTTTTCAATATTACTACGCATTTGAATTATCTTTTAAATTTGATTTTTAAAATAAAGCCCTATTACGGCTGAACAGACACTGAATGCCATATATAAAGGAAATATGCAAATTATGAATTTTGTATCTATAGTTGATAGGTTTTAAAAAATGAGATGTTTGAAAGCACTTAAAATGTGAATGATTTAAATGTGATTGTGGTTTCAATGACATGTTGGGTAGCAATTATAAGTTTTCTTCTTGAAATAACATAATTAAAAGTGTTTCACCTATTGGAAATTCCCCTTTCATTTTTATTAAACCATATGAATTTTTCTTGCAGAAATTCATATTTGTCTTTAAACAGAGATTTTCCGAAATTCTAAATCATAGATATATTTCATGATTATTGCAAGAAATAGCAGAAATTTCTGTTTTTAATGAAAAAAATTCTTTCAGTTAGGTTAAGAAATTTCTTCAGTAGAATTTTCTTAATAATGTGTTTTTATATGAAATAATATGGGAAATTTCTATAGGTGAAACACTTTTGACCTCAAGACTGTAGTTATTGGTGACTAATGTGTGCAAGATACAAAATTTTGTCCCATGTTGACAAATCTTTATTTTTCTGGATAACATCAATACAGATTCATATTGTATTGAACTTTTATTTCAGGGATGCTGCGAAAAAATGTTTTTCTGCCTGTTTAGATTAGATATCAACTGTATACAGATTAATGATCAAGGACACAGAAATAATACATTCTTGTCTAAGTGCTTGTCTTATTAAGAATCAAGGAATGGTAGAAATCCTTACAAGATTTTGCTTTTATTTATTGTCAGCTGGTAAATTGAGATATGAATTGTATAGATTGCACTATGACAAAATTAAACAAGGGGAGATGAATCAATAAAAATAGTCCAAATGCAGTTTTTTGGGGAAATTTTAGGTTTTGCCTGATTCTTACAAAGGCTTGTACTTTTTCATTATAAAGGGAGGTTACTCAGCAAGGATACAGGATGTTCATCTCCGTTGCAGCAGATTACATGGATCAAATTTCATTTAGTATTTTGTTTAATTGTTTGTTTACTATCATTGAAGTTATTTATTATTTGTTAGTAACATTTTTTGTATATTGTAAAAGTTTGTATTTTATGTATATTGATATGAGTGAATGTGTCACCTAATATGAAAGTGTTGTTTGGTTGAGTGTTGGTGAGGTAGTAGCCATTAAGCTGATGTAGATTGGGACAAGGGGTTTTGTAATTTTGTTCTGATGATGAGGTCCAAAATTTCTTTGAAGGGTAATTTCATTTATAGATATTTAAAAAAAAAGCTGCTATTTACTTTTCATGCACTTCAGCTTCAAATGTTGTACTTGATATCTATGTCTAGGTAATAAGCTATGTTTACCTGATTTAATACATTAAAAACTAAGGCTGAAAAATGTTTAGCATCTGAGGCACATTTTGAATATTCTACATTGAAATAGAAAGTCAACAAAGTCGAAACATTTTTATTTTCTTAATTAAATATTAAATATTTTAAATATTATTTTTGTTAGTGATAAAGAAAATACATTTCTTCCATGATTCAGTAAAGTTTTGAAAAAACTGGCCTAAGTTGCCAAAATTTATTTTTGTATCATCTTATGAGCTTCCTTTTAGGAATTTTTAGAAATCATGTAAGTTTGACATTAGATTCATATAGAGAGCTAGTAGAAAACTTAACAAACTTTTTAAAGTTTTGACCTCTAGATGTCTTTAGTATTTTGTGTCATTGGGTTGCTGTCTCATTGACATATACCACACATCCCTAAGCTGGGTAGCCTATGTAGAAATGGCAGTTGTAAATAAATGATAAAAGATTTTTGCCTGCAATTTTTCTAACAATATATGAGGTTATCTGTTTTAATCATTTTTTGTACAGAATGTGCTATTTTGTTATTCAAAGAAATTTTGATTGTAATGTAATTTTGCATCATAAGTGAGGGAAAATATTATTTGAATATAGAAGGTTGAAATGTACCTTGATCAACCACTTTAGCTTATTTAAGAATGGAATGCTTTTTGTAATTTTATTGGGATGTAAAACTGTTAACTGAAACGCATTATGTATGAAGAGTACAAGCACTTCATACAATAAATGTGTGTACATTCAACACTTTTTACAACCATATAAAATTTCAAAACAAGAATAATTGCATTTTTATGCCATAAGCATGAATATGAGTTACATCAGGCCTTCCTTTGTTTTTCTATTCATTATCTTAACGTTGTCATGGATAATTTTGGAATAGCTTGGCCAATCAAAATTATGGAACCATATGAAAGGTCTATGTAATGAAATAATTACCTCATGAGTGCAATTAATAATGAGACTTAAAAGACAGATAGCATTTTCAGTATTCCTTTTTGTGAGCATTTTATACAAATTACTTCAGTTGGTGGTCAGAAAATACAGAGGCATAAATATGTACTGGTCAATGACTTTTTCTGATTTTTTATTTTCCATTGATTTACATATATATTGTGAAGTTGTGAAGTTTCTCTTAAACATAGATTTTTTTCAATAAAGAGATGTTGGGAACATGTAAATGACTGCAACCCAACAACATAAAAAAAGACAAGAGACATCTGCATATGTCATAAGTAATAGACAAGTGTCTATATGATTTATTGAGCTATAAATTGCCAGCGTCTAGACAAATTATCATTGAATTTTACATCAAATATGTGCCATCACATCAAACTCTTCAAAAGATGCAAACACTAAACTTTGACTTAGAACATCTAAAAAGGATTCTTTCATACAGATTTTATTTGTAAACAATATAAATTTTCATTGAATTTTAAACAAATTGAAATCACACATATCACATATTCCAGTATTTTTACATCCTTGGCTTTTAAATTTTTTTGTTTGAGTATTCCTGATGAGGGTACATCAAGAAAGTCACTCTGGAGTCACCAAATTTATAAAGTGATATTTTTCTCATACTTTTTCCCCAGCAGCATTTCGTTTCAAGTCCATCTGTAATGCTCAAAATCTTATTTGAAATATGTTTTTATGAAAGAGTGTATCTTTTTTTATTAAGATTTGATCAAGTGTTTCTTCTCTTCTGTAATTATAAAAAAGCTATTATTAACATAATGTTATGTAAAAAAGCTATTAGCAACACAATGTGATGTAAAAAGCTATTAGTAACACAATGTAATGCAAAAAAGCTATTGGTAAAACAACGTTATGTAAAAGAGCTATTGGTAACACAAAAAGGATTTTAACATTAATATTTTGTTACAAGAATGTATTTTTGTATTTTATTTGATATTGAGAAATGATTTTATTTTTTGTAAAATACTGTTAAAATATTGACTGAAATCCTTCCAATGCTTACCTTGCCATTGCCATAATGTAATTTGGTGCTTTTTTGTAAGAGGGTGAGAATGGGGTACCCCATTTGAGGATTAACAGTAAAAGTTTTGTTAAAATAACATTTACAATATACAGTTTTTCCTGTTTGATGTTGTAGCAAAAAAACAGCAGTGTGTAGAAGACATTATTTTAGGCTCATTTGACGGGGAAAAAGGAGGCATTTGACACTAGACAGGAAAACCCATTCCCACCCTCTTCTCGTAAGGGATGAATTTAAATTTTGCGTTGGCATTAATCCACCAACCCAAAACAAAAGAACTATAAGGAAACAGTTTGGATGATTGAGTGCTATTTATCCTTAAAAGTGCCTTTTCCTAATATATATTTTGTATATTTTGCCCTTTTGGTGCATATGTTTGTCTGTTGTGACTCTATAAAGCATCTAAAATGAATTTATGTTTATGTATCATGTGTATGAAGTTTATCTGTATGGGGGAATTTAAATCAATAGAATGCAGCATTTATACTTAAACAAACTTGGATTTTGTTTGATCATATAAATAGCTTCAATGTCACTATGGAGAGTGCAGGTAAATAATTTAGTTTTTTTGTTATTTTGTTACATTATTCTAAATATGGCAAATGGAAATTCATAGGGTCTAATATCTCTATGGGATTTAGATACGCTAGTAATAGTTCACTAAGTTTTCATAAAGTATACCGATAATAAAATTAAGATAAGTTTAACATTAATTTAAAATTTAGTAATTGATAAAGGTTTTTCATAGAGCTCTTCTGTCCTTATTTTTGGAACAATGTAACCTCTTAAATTATTTATGTTCCAGTTTGTATATAGACTTATCAATATAAACAGTATTTAGATATGAATGCTGGTTAAATTTTAGGAAAACTTCATAATTTGAAAATGGATAAAATTAATATACAATGATAACTCTGCATTCGTCAGTCTTAAATTGATTTTGATGAAATGTTTGCATGAACTGACTTCCTTGACCTTTGTGTATACTGCTATCTGTTTAGATCATATGTTATGTTTGTATTTGTATACACGAAAGAACCTGATAAGAAGTGTATGTTGCCTCATATGAGAAATTAAATATATTTTAATGTTGAAGTAGTATTATTTTGTCATGAAGGTTTAAAATATTGAATAGTTGAGAAGACTTTATTTTAGCTCTAGGATATAAGCCCAATAGAAAGACCCCGCCTTTTGGGGTCTCCAAATGGCACACTTGTGGACACACACATACTTACACACTTTTTTTTATCCAGGGTCCATATAGAATTTAGTTTATTTTGATTTTGTATATCTTCTGTAAGACCACAACAACAAATATAGTAATAATAATATTTCTGCCTTTGCAGTCTGGTACAAATTTTATCAAATTTCGGATTGTATGGCTGTATCAGGTAAACTGATTATATTGGTAAAATTTTTTATCCAACATTTAGGGGAAGACTACACACTCAGCAATGTTAGTATTGCAAGTGTTAAATGAATTCTTTTTTTCTATGAATGATCAGTGAAGACACCAGGCTTATAATGCAAGACATGAGTTTTGTCTAGGCAAGACTTCTCAGTGGTGCTCTAAAAAAAATTTGGAAGACCAAAACAATTACGAAATTAAAGAGCATTGAAAACCAAAATATCTTAAAAGTTGTGCTAAATACGACTAAGACCAGTTGCCTGGGATAGACAAAACAATTTTGAATAATTCATAATTTTTTTAATCGATTAGTGACTGAAATTGACAGTATCATTGATATTTCATATCAACACAGAAGTGCTTGACTAGCCGGCTGTCGATACCCTCGGGGAAGAAATGTCCACAAGCGGTGGCATCGACTCAGTGATTGTAAGTAACCATCAAAGATACTAAGCTTATAATTTGTTATGCAAGACGCATGTTTCATCTACATAAGACTCCTTGGTGGCACTGGAAACGAACAGTTCGAAAGCCAAAACAAATACGAAATTGAAGAGCATTGAAAACTTAAACATCCAAAAATTTGTGCCAAATTTCGGCTAAGGCTAAGGCTGTTTATTCCTGGGGGTAAAATGACTTAAGTGTTTTTCAAATAATTCAAAATTTTGTGAACAGAAAATATGCTCAAATTGACCTCATTGGTATATCGTGTCAACCCCGAAGAGCTTTTAATACTTGGATGGTAATATCATAGGAGATAAAACGTCCACCATAAGTGGCATGGACCCAGTGGTTACAAATAATGATTAAAGATATCATGGTTATAATTTGTTACGACAGACGCCCGTTTTTTTTGCGTCAATAAAGCTGCTCGTCTGACTGTCATTGAGATTAGATGGGGAATCCACTGGTTAGCTAATTTTGATCAGAGGTAGAACGATATTCATAATATCAAAAAGTAAAATCACAAAAATACTGAACTCAGAGGAAAATTCAAAAAGGAAAGTCCTCAATCAAATGGAAAAAATCAAAAGTTCAAACACATCAAACGAATGGATAACAACTGTCATATTCCTGACTTGGTACAGGCATTTTCTTATGTAGAATATGGTGGATTGAACCTGGTTTTATGGCTAGCCAAACCTCTCACTTGTATGACAGTCGCATCAAATTCCATTATATTGACAACGATGCATGAACAAAACAAACAGACACAATTGGTAAAATGTCAAAAATAGGGTTACATCAGTCAACATTGTGTTATCATCTTAATCACTATAAAACAAACAAATGTTACGAAGAAGCACAAAAAGGGCATACATCAAATTTAACATCCTCATTATGCTTATATCATACGATTTTATTTATCTATGTAAAATCCACCTATAAAGGATGGAAGGTTTTAAGTACTGGCGTAAAATCGCGCGTTTGAAATTCGCACAGGTAGACATTAAATAATTTTGTCGTTCAAAGTATAAAGAGATACATAAATACACATAAAAGTCACGTAAAATGGATATCGCAAAAAACAGACTTAGCAGTAAAAGTAATATTAATAAAAAAAATTAATAGTGTGGTTCAAATTATGACGGGATACATAAGTACAGAGTCACGTCAAATGTATATCACAAAAAACAGACTTTACAGTAAAAGTGATATTAATAAATAAAATAATTTTGTCGTTCAAAGTATGACAGAATACATAAGCACAGAGTCACGTAAAATGGATATCACAAAAAACAGACTTAACAGTAAAAGTAATATTAATAAATAAAATAATAGTGTGGTTCAAATTATGACGGGATACATAAGTACAGAGTCACGTCAAATGTATATCACAAAAACAGACTTAACAGTAAAAGTAATATTAAAAATGAAATAATTTTGTCGTTCAATGTATGACTGGATACATAAGCACAGAGTCACGTCAAATGGATATATAAAAAAAACTGGACTTAACAGTAAAAGTAATATTAATAAAGACAAATAAAAGAATACTATAACACGTTATTAAGATGATAAACAACGTCAGTAAGCAAAATCTATACTTCAAGACCATCGTGTATTATTTGTGAAGTTGATACGGAATATTTATCAACAAGTTCTTGGTACCTTCCGATGAACTTTTTTAGAAAAAGGACAAGACGTTCTTTGACATACCCCTGGTTCATCAACTTTCTGCTCAGACACTGGTGACGTTTTACAAAGTCTGAGTAGGAGCTGCAAGCTCTTGAATACCGAATAAGTTGGGAAATGTATATCCCATATGCAGGTGAAGTTGGTATATTGCTACTAAGGTGGGGGAAATTGATAATTTCAAAATTAAAATCGTGTTGCTATTATATTGTTAGCTACTAATTTTAACTCACCTGGCTTCAAAGGCCATATGCGCTGTTACCATCACTTTGCGTCCGTCATTTATTTGTCATCCGTTGTCGGTCATCCATAAAATTTCTTTTAAAATCTTCTCTTAAACCACTCAATGATTTGAAGCCAAACTTTGACTGCATTACATGCAACACCCGTCGTGTTGCTCATGTAAGTACAAATTGGTTATGTCACATTCGAGGAAAATTGCAACATCCGTTTTCATCTGTGAAATATGTCAAGACAGCATATTCAGGCTCATGGAGCCTCTTGTTTAATTTTCAGCAAATCAGTTGGGGACAACTTTTGGATATTCAAGAAAACATGGGGTTGGAAAGAATATACTTGCCTTGTACGAACTGAAGGTATAAGCCTCGTATAGAATTTTGTCTTTATGTTCAAGCTTTTCATTTAAAGAAGTAGGGCCAGTTTCCCCTGATTTTATTTCACTTCAGGGCTATTTCAAAAAGTTTTCCATCTTTACTTGAATTCATAGTATCACAGTCCAATGTGCGAGCTTTTAGGTTTTTTACAATATTATGACTTATTTGTGAACAGGCATTTGAGTTATCAACCCCTAAAGATAGCCTAAAACTACAGTTTTTATAATTTTTTGCAAATTTCGAGTATTAATTACAAAAATGTATAAGACGGACATCGTTAACCAAAACTAAAATTATGTTAGAAGTAAAGATATGTGCATTTTCTTTCGAATACACATAAATTTACTCTGGTAAGCGATTTCTTCGATGAAAAATTTGACAAAAGATTGTCAAATATACAATTTTGTATCAAAATGCCCTCAACATGTTCAGAAACTTGTAGCACTGAATAACTTTATGATTTCATGGAAATATGTGACATTGAGAAAACATATTGTAAGACTATGATAGTTATAGGATTTGACAGCTATTAGATTTTCAACATGCATGAAAGTAATGGTCGGCTCTGAATTCATTCTTAGTGGTGGAGGAGTTTAAGCCAGTTGTAAACACAAATATATCCTTGAATGTACTTGACAGTTCCATCTAAAAAAACTGAACCAATATTAAATAAGAAAAGAGTGGAAACTAACTTTTACCCAAAATCACACCTACCATTTATGACCACTTTCTAGGATTGCTTTTGGGTAAAGATTGCATGCAATGCAATCAAAACCCTTTGGTACTGACTTGATATCTAAATCTTCCAAGGTTTATCACTACCTCTCATAGTTCAAACAAAATAGTGCAGTGAAGTGATCATTCTTTAGATCCTATCAAGTCAATGTCAAGAAATTTATTAATGATATATTATACTTAGATATTCAAGTTACAACATGATGTGTATTTGAATAACCATACTTATCAAGAAGTTTTCTTTATTAAAATTTACACGAGTAATGCATGGTGTATGAATCTGTGATAAAAATAGGTTCAACTACAAATGTACAATCATAAAGAAAAGAAGACAACTCCAACTCAAATTTATAATTTGCCTATCTTAATACAATTCATTTTTTTATTTTAAATTCACAAAACTGCAAAATGAAAGCAATCTTTACCCTTCAGTACTCACAAACACTTTGATTGTAAGTATACATTAACATATTGCAATGCAACACCAACGGGATGCTCTTTTAAAGAATTTGTCAAATATTAAATTGTGACCCAAATGGTCCTTCATCATGGTCTCCATCATTAGAGGTTTACATGAGAAACTCACAAGAAATACTTAAAATGATACATTTTTGCAAATGAATAATAATATTTTGTTTACATAAACAGTTACTGTCATTGGGAATATTTCACTCAATAAAATATATTTCATGTGAAATAGAGTCCTATTGAGATAACTATCAATTAGTAAAGCAAAATTCATAAAAAAAAAAAAAAAAAAAAAAAACAATCGAATAAGGTCTTATAAACATTACAAAAAAATATATGTAAAGAAAAAGGTGCGGTTAAAAGATTCTGGGATAGCATAACTTTTGTCAAGTACGCTCCAGACAAAAAGATTGGAAGCCAACAGTTCTGAAAGCTTAAGAGTATGAAATCCAGAAGAAAGGCATTAACAGAACAAACAATCCCACCTTTTTTTTGTGTCCGCGAATGTTGTAATCTTAGTTTTTTTAATATCAAATAATCTATTTATTTAAATTTGCCAATAAAATTCACAATGTAAAAAGTATCAATTTTGATATGACATCTTTTTCAGAATACAATTTTCTTCAAGAACTTTCAAATATTTAAAACAAATCCATGTCGAATTCTCCTTACTAATTCCACTCACTTCTTTCATAAATATTAAAATGAAGCAGTCTGCGCTCCCTTCTTTTCTGCCTCGTTTATTGGCTACAGAGGTATGCGCAGTTTCCTTCTTCTGTTCGAGTGTCACCGATGAGTCTTTTGTAGACGAAACGAGCGTCTGGCGTACAAAATTTTAATCCTGGTATCTATGATGAGTTTATTGGCATACACGGTTCTACAATGGGATATTTTGATAATCGTATAGATTACAATGCTGCTTTATATCTGCCATTGAATTATTAATTCTTCGGTTAGTGATCTATTTGTTGATTCTCAATTTATCTTATTTTTTCGCTGATATTATGTTTCCTAAACTATCTTATGATTTGTACAAAAATTACTTCATATACACGTGTTTGGTTTTGAGTATCGCGAAGGAGAATTTATTTTCACAATCCGATTTTCTTAGGGTCATTGATCATCGAGATTAGATATTTAAAATTAACAATATTTTGTTTTCCATGATGGTCTATATACAGATTTTTGACAAACACATAAGGTACATAGAACAAGTTTCAACATTCGTATTACCACCACTGGGTTGGTGTCACTGCGGATTGATTGCGAATCGCTATCAATATCGTCCGTATCTTCGTATTAATTGGTCTTGTTTTGATATTTAAATGCCAGCATGCATATCCTTAATTCAGACAAATATAAATTCAGATTAATTTTAGACTAAAAACTGATTTCACACCTTTTAAAAACTATAAAGCACATTAACTTTTGAGTTTAAAAAGAACTGAAAGTTTTTCTACAATAAAACTGATTTGTTTTGCTTTTGATATTTACAGAAGTGAAAACTCATCCAAAATAGAAGGCTTATAATTTGGTACACCGGACGCACGTTTCTTCTATGTAAGACTCATCAGTGGAATGAACAATGAACGATTGATTTGATATTTGAAGCTAGGTCAAAAGTAAATTTTTAAATTGAGAGTAGCAGTTCAGAAGTCAGTTAAAATGGAATTTGTTTATAAAATAGTGAGTGGAACACTTTCACTTCAAGCTGATCGGAGAGAACTTAATGGGCACATAATTTGTTTATGTCCTCTGTGTTTAAAAAAGCATGAACATCTAATGCACTATATTTTATAATGTAAACCATTGGAAGAAATTATATCCAAGTTTATTCATTTTCATTACGAAACTTACTCCCTGTGAAGATTGAGATACAACTTCTAAAGGATCTTTTTGAATATGAAGACAATATTTTAAAATTTATATTTAACCGCACAAAATAACTATTTTTTAAATGAATAATTGTGGGTATTGAATGTTTAGCCTTCGGTTTGCACTGCACCAGAGGAGGTCAAGTTTAATTATATTGTATTTTACTGATAAATGGACTCACTTTTTAAGTCAACATTACACTTTTATATTGACAGCCTCAATCACAGATGAGACACAGGGTTTCGCGGGACCCCTTCAGATTTTTTTTGGTTTTTTTTTGTTCATTTGTTCATTACAAAAGTACGTTTATTATTAAAGAAAAGATAAAAATGATAAACAAATCTCATGTTTTATTTTTTGTTTTTGACAAGTAAAACCTTGAAATAATACTATCAATTTTCTTTACAATTTGAATCTATATTCAATTATTCTTTTGGCCATATAGTTCCCCCGGTGTTAAGGTTTTTATACACTATTGTCTTTTAGATGATTGGGGTTGAGCGTTTATATATTCAGATGAAAGTAAACCAGAAAAGGTCATCGCACGCACGACATATATAAAGGCAAGGTATTTTTGTTCAATAGAATATGATTTTTTAGATATATTTATGTATATAAATTTTATATGTAAACCATGTACTTTTTCAATAGAATATGATTTTTAGATATCTTCATTTCATGTATACCTTTATCATAGTTATTTGTTGTATATTATATGGTTGTTAGATATATAAATTCTATGAAGACCCCGTATTTAATTAATAAAAATGATTTTAGATATATTCATTTTATGTAGACCTTTTTTTCTATTGTATATGATTTTAGATATATAAATTCTATGTAGACCATGTATTTGTTCAATATGTTATGATATTGTAATAATCATATCTATTTATCTTGGCCTATTCTGTTTTGTGTGGCCTTTAAATGTTTATTTAATTGGGTTATAGTTGTTTACAAAATAATATTATAATTGTGCAGTTTAGAAATCACTGAAACAATCATAGATACTGATGGATTGATTAGAACTTGCTATTTGACAACACATTTTTATTTACGAACAACATCATACTAGATTGTGAACTTATTGGACATATATATTCCATTGGATTCCGTACAGTTAAGAGAAGAATTCCAGATAAAGAAAAGACAAAGGATCGGACATATATTTTAACAGTTAAGTTGACATTTCAATTTGTATAATACTTCTTGTAAAATTGTATAATAAATCTTGTTAAATTTTATTATTGATTTGTGTCTTTTGTTGGCTACAATTTAAAGGTGTTTTCTGGCCGTAAATAAAATTGGGGGCTCATCCGGGATTATGTTAATATCAGATTACATTTTTTTCAGTATTTTATTGAATTGAAATTAGCCAACAAAATTCAACATAATAGCATTTGATGCCAGTAAAGTTTTGAAAACACCAGACCTGGAGGGGTTGGATAAGTGAAAAAAGAGGAATTAGTGTTGCTTGCTTAACATCTAAAAAATAATTTAAGAGTATCTATGAGAAAGCAAATTATAAAAATTTGGTAATAGAAAAATTAGTTGACGGAGAAATTTTAGGTGAAGAGGCTCTTGAAATTAAGGTCGAAAATGTTGTTGCTATCAAATAAAAACAGCTTGAATTAGAACATGAATTCAAATTAAAACAATTAGAAAAGTAAGATAAATTTTAAGTAAAACAATTGGAAAACGAAGTTAAATTAAAACAATTGGAAAAAGAAGAAAGACAGGCAGATCTTGAAATGAAGGAAAGGATAGAGATGGAGAAAAGAAAAGAAAAGAAGATGAATTTAAATTAAAACAGGCAGAACTTGAAATGGAGAAAATAAAAATAGAAATGGTCAAAGTAGAAAGCAACAATAAAACTGAGTCAAAATCAGAACATTTTGAGGCAGCAAAAAAAATATACGTTTGGTTCCAAGATTTTCCACAGTTTGAGAAAATTGCTCTAAATTTGAAATGGCCAAAGCCTTATTGGACTACAATGCTGCAAAGTGTTTTTGAGGGCAAGGCCGCTGAAATTTACTCAGCGCTTTCTTCAGAAAAAAGTTCTGATTATGACACTGTAAAACAGGAAGTTTTGAAAGCTTATGAGCTAGTGCCAGAAGCATATAGACAGAAATTTAGGTCTTATAAAAAGTTTGATTCAGAAACCTATGTTGAATTTGCTAGGGAAAAAGAAGATCTATTTGATAAATGGCTTATGTCAAAGAAAATAGATAACAGTTTTGATAAAATAAGACAATTGATTTTATTAGAAGAGTTCAAGTAGTGTGTTCATTAAGACTTAAAACACATTTAGACGACAAAACTGTTGAGACATTGCGAGATGCAGCTGTTATTTTAGATAATTATACCCTTTCACATAAAAGAAGTTTCAAAGGTCAAAATTTTAATACTTCGAGCGGAAATTACAAAAATTAAAGTACTGAGCGTATAGTAGGCCTGTTGCACAGAATAAGAGTCAATCTAGTAATTATATGTCTGGTCTAAAATTTCATCCTTTTGAGAAGGAGTCACTGACTTGTGCTTATTGTAAGAAAAATGGTCACCTGACGGCTGATTGTTTTAGACTCCAGAAGGAGAATGAAAGAGATAATAGACCCAAGTCCAGTGCTTGTACGACACCCCTTGTTACCAATAAGTTGGAATGTCCTTTGAGTCAGGATTTTAAGTCCAGTTTTTGTGATTACATGGAGGATTATGAACGCTTTATGTCTGATGGTTTTGTTTCTATTGTTGATAATACTACTCCTCAGCCCATTAAGATTTTACGAGACACTGGAGCTTCTCAGACTTTGTTTTTAGAAGGTGTGTTGCCTT
Source organism: Mytilus coruscus (assembly GCA_017311375.1). Lineage (NCBI taxonomy): Eukaryota > Metazoa > Mollusca > Bivalvia > Mytilida > Mytilidae > Mytilus > Mytilus coruscus. The sequence continues at coordinate 30,552,218 of CM029603.1, forward strand.
TGTCCGAGGAGACTTCTGTTAGTGCATCCGTTTTGTTACAGGGTGTGGAGTTAGGTTGTATTAATGTTCCACTCCATCGTATTTATCTGAAGTCAGATTAAATGACTGGACCAGTTGTTGTGGGTGTTCGTCCTAATCTCCCTGTTCATGGTGTTTCATTATTGATCTAGCTAGGAACAAAGTGGTTGCTGAACCAATTGTTACAAGTGAACCGGTGGTGGATGTTAAATCACCTGAAAATGATGCTGAACTGTGGTGTTACTAAGGTGATGACAAGAAAACAACAAAATGAGGATTTACAAGAAGACCAGTATGATAATATGTACCTTTCTGACACTTTCCTTGCCGACATTGACGGCTTCTGTGGCTCCAAAAAGGCCATAATAAGACCACCTAGTACTAACAAGCATGTAATTATGCCGTGGTCAGACGTGATCAGCCATTCATTAGACAAAAGATAGTTTGTGGAAGAACAAAATATAGACCCTGAGGTTATTCAGCTCCGCAAGAGGGCTCAGCCATAGGAGGAAGCAGATAAAGTGGCTGAATGCTACTACCATCAAGACGGCATTTTAATGAGGAAATGGAGGCCACCTGATGCTATCCCAGAGGAGGAATGGAGAGTGGTATACCAAGTGGTGGTGCCTAAAGTCTATAGGCAAGAAATTATTGGTCTTGCCAATGACATCCCCTTATCCGGACATATTGGTATAAGGAAGACTTGTCAAAAGATCTTGCAACATTTCAACTGGCCCATACTTAAAAATGATGTCACAGAATACTGCAAATCATGCCATATATGGCAGTTGTTGGTAAGCCTAACCAGAAAATATCACCAGCACCAATTCTGCCAATTCCAGCCTTTGAAGAACCTATCAGGCGATTACTAATTGACTGCGCTGGACCTTTACAAAAGACCAAGACTGGAAATGCGTATTTACTAACGATCATGTGTACATCCACTCGCTTTCCTGAGGCTATTCCGTTAAGGGATATTAAGACATCAGCTATTGTCAAAGCTCTTATCAAATTTTTCACGTTAGTAGGACTTCCTAAGTCTATACAGTCCAACCAGGGTTCAAATTTCATGTCAGGTTTATTTCAGCTGCTCGTTTATCAGTTAGGGATTGCTCAGTATAGATCAAGTGCTTATCATTAAGAATCTCAAGCTGCCTTAGAGCGTTTTCATCAAACATTGAAGAACACGATTATAACTTTTTGTCTTCAATTTGACAGGGACTGGGATGTTGGTGTTCACTTTTTACTTTTTGCGGTCCGAGAGGCTGTTCAAGAATCCCTTGGTTTTAGCCCCTTTGAGTTGGTGTTTGGTCATACTGTAAGGGACCTTTGAAATTGGTTAAGGAAAAATGGCTTACTGAACACACTGACTTGAATCTTTTAGACTATGTATCTAGATTTAAAGAAAAATTGTATACTGCTTGTAAAATTGCTCAGAAAAACTGTTCAGAATAAGATTAAAATATGGTAAGATAAAAATGTCAGGGACAGAATTATTGAGCCTGGCGATAAGGTACTTGTATTTTTGCCAGTCCCTGGACATTCTTTACCGGCTAAATACTGTGGTCCTGATACAATAGAGAGTAAAATCAATGATTTGAATTATATTTTAAAAGCTCCAGGTCGGCGCAAACAAAATAGAGTGTGTCATATTAATATGTTAAAATCATATTTGAGCGTACTAATGAAGGTGATAGTAAACCAGTTGCCACTTTAGCCATGGTTAAACTGAAGAACGATCATGACAAACCAGATACTATTGAACCACCTTTTTATTACAAGACTATCGAGCAAACAGTTAGATTGAAAAATTCAGAAATTTTGTCAAATTTAGACTCAAAACTTGCTCATCTGACTTTCGATCGTTTTCCAGATGTGCCAAACAAAACAACTGCTGTTTGTCATGATGTTGATGTAGGCGATGCTTCTCCAATTAAGCAACATCCACTAAAACTTGATTTTATGAGACAATAAATTAGATATATGCTTGACAATGATATTATTGAGCCGAGTAATAGTGAATGGAGCTCTCCTTGTCTCCTTGTGCCCAAACCAGATAAAACCTTTCGTTTCGTGACTGATTTCAGAAAAGTGAATTCAATTTCAAAATCTGATTCATATCCGATTCCAAAGATAGACGATTGCATTGATAACATTGGGCAAGCCAAATTTGTGAGCAAATTTGATTTATTGAAAGGTTACTGGTAGGTGCTATTGACACAGAGAGCTCGGAAAATATCAGCTTTTGTCACACCAGACGGCTTATTTCAGTATACTGTCATGCCGTTTGATATGAAAAGTGCTCCAGCTACATTTCAAAGAATGATTAATAATGTTATAAAAGATTTAGACTGTTGTTATGCTTATATTGATGATCTTATTGTATGTAGTGGTAGCTGGGAAGAGCATTTAACACATTTAAATGATACATTGGATAGATTGTCACAATCAAATTTGACTGTTAATCTTGGTAAAAGTGAATTTTATCAGGCCACTGTCGATTATTTAGGACAAACAGTTGGCCAAGGTCAAGTGAAACCTAATATGGCTAAAGTGGATGCAATTACCAAATTTCCTCCTCCTACAAATAAAAAGCAACTTATGAGATATTTAGACATGATTGGATTTTACAGGAAATTCTGTTCAAATTTAGCTACTGTTGTTCAACCATTGACTAATCTTTTACGGAAAGATTCTAAATTCATCTGGAGTGATAATTGTCAAAACGCTTTTGAAAATAGCAAATCACTTTTTAGTAACAGCCCTGTTCTGATCACTCCAGACTTTGAAAAACAATTTAAACTTGCCGTTGACGCAAATGATGTAGGAGTTAGAGCCGTTTTATATCAAGAAACAGATGAGAATGATTCATATTTTTCCAAGAAATTGGATAACCATCAGAAAAATTATTCAACAATTGAAAAAGAGTGTTTGGCACTGTTGTCTGCACTTCAACATTTTGATGTATATTTAAATCCCACTATGCATCCTATCCTTGTTTATACTGATCATAATTCTCTCACCTTCATACAAAAAAATGAGAAACAAGAACCAGAGGGTGACTAGGTGGAGTTTGTTACAGGAATATGATGTTATAATAAAACATATTAAAGGTAAGGGTAAGGCAGATGCTTGGTCTAGATCTTATCAAAACACTGTATACATACTATATATTTTTGTATATATTGTTCATGAAAAGTTACACACAAACTTTAAGGGGGAAGGTGTTATGATATCGTAAATTTGATATTTATTTATCTTGGCCTATTCTGTTTTGTGTGGCCTTATAATGTTTATATAATTGGGTTATAGTTGTTTACAAAATAATGTTATAATTGTGCAGTTTAGAAATCACTGAAACAATCATAGATACTGATGGAATGATTAGAACTTTCTATTTGACTAACATAATAATTCCGGAATGGTCATTATCAACGATGCGCAATTTAAACTTCTACAGTATTCTAGAAGTTTCCCTTCTACAGTTTTCTAGGAGTTTCTCTTCTATAGTGTTCTAAAAGTTCCAGTGACAACTATATATACAGACACCGAAATTAGACAGATTAGACATTAATATATTTGTATTCTCAGAAGTTCTCTGGAGTTGTTGAATTGACACATTTATTTACGAACAACATCATACTAGATTGTGAACTTATTGGACATATATATTCCATTGGATTCCGTACAGTTAAGAGAAGAATTCCGGATAAGAAAAGACAAAGGATCGGATATATATTTTAACAGTTAAGTTGACATTTCAATTTGTATAATACTTCTTGTAAAATTGTATAATAAATCTTGTTAAATTTTATTATTGATTTGTGTCTTTTGTTGGCTACAATTTAAAGGTGATTTCTGGCCGTAACAAATGGAATAAGATTTTAAAATGTATACATTTGCGTTAGACCATGTATTTGTTCGAAAGAATATGATTTTTTAGATATATATGTTTCATGTAGACCATGCACTTCTATTTGTTCAATAGATTTTACTTATAAATATATATTTGGTTTACCTTGGTAACAGACCATGTATTTGTTCAGTACACGTTACTTATAAACCATGTATTTGGTCATTAGATGTTACTTATAAACCATGTATTTGGTCAATAAATGTTGATAATAGACCATGTATTTGGTTATTAGATGTTACTTATAAACCATGTATTTGGTCAAAAGATGTTGGTAACAGACCATGTATTTGGTCGTTAGATGTTACTTATACCATGTATTTTGTCGGTAAATGTTGGTAACAGACCATGTATTTGGTCAATAAATGTTGGTAACAGATCATGTATTTGATCAAGAGATGTTACTTATAGACCATGTATTTGGTCAATAGATTTTGGTAAAAGACCATGTATTTGTTCATTAGATGTTACTGATAGACCTCGTAATTGGTCAATAGATGTTGGTAACAGACCATGTATTTCGTAAATAGATGTTACTTATAAACCACATTTTTGGTCAATAAATTTTGGTTATAGACTATGTATTTGGGCTATAAATGTTACTTATAGACAGTGTATTTGGTCAAAAGATGTTGGTAACAGACCATGTAACTGGTCAGTAAATGTAAATAATGGACAATATATTTGGTCATTAGATGTGACTTATAGACAATGATGTATCTGGTCAATAGACGTTGGTATATACCACAAATTTGGTCAACATATGTTACTTATATACCAGGTTTTTGGTCAATTAAATTTGATAATTAGATATACATTGTATATAGACCATGTTTTGGCCGGTGGATATAAGTTTTAAAAGCATTCTTATTTTTCCAAAAAAGGTGTCTTTAATCATAAAAATTTACTTTTTTATGCACAAGATATAAATGGGTCATAGCAAAAGGCTATCATGCTAATTTAATCAAACTTATCTGCTTGGGCCGTTAAGTCTTTATTACAAATTATGCTTAATTTGATCTCTTACCCATACATTTGTTAATATTTCTTGCTTGTCAAATTTGTTTTATTTATCTGAAAGCAGCTTTTTATAGATGTTAATATTATTATAAAGTTGCCGTAAAAATTGTTGACCAGACCTGTCTTTATGTTTATTTTGCAATACTTGCTTAGGCTGGTATTGTATCACTACTTAAAACTTATCAAATATTATTCATCACATTCAGTATTTTCACTGTTTGTGTGTTTTATTTATTTGTAAGCAGCTTATTATTGTAGGTTAATATTGTAATATAGGTGCTGTAAAAAAATTTGACAAGGACATTGTCTTTATGTTTATTTTGCAGTACTTGCTTGGACTGGTATTGTACCACTACTTAGAACTTTTCAAATATTATTTATCATATTCAGTATTTTAACTGTTTGAGTTATTTATTGAAAAGCAGCTTATTATTGAAGGTGAATATGTAATATAATTGCTGTAAAAATTGTTGACATGGAAATTGTCTTAATGTCTTATTTTGTAGTACTTGCTTGGACTGGTATTGTATCACTACTAAGAACTTTTAATTAACATTCATCACATTCAGTATTTTCACTGTTTGTTTGTTTTATTTATTGAACGCAGCTTTTTATCGAAAGTTAATATTGTAATAAAGTTGCTGTAAAAATTGTTAACAAGGACATTGCCTTTGTGTGTATTTTGCAGTACTTGCTAGGGCTGGTATTGTATCACTTCTTAGAACTTTTCTGATATTATTTGTCACCTTCAGTATTTTCACTGTTAGTTTAGACATCGATTGAGCTTGAGCTAATGTAGCTATTATTGCAAGTCGTACAATTTGTTTCAGCATAAACCTCTTTTGAACAGCAGTTATGACTGGTTTACCACATGGGTATGCGTAAAACTCATGTTTTCTATTTTTGCCAAGTGCTTGGCCTTTGTGGGGTAAGAACACAGGCACTTGTCTCAGAAAAACAAAAATTCCTATATACCTTAATATAACACAAGGTACTTAACTAAATTTTTTGCACAGGCACTTGTCTCAGAAAAACAAAAATTCCTATATACCTTAAAGGATTTTTTTTCTGAGACAAGTGCCTGTGGGTAAGAAAGATTTATTTTATTACATCTTTCCTGGTGGCTTAGTTGACCCCTTCTAAGGTAGACCAAGCTATTGTATTATGTATTTTTGTAGATATACCAGTTTTAGGTTGTGAGCATCTTCATTTCTGAATGCTTATGTTGCAGGTGTTACACTTAGCATTTCAATATTTTTATATAGCTTAGTTGGCTTACTTGACCCCTTCCTAGGTCAAGCTATTGTATTATGTATTATTGTATTATCGTTTTATGTTTTTCATTCATTATTATCTTCTTGTACAAATGTATATGTATAATGTATATATTGTTTATTTTTATATGAGAAATTTTTTTTTTTACTCTGAATAAGTAAACATTTCGCAATCAACTTTTTGTTTCTCTTTTCATTCATGCATTGCCCAATAGAATGTAAAATACATGAGTTACTTGCTGACTCATACAAGTGAATGTTAAACCTCTGGTGGTTTGTTTAGGTTGCAGGAAGAAAACATAAAGGGTATTATTCTTAAATAGCATTGGGTAGATACCACTGCTGTTGGACTGTTAGTCCGCCGAGAGTGATCCATCCTAGTAGTCGGTGCCTCGAATATTGACATGATTTACAACACTTTTTTCTTTGAAAGTAAATTAAAAAAATCAAATTATAATAGATAATAAAGGATAACCATAGTCAAACATTGCAAAATCAACCCTCTCAGGCAAATGTAACCGGAGATGAATGTGTCTATTCTTTGTATGTTAATTTGGTCAAATAAGACCTCATGTGTTCAGGTGTTTATGTATTCTTACCTGTGAATTGTTTGGGTGTGAGTGTTCCTGCTGAACGTAAATCCAGAATAGCGCTATGGACACACGAAATAAATCAGTGTTATTCTTATTTATTAAAGTCTGGTCTTAGGTATGCAAATTAAAAATAGAAAATTTCTAAGTAAAAAATACATAAGCAAATAAAACACTTATTATTAGAGACGAAGAAATGTTGATAAAATAAGCAGATATGTTTAAAAAGTGCCACTGAAAAATAATTATCTGACATGCAATATTATAAACAATCTTAAGACGAATGTGGTATTAATAAGAGGCAACTCGATGTTTTAAACTTGTAAATCTATTTTTGATATACAAACCAAAGGAGAGAAAAAAACTGAGGGAAGGACATTAACTCCAAACGGATCATGATAGGTTTCGTCGACAGGGTGTCTCATGGATTCATAACCAACCATGCAAATCCAGACTCATTCAGACATGTCTTGATAGGGAATTGGACGAAATTGATAAATTTACAGACCAGACGAATATTTTGGTGTTTTAAAATCTAAGACTCTAAAAAATTTCTCTGGTAATTTGAGACACACACGTCGTATCCGTCAATCGACTCGAGAGGAGACCGTAAAACTTATTTACTGTCATTTTCAGTTTTTATCCCTGCTAGAGGATTTTTGCCGTAGTAGCAAAACCCTTTCGATAAAGTATAACGTGATGATACACGCCCGTAACGTATTAATTAGAAGACGTATTATGTGGGAGAGAGTACATTACTACTGAGAATGGGCAAAAGGGAAAATATACATAGGCGGCATTCAAAAACAATAATTCGTAAAGAAACAGATATACCTAACCATATTTCATGTACTCATCGAGATAATTTTAATTACAAAACAAATACAGTTTAGATATGAATGAAACTATTGTATAACACTTCAGTTAGAGACTTGCAAGAGAACAACTTATAGCAAAGGTGTTCAGGGTTCATTGTAGAAGGTCGTACGGTGACATATTGTTTCTTATATCCACGTCATTTGGTTTGTGATGGATACTTGTCTTATTGGCAATCATATCTCATCTCCCTATTTTATATCATACATCACATTTTACGTATTTGATCAAAATTGATTTATATATAGCAATATTAAGAATGTTGCTAAAATGTTTATTACTAAAATGTATACTTGTGAAGTCAGTAGTTTGGAAGTCGCAATTTCAAAGAAACTATTTTTATATGTAATAAATATAAATGTAACACTTTGTAAATTTGTTGCGTCTGAAATGTAAATGCATAAAATGATATAACATATTTGTAATGACGTTTCTTTATTAATATAAAAAAAATATATGTGTTACATTGGATTTGTAAAACTCTCCTGTGACTGAGTTAAAAGGCGACTGTAAGTTCACACAAAAATGCAGGATGTTAAATTAGATAACAGCTGCTAACAAAATCAGGACTTCATCTTATAGACTGTCTTAATTACAGAGCCTACTGCATTATCCGACACCAAATCGCACGTATTTGTGTGAATTGAAAACAAAAATCCTCGACAGGTGTTGTAACTTTCACAGTGCATGCCACACTCGCTTCGTGATTTAGCCTCTTTTGATTTGATTACTTCGAACTCTGGACAGTTATCGTTCATCGTGAAAAAGCCTTCGTTAAAAGGACTCTTTATAACTAATGGTATGAGTGTTGCTGAAATAAGAATAACATCTATTAGCATTGTGCAAGCACATTTTTGTATTGTGGATAGCTCATTTGTGTGCCAATAGCGAATCAAGAACTTTTCAAAATATTACAAGGTCCTGAAATAAATATTGGTGCATGAAAACCGCTTGGTCAATTTGAATTTACCATGAATTATCTTAGTGCCTCTCCGGTTTTAGTATCAAGACAAGAAAAATGTATATTTGGACAAAGTTAACGTTAGGATAATCAAGCTGTATTAGTAGAAAAAGTACTCTGTCTCATTGTTGTTGAATGGAATCAACGTTTATATAACGTGTTGTTTTCATTTTTTATTAAGAATTGTAAAAGGTGTGTTATATAGGAGACAGGAAATACTTAGAGTTGAGATGTAGTTTAGGTTAGTGTTTATTTTTGGTAGGTTTTATGTTCAATAGGACAAGAGCGTATTACATGAGGCAGGTTGTGCTTGTAAATATTTTTTATACTTGAGGAAAATGTGTGTGTTTTTAGTGAATTTGTTGTTGGCAAGGCAGTATGAGCAATGGAGAAGAAAGAACAAAAGAATAGGCCATGTTTTTGGAGTTTTATTTGTAGAAAGAAGGAGCACTTATGAAAAATAGATATAAATAAAAAATATGAAAAACTATGGCAGCAAATTCACCTAGGATTGTGTGAAGGAGCATTATAATCATTTTGGACGCCTCAGTCGATTCATATAATAGTCTATTTAAAATGTCCGTAATAGACTTAGAGATCAACTTGGACGAGTTGTTTCATTAAGTAATACACATTTTATTGACAAAGAGTATATTTATCTGTGTGCAATTTGTGTTTTCTGTGTTTTCTATCTTTTAGTTGCATTTGATCTTTTTGTTAAAAAAGATAATGGTTTCAAAATTTTGTTTTAGAAATTGGTCAAAAGACCTGTATATCACTTTTAACTTATCGTGCTTTAAATGGGCATGCACCATTTTTTTGTCTGGTTGGTAGAACCTGTCTTCGATTGGAAAAGGGAAGCATCTTGTGAGTTAAAAGTGTATTTACAAAATCTGATCGGTAATTGGCAAATAATCCATTTTGTTGATAATATTGTTTTAATTACTGTATTTGGAGTGGTTTCTGTTTTAGTATCATCAGGAATATTTGTATTTTGTGAACGTGTTGCCTAATATGACACTCTGATGAAGCTTTTAGAATGTTCATCATTCTACACATCCACTTGATGGGTATTGAAGCATGATGGAAAAGTCAGTGTTTTAACGTTCTGATAGATCAAGACGTCAGCTACTAGAACTATGCGGCGCAAGAAATAACGACAAAAATTAGTTTTTGAATCGATCCATATTATTTTCTGATAGAAATGAACAGAATTCACATTAGATAAGATAATTCGCACATAACCACACATTTGTTGTTCTCACACCGAACATGTACATAAAACAGTACGATAATACTACTATGGGAGGACTGTACTATAAAGGAAGAAGAAGAAATTAAACTGAATGAAAATCGGACATTAAATACATGTAGTCAAATTTGGGACATATTAGCTAGAAATGAAAGCCAAAGGGTCACCATAATTGCTTATAATTTTTCCGAAACGAAATAAAAACTTACCTCATAATTAAGCTAAAGAGGGAGGTGGTTACGTCTTAGCCCCCAATTATACATGAAAAAAACAATGTATCATGGTGCTGTTTTATGACATTACATTGTCAAATCATATAGATTAACCAAAATTCAAATGAGATAAGTGGTCTTCTTCAAGTTTCTTGAATGAAAATAATGTAAATTGTCCACTCCAAACTTTAGATCATGCTGTTTTTAATTAAGAAGTAAGTAATTTTACAATATATTTCTCATTTGTAATGATTCTGTTTGTCAATACCCACGCTACGTCAATTTTTAAAGACCCAAATGTTGCAAAACACTTGTCCTACCTCCATGACAAATATGTTGTTGTCCCCGCAGATAAAGCCCCAAACAACATCGTTTTTGTGTGTAAATATCATTACATAGACTGCTTGATAAATGAATTAGGTATTGACAATTCACTTGGAAACTCAACATATACCCTCACGACACTTACCAAAGAGGAAATCCTGGATAAACATAGATCTGTTCTATGTTCCTTTGGAATTTCAACCAAAGATGAAGAACTGGATCTTCCATCACTGTATTGGATACCTAAACTACATAAGTGTCCTTACAAACAACGGTATATTGCTGGGTCTTCCAAGTGTTCCACGAAACCTCTTTCTAAATTATTAACATCTATTTTATCAGCTATCAAAGCCGGGCTCCAAAGTTATTGTGAAACTGCCTATTCTAGAGGTGGCGTGAATCAGATGTGGATACTGAAAAATTCCAAAGATCTTTTAGAGTACATACAATCTAAGACTCTCTCATCTTGCAATAGTATTAAAACATTTGACTTTTCTACACTTTACACAAGTATTCCCCATTCGTAACTAAAAGACAAATTGAAAGAGTTAGTATTACTTTGTTTCATTAAAAAGAATGGCGAACGTAGATACAAGTATCTTGTCTTCGGGAGGGATAAATCCTACTTTGTAAAGAATCACTCTCATTCAAACAAAAAATTCTCTGAAACTGACATTATCAAGATGCTTGATTTCTTGATTGACAACATATTTGTTACGTTTGGAGGACGTGTTTTTCAACAGACTGTCGGAATTCCAATTGGAACCAATTGTGCCCCTCTTCTTGCCGACTTGTTTCTTTATTATTATGAGGCTGACTTCATACAGGAACTTCTTAGGAAGAAAGATAAGAAGTTAGCAATATCCTTTAACTCTACGTTCCGCTATATAGATGATGTTCTCTCACTAAATAATACAAAATTTGGTGACTATGTTGAACGAATCTATCCCATCGAACTAGAGATAAAGGATACTACAGATACAGTTAAGTCTGCCTCATATCTTGACTTGTCTTTTTATTTTTGGCCATGGCGTTGTCAGTTTGTTTTCGATCTATGAGTTTGACTGTCCCTCTGGTATCTTTCGTCCCTCTTTTAGGCAATGGGCAACACATACTTTTATGTGGCATATATGAAAAACAGAGGAATGATATTAATGCTGAATACAAATGTGAGAGCAAACATCCTTAAAATCATAATGCAAACGTGTTGTCACAAGATTTCCAACTTCTGAAGTGTTCACTCTTCATTTGTTTAAGTGTTGTTTTTCAAGTATTGTTCCTTTTTTAATCTTGCAAATAAATTTGTATTTCTAATTTTTTTGTTATAATGTACCTTTTGTCTTAGTAAACACTTGATACATTTGTATTTTCCTTGTGCTCTTTTTACTCTATATGTTTTATCTAGCTTACCTTGATTCGGGAAAATCCAATTAACTACAGAACTATGCATTCCACTAATTTCAATATCATTGACAGCAAAATAACAACTCTCCTGCCACTCCATGAAAGTATTTACGTTGACTAAATTTCCTGTTCCTACCTGAACGTGCCCATTTTCCCAACTGATCCAGAAGTCTTTAAATTGATTTTCATCCAGTAACCCCCACTTGTTGTACTCGGATACTATGTTACTGAGACCTGAACCCTTGTTGATTAATGATCTGTAGTTGTTCCATGCAGCTATTGCAATCTGTAGAATTGGCTCTTTAGTTGTTCTTTTCTGAGGTAAAAGTCTAAGGTGTGCATCTTTTGTACCCTTCAGTTTAAATGTCAAAAATTTATCGTTTCTTGGAAAAGCATCACAATCTGTAAGAAACACTTTGTCACCAGATGCAGCTCTAATTGGAACAGAAATATCAGCCCCTAAAAGCAATGTATAAGGTAATTCACCACGTGATATCTTAAATTAATAGTCTTATACAAAAGACACTTTAACCTATAGTGTATAGGAATACAACGATCTCACACAAGGTTAATACGTTTGTCATACACTTCTCCAGGAATTACCCTAAACCCGGAAATATAACTTTATCACATTACCCTTAACCAGGGAACAAACATATTCTATTATATCTTTTCAACAAAGCAAAATGTGTATAGTATTTTTTAAATAAGGTTTATAGTAAACTAATAAATATTTTTCGATATATGATATTGTGATAATTTTAGAAAAATGTACAAATATTGAAATAATTCTTTTTTGTAAAGGGAGAATACATTAAAAAATTGTATTTCATGGAAAGGGGAGACAACTGCATCGTTTTACTCTTAAACGGAAACGCATTTACTCTTATCCAGAAAATATAATGTTTTACTATGGACTCATTGTTGGAATAATCTTTGAACACAGAAAGGCATATCCAATATTGAATCAACTAAAATTAATATAGATAAATGAAACCTAAATGCAATTTTATTTCCTTAATGATCTTCAGTTTTGAAGTTCGAAAATGATATTATTTTTGTATCATTAAGGGGACAATCATTTGATTTTGTTTGAGGGAGTGGGGGGCAGGGCATGAAGATTTTGAAAATTAATATCCTGGCCTGGTAAGAGTAAAACATAAATAACCTTGCATATGAAAGAATGTAAATGAATATTCTATAACACAAAATGCAGGAAACAGTTTTGTACAAAAGTGAAAATATTTGTTTGCACGAAAAGATAAACTTGCATAACGACAGATGGAAATGAATAGCCAATCCGCAAAAAAAAGTCTCCAATCTGCTCCCACCCCCACCCAAATATCAAATGGTCGCCCCCTAAACGAACAGAAATAGTTGTACAAAGTTTTGAGGTGTAAATATAGGAATCACTCTTTAGTTTCACAAATAATCGGTCAAAATTGCTTTATTTAAGGAGGTCCTTAAGTATTTCAGGATATCCTTAATATTCATGGAGCATGATATTTATATATTTTTTGTTTGTGTTTTTGTTCCTGAAATTTAACCATATGGCCACCATGGCTAAAAAATAGAACATGGTCCTGAAATTTAACCATATGGCCACCATGGCTAAAAAATAGAACATGGTCCTGAAATTTAACCATATGGCCACCATGGCTAAAAAATAGAACATGGTAGTAATATGAAGGAATTGTCTAATATTTAGAAAATAAATCAGTCATGCAGAAGAATGCTCAAAATTTCAATTTCTACTTATTTCCTAATTACACCAAAATAATCGGAAGACTTCTTATTAGAGTTATTGTCCTTGGTTTACTCCTGGTTTGCCCACATTTAATTATACCAATTATCTATTAGTAAACAAAAAAAAAGACAAAGGTTTTATGAGCATATAGTTACATAGTCTGTTCGAACTTTATAGGTATATAGTTTATCTGTGTTTTCTATACATTCAGGTATTTTTCATTTTCTAGTTCCATTTTTATATAGATAAATAATAAATAAACCAAATATTTTGTTTCTCAATAATTTAATATCTATTAAATCAATTTTTTTAACATGTGACAAAACGATGACATTCATTTAAATTCTCCCTCATAAATTTGTCTGAATTTAAAACATTTCTAATCTATCTACATGGCTAAATAAGAGGCAAGACAAAATGTAGGCTTGGTTTGCTCGCTGTAACTTATTATTTCCTCAGTGATACAGCATTTAAGAAAGATAACAAAAACATTACAAACATCTCCAAACAAACACGCATCTAGCTATTCTACACTAAATCAATATAATATAATGTAAATAATATACTATGCAGAACGTGTTGTACTTAGAAGTCACTGTGAGCACCTCCATACATACTATACAAGTATCGGACTTATATATGACTATAGAATCCCACCCGTAATACCGCCAATGAAATATTCGTGCAATACTAACACAAAGATTTATAATTAAATACTTATCAAACTAGTTCTACAAACTAGTTCCACAGTTTCTAAAGATAGAAATAGAAAAGGGAAAATCCATATATAACGGAATAGAACTAAATTTATAAAAGTGTCTTAATAATTCAGCAGTTTCTAAATGATTATGATATAAATATACCAATATATGATACAGTTTTCTTTTTATTGCAAACATAATTTATATAATTTATGAATCAAAATTATACATGCATTGCATAAGGAAATAGATAAAACACTATGGTAAAAATAAGTAATATGGCTCGGGGCACTATATGTATAATGATGAAAAATACAACATTTTATATATATTTCAAAAGTCACAAAACATAATGTTTACAAAGTCATAAAACATGATATTTCCAGTCACAAAACATTATATTCACAAAGTCACAATTACAATATTTCACAAAGTCATTCAGTTCAAATGAAGAAGACGGGATGCTGCGTCAGAGTAGTCTTTCACACTTGATGAGACCGTGTTGGTATCTGTCTTTCAGTAGTTGGAGTCTGGTGTCTATAACATAACTCGGTATCGTCGTCTTTTTGGTGGGCGGGCTCCTCCTACTGCATACTGGATAATCGTACATTCTGTCAGTGCCTGGGTCTTTAGTAACTGGATCTTACTTTTGGTGTGCCATCCTTCAGGTGGCTGGTGGTGCAGGGTCCTTCGGTGAAAAGTGGTTCCATCAAAAGCGGTATCCTTCAACCCAAAACTCTGTCACGTAATCAGTAAATTTTGTCAAAATAATAAACATTTTAAATTTATAAATTTTGCACATTTTCCTTAATTTAATGATAAAATTAAGTATCTTTTATAAAATTTAACAGGTAAAATAAAGGTAAAAAATAGGACTATAATTCATAAAAAACTATAATTGTTAAAGCAACAAAACACCTTATGATTTTATAAACCTGCAATTAAATGTGGGAAAACCAGGATGACACCATTGTCATTAAATGACGATTTTTGACTTATTTTCATAATTTTTCCTTTTATTTTGAAAACTATGATAAAGAAAGAGAGACTGTAGACAGCATGAATATTCATCAGTACAAGATCTACAAAATACTTATATGACCAAAATCTTTGAATTACTTGTAACAGGAGTATTGAATGACCCCTTTCAAGAGTAATCCCCATAAAAAGACGATGTTTTACTTATTTTCGAGGTTTTGCCTTTAATCTCGAAAACTATAATAGATAGGTCGGAACTTTAAAAGGATCAGCAGTGCAAGAGATATTTTTGATAGGTGAGCGATTCAGGGGCCGGTAACTAGAAGCTGTCTTAGCGCTTAAGATAATCTTAAGACTGTCTAAGTGACAAAGAGTATAACAAGAAGCAATCTTATACAATCTTAGAATGATTGACAGCCCTTAAGACATTCAAATTTCTTACGGATTTAAGGGAATTCTTTGCATCCCCTATCATAAACTTATCTATTCGGGTAACTCGAAAATATCTAAAATGTTTGTCCTTTAGTAGGAATTCTTTGAATCAACTTAAGCATTTACGAGCGTAACACGATTCTTACTAAACACGTTTTAATGTAAGTGTGGTTCTACTCACCCCTAAACTACTCTGAATGAAAATGGCGCTTGTTTTACACATGATGAATAACAGGCGAAGAAATCAAGATCGCTTTACAATACGTTTATTCCGTTACCGCTAAAATCCTTTTTGATTTTGTGACGGATGGACAAATTATCAAGAACTATCGGTTAGACAGAGCCAGCATATATAATTTATGGCTATATCCTCTACTCCCCTTCCCCGTCCCCGCTCCAAATATGAGAAAATTTGAATCTGTAATCATTTAATTTGAACTATTTGTTAGTTTTGAATAAAAGAAAGATTTCATTTAGAAAAGAAAATACTTTTTCCTTGTTTTACCCCCATAATAATACCAAGCTCAATTTTTCCCTGATACTCCCCAAATAAGACCCTTTTAGACACTAAAATATATAAGAAATTATTGTTTTTAATGTATATTTTTAACAATTGTCTTACATAAAATTATACTGGTCTTCAAATTTCCCCAAAAAACTTTCAAACACTGTCTCATATATACTGTCCCAAGTCAGGAGTCTGTAATTCAGTGGTTGTCGTTTGTTGCTGTATATCATATTTGTTTTTCGTTTATTGTTTTGGTACATAAATTAGGGCGCTAGTTTGATTTGTTTTACATTGTTCATTTCGGGGCCTAATATAGCTTACTATGCGGTATGGGTTTTGCTCAATGTTGAAGGCCGTACGGCTACCTATAGTTGTTAAATTCTACGCCATAAGGTCTCTGCTAGAGAGTTGTCTTATGGCAATCATACCACATCTTTGTATTTTTCTATGATCCTCAAATTTCCCCAAAACCTATAAAACATCGACGATCAGGATTACGAAAATGAATTGAATCTTTCCTTTATTCATAGATAGATAACCAATGAAAATACACCGGAAATAACTGGTCTTTCGCACATAGCCATTATATTCTTTTTTCTCTTAAATTTCCAACGTTATTAACTTGATCGGGATCAGTAATTTAGCAGTCTGTGTAAGCAAAATATCTTGATACTTCAAAACGCACGAGAGATTTTCATTTGGCAATGACTAAACCAAAGAAAGAAAACTTTGACGGACAGGACGGAAAGCTAGTAAGTGTGCTTAGAATAAGATCGCCTTAATGGTATTCTAAAACGATGTTAAGAAAAAGAAAAGGGCGGAAAAAAGAATGGTTCTGGTCACACTCTTAAAAGATTCTTAGTGCAGTCTTTGTGCTATCGTAAACTATGACTTACGAGAAAATTAATAGAAGTTACTTGTTACTGACCCCAGGCTCTTATGTAGCTTGCAATTTTAGTTTAACGAAGAAACTCTTATCCGATAAATACAGCAACATATTTAAATCTCGATAACATATGAGACAGACTATATAGATGCTTCTGAATATAGTCTACTATTTTACTGTATGTCAATACTCTTATCCCGGAAATAATAACTGAATATACTTATTTGACAGAAATACGACCAACAGCTGTTTTTGCAGAACTACAAAAATACAGTTACTCCGCCACCACCAAGCCCTCGGTCCCCTAAGAAAAGGCTCACTATTTATACAGAGACACATTGAAACTTATTTACACTGTATTATATTACAGCTACATGTATATAAATAAGTCTGATAAATTTTGGCGGCAACCAAACAATTTTTTTTAAATTTCTGTGGACACATCTCACAAATCATTTTACGTTTGGAACTCACAATCGTCTGGACAGGCTAATTCCTTTTGACCTCTAAACTTCGTTTAAAACAAGTATAAAAGAGGGAAACACTAAACACATATACAGATAAGACAATGTTAATATATTTATTTAGATTATACCCTCATCTGAATTAGTCTGCCATCTTGTCAGTACTCTTAACCCGACACTAGTTTATGAAAGAAAAGTATGTTTCAGACAAAGTGGGTAGTTGCTGCGATGCTGTTAGTTGTATCTCCTTTCTTTCTTGGAAGAAAAAATTGTAAACTTGCGAAACTGCTAGCATCTTATAAATATAGAAATTACGCTTTGGAGTGCGCCATTAGATGTGTGGACAGGATAATACCTTTTAAAATACTTCTAAACTTGTTTGCAAGACATGTAAAAATATGACACTGTTAAGGATGTTCGCTACTCTATTTCAAAATAACAAGCTTTTTAAAAGACTGTTCTAAAATGATAGTATATAAATAAAGGAACTAAAAAGCAGAAAAAAGGGAAGGGTCCGTGTGCTTGTTTTCAAGATATAAGCCATTGAAAATTTGGCGGGAAGTAAGTCTCTCTAGTTTTTTCATACACTTAGCATTGGCACCTTTTTTCTTTCAAAAACTATGAAAAAATAACAAGGATTTTGTAAGATTTTCAAATATGGATTTTTAAACTATATGTAATAAAAATATGAAAAGTAAAGTAGGGATTTGCGGCCAAATTTTTTAATGGCACTACATTGACAAAACCAGAGGATTCTGAATATCTGGTAAAATTAAAAACAAGAGGAGCGAACATCCTTAACAGAAAAACAATAAGACCATATTATTATTGCTCAGATCATACCTTCTTCTGAATAAGTCTACAATTTTTACTTTTCATGTAAGAGACAATTTGTGTTGCAGGAAAGGGGGAGCTAGGACGCTTTTAATTATCTCCACTTTCTGTCAAAATACAACACAATGCAGTTTCTTATATTCTGTACAATTACTCACACCATACCTTTAAAAATACTTAAACTTCTAAACGGACAGTCATGTGGAAAGGAGGGTGTCTACTTACGCGAATATGTGCTTGCAAGGCGTATAAAAATACGACACAATTTATAGAAATAACGATAAAACAACGCTATATTTTATATTATACGTACATCCGAATAAGTTTGCAATTGTGCTTTTTATGTCGATACACTTATTCAGGAAATATGTTATGAAATTATGCAAATATTAGTCGCAATGAAAGCTAGGGGTAGTAGCTCCCATGATTTCAGTTGTTTTGAACAAAAAAGACACAATACTGTGTTTTTTTTTTTTTCTCATATTCTGTGCAAACTACACACATAAACTACATTAACATTCTAAAAGGACAATCGAAATGACAGAATGAAACTTTGTTTCCAAGACTAAAAAAATGCAATATAGTAAACAGAAATAACGATTTAACAATACTATAATCTTTTAGATTCTACCTTTATCTATAAGTTGGTTTTAAAAAAACTCCCAATTTTACTTTTTATGTCGTTGTCCTTATCCCGGTAAAATTGTTATGACGGAAAACTATTTGTCAAATGGAAAAGGGTTAGTAGATTCCCTCAGCTTTCTCTCCTCTGTTTCCAAAATAAACCAAATATTGTTTCTTACATTCTACGCAAACTGCTCACATCACACTTGTAAAAAACGACCAAAACGGACAGTCGAGCGGACAGGATGTGTCCTGTATGCCTGAATCTGTTTGCATGACTGATAAAAATACGACGTAATTAACAGAAATATAGATTAAACAATGCTATACTTTTTTTTTCAGATTATACCATTATCGAAATTGATCTAAAATTTTAGCTTGCAATTCTACTTAATATATATTTTAAAGAGAAAATATGTATAGCAGAAAATAAGGGGAAGTAGCTGCAATGCCTCGGTTGTGTCCCCTTTTCTTTTCATCGTATTCTGTAAAAAGTGCTCACATCAGACAGGATATTTTCTTATTTACCCCAAACTGTGTTGCCAAACACAGTAAACAGAAATAACGACTAAACAATGTTTTATTTTGTAAGATTTGACCTTTTTCCTAATTCAAAATTGAGCCTGTAATTTTAAATCATATGTTGGTACTATTATCCCGGAAATATGTTATGAAGGGAAGATATGAGTTCGGGGAAAAGCGGCCAGTAATTGCGATGCTTTCAGATGTCTTCCGCAATTCGTCAAAAGACCATGTATTTTTATTTATGTATACATGTTGTGTACGCGTTATTATTTTGTACAAATATAATGTGTACAATAGTAACGTACAAATTATAATTTGTATTTCACTTGTACAAATTATAAATTGTATAAAAGTGCTTGTACACATTATAATTTGTACAAAATAAGGCTTAATTCACTTATAACTTGTACAATATTTTACATAGAATAAGTTTTCAAATCATATAATAAAGATCATTTAAATTTTAATTATGAATCAATATGAAACACACTGATAACTCTTTTTAAAATACTATACAATAATATACAACGCTCTAATTTTTGGAGCAGATGAGCGAACCATGACACCTCGAATTACAAAATACATTCTGCTTTTTGCATTCATACTTGAAATTGTTACAACCGCCTTAACATTTGCAAGAGAGATAACCCTGTCCACCAGTTTTTGAAAATTTTTTCACAGCTTCTCTCAGGGAAAGTTGTAAATCAGGAACCTGTGTAACGGACAAAGAAGAGTCATTAATAGATTCAAGTTGGTTTCTGTTTAAGACTCCTGATAAATTAACAGCTATTGTCCCTACACGATAGCCAAAATTTCTTACTTCCACAACAACACCTTGTATATTCCTCGGATCGGTCGGTGCTCGGTCATACTGTGGAATTAGGGTGATAACATTGTCTCCAACAGATAACTCGTTTAATCTCTGTTTTGTATTTCTTATTAGAACATCAGATTGAATTTGTTGACCAGACAATGCGTGTTTTCTTGCACGAATGATTGGGGTTTCGACTTCCTCTGATACAACTTCTACTAGTTGATCCAGTTTCACTATCAGTCACAGAATCGTTAGGTTCTCTTTCTGATTCTATCGATTCAACATCTGTGTTTTCATCCGTGCCATCAATTTCACTATTCTCCTCTGAAACCTCTTCGAACACTTACTCCAAATCTTCCTCAGTTTCAAGATTTGGCAAAAGTTCCTTGGGCAAAGAACATGAAGACAAACCTATCTTTGGGTCAGAACCAAACAGAGCATGATAGACGATTGATCAATTACCCTGTGATATGATCGATTTTTCTGAAATTGTAATTTTCTTTAACTAATATGATTTGTTAGAAATTGAATGCGATATATTTACTTACATATCATTCCTGTTGGCATGTATACAGTCAATAGAATTAGAAACAATTTCATGCTTGCTTTCCTCCAGGACATATACTGACATTCCAAAAGACCTGTTATTTTATACTGAACAATTAATGAAATATTGTGTTTAATAATTTATCATTTTTCACATGTTTAAATCAATTTGTTGAACAAAATGAATGTCGTGCGTTTAAATTATTCAGATAATTCGATAATATCAATCTATTTTTATTTATATAATATTCCCTAATACAAGATATATAAAATATTAAGGCGATAGTGATTTACCTATGCCTTTTCTCGTAAATCGATTAAGAAGAGAAAAAACGGAGGAAACAAACAGAAACTGAGATGTGATATGATGCCAATGAGACAACCATCCACTATATACAACATGATATAGTTGTTAGTAAGTTAATTTGGATAAATGAGATGTAAGCACACATTGCAATACGGGTTATTGAGTGACAGGACATCATCAACATATCCGAAATCCAAATAAAAGAACTTTTCCCTATGCTTTTTCTATTTGTCTGTGAAAAGGTTCTGTATGATATTGGCCAGTAGTGGAATATCGACTGTCTTCTAAAATATCAATCCATCAGACTCCACAAATATGTTTTCGATCAAAAAGTCCGGCATTTTCATGATATCATCTTCTGTGTCTGTGTTTGTTGTATGAATAGTGTTATTTACAAAATAAGATATTTTATGACCAAAAACAAGGAATTTGTAACAATGTTTCCCATTTTTATAGAAAAAAAACTGTTTAATGATATGATGTAGTTGAGCTTTCAATTGAGCATGGGGAACAGTAGTGTAAAGCGTATAAAGTTGTTTAATGATATGATGTAGTTGAGCTTTCAATTGAGCATGGGGAACAGTAGTGTAAAGCGTATAAAGTTGAAGATTTTGATATTACTGCAATATACATATAGTGTGATTAAAAGTTTTGTAGATCTTTAAAACAAATCAAGAATACACATGACGTTGCGCACGATATTGGTACCACTGAGCGTTACACGACGTCCCAATAAAACAAGGATGTTGACGTTGTTTCAAAGAACGTTTCAAGCATACAAGCTTTTTACTTATGTGAAAATGTCACTTAAAGTTACCGTAGAATTTACATTCTTTTAAGAAGTCTTCATTTTGCAGAGATTTTCGTAGTCGCTTCATTATGTATTTTCATTTTTCCATGCCGGGGTTGGCATTAAAAAATGCAAACATTGATATCCAAATTTCCATAGAATTAAAAAATATTTAAAACACTCATGAAAAATTGCCCCCAACAGCAATGTTTAGCACTGAATAACAATTTGATGTTTTGAATCATTTGTATGTGAGAAGATTTAACATCTTTTTTGTATATTATTTAGCGTCTTTCATTTTCAAAATCCAGAATGTTTTGAAACTTCAAAACTGATTCTGATACAATGAGCGAAACAAATGTAGGGAAAAACTGACACTACCGTGTTTCTCTTATGAAGAGTGTGCTTCCAAAATATTATGAGTATATATATCTGTATTATCAGTTTCTTCTTTTTCTAAAAATTAAGTTATGTTCTTTGTGCCGCAAGACTTCTTCAATCTTGGCTAGTAAAATTGTTAAAACTTTGTTTCTTGTTTCTGTTTCTACCCTTCTATTATTAACTTCTTTTGTCACGTTGTTGATGTTGGTATTTTCTCTCCTCAATTTGTCTTTTTAAAATTTAGCTAATATTCAAATGCTTCTTAATTTGATTATTTGAAAGATGTTGATAGACGATAGCCTGATATTTTTCTTTTCATAATCTCATTTTATCTCCACTTTATTCATAAGAGGTCCGTTGTATTCATTTTTTTTTTTCTAAAAATAAAAGTCGCTTATACTAGTGTTATAATTCATATTTCATATATTATCGGTTTAACTAGAAGACTCATCATCATATGCGTATTAGTTCACGATTTTGACATCAATAACGATTTTGTGGAAATTGTTTAAAATAAGCAATATTTTTTGATAAATCCCTTGGGAAAAACTTAATGGAATATGCATCACGTTTGAAATAGAAATACGTGTTCTTGTGCTGCCATTGTTGATTTTCAATATTTGAAGGTAGAACGGGGTCTAAATTATCAATCTTTTATTGCAGAAAGCTACAAATAATCGATTTAAAATTTGTACTATTATTGTTAGCAAGATTGAATGATGAATAAATGAAATTAATTTGTGAAATTTTCATTAAAAAGAATAAATAATGAGCTTATGTTATGGTTACATCTTTTCATTTAAAAAAAGGTTTCATTGATTAAAATTTTAAATCATGATTGTTTTATCAGGCAAATAATCCAGAATGTTTATAATTTATTTTATAAAGGAATTTACAATACATTTATCTATTTTGTAATGAAGTAAGAAAACGAGAATGGGATTCCGTTTTGTTTGTTTTTTTTTTCGGAGAGCACATTATAAGAGCTGTCTTCTCATATATATTATTTAAAACTCTATCTTCTAATTTTCTTTATATTCGCATGAATTTACATTTCCCGTGTATAATCCTTACAAAATCTGAACATTTTTCACAAACTTTTAAAAGCTCTAAAAAGGTCTGCGTTCCATACTTTTTACTATGTTTTTGAAATTATAGCATTTTGGCAAAGTATGAAAAACTCTACCCCATTTTATATAGACCCAAATAAAGGTACATCAACTGATATTTGACCAACAGCAGAGTGAAAGCGATTTTAAAAAATATAGTCATTTTGTTGTGACAAAATATATATTATTTAAGTAGCTACTTTCGTAAATATACATGGATCAATGTTTTCTGAAAGGAAGTACTATGGACTAGGAGTGCATTTCATGTACGTTTTATACTATGAATTGTTTTTTTAGTGCTTCCAATTTTAAAATATAACTGTGTATTGGTTAACACTAAATTTTCTTTGACATTTTTAGACCGTTTTCAAACGAGTTATCAAGTTACGGGTTTCGGGTTTCGGTTTTGAGTGTTTTTGATTTTTTAACAAGTATAAAAAGCAATGTTCCAGCCATTTTTGTGACGTTTTGCGAAGAGAAAAAATAAATCTACTATACACAAAAATGAACTTTTCCACACAGCAGATTGGTTGACTGATTTATTTGTGTTAAACGCCAAATTCAGCACGATTGGCTTTTTCGTGGCGGTCAATTTTTATTGTTGAAGGAAGCCGAAGTGCTCAGAGAGAACCGCCGATACACACAGCAGACATTTTGTAGTTGATTTAGTGGTAAAAAAGGAAACTATGGTGTCAATTTGTTACACATACAGCGTGTTCAATGCAGTATATTTATTGTATTTAATATTCTTTCTTTAGTTTTCTATAAATTGGTTATGCATGCAAACAATGATATACTTCCCACAAAATATACGCTTTCAAGAAATATGGATAGATTTTTTTTTTTGGAAGATATGGGGTAGAGTGCATGGTGACTTTTTTTTAAAGGGAGCTTAAACTACGTTAAAATGTACTTGGGAGTGTCTTTAAATTATTACACTGGACCTGATACATACATAGTTGCGTGCAATCCATCATATTTATCGGACAACTATTACCCTAACACTCAAATTAATGTAAAAGACAAGTTTCAATTAACATTTTGATACTCGTCCATCGCATGCCTATGTAGCAGTAAATTCTGTTGGAGATTCGAGACAACAAACTCCATTATGCCACACATTACTTCTAGAAGTAACACTGTGAAATTCTTTTTCATACATATGTTGCTAGGTAGATGATAAGAGATTGTTCTACTCACAGTAAACATTTATATATTTATACTACAACATGGAGCTAAGAATACAAGTACGGACACAAAATCCCGGCTCTGCAAACTTGCTAGAAAAATTGATTCACATATATAGTTCCGATTCTTTAATTGCAACGCTAGGAATTAAGGTCAGGGTGTATAGCTTGGGTTTGAGTCGTTTATAATCTGGCTAAGGGAAAACAATGTGAGCTCATTTTGAGTTTTGAATGCATTTTCATTTTTACTGTATGTTCTTTTTTTTTAAAGTGATACTGTGATCGTATGTGAACTTGTCTCACATTTTTGGCCTCGGAGCCTGGTCTTTGTCAAGCATCCGAGTTAGATATTTCGTCATATTTGAATTATTTATACAACGTAGATCTACTTTGATGCATATTCAAACAAGAACTTTATTTAATATAGATCAGATAATTTCATAAAATTAATTGTATGCCAAATATGCAAAAAATATATAGTTTAGCGTTATCATGACTAGAACGTCAAATTACAGTTATGGGGACATGTTATTGGACATTCGTTTCGTATTTTATACCTGCAGCTCAAACAAAAATATATATCACATCATTTTAGAAGAAATAAAATGTATTTTCCGTTCATATCGGTTAAAGGGTGTTCAAAATTGGGGATCAAATAAAATTTCGTTTAATAAACAGCCTCTGGGTTATTCTATGCGTCATTTTATCCATCAGGACATTTTATTGGACACGGGAAAACTGACGATGTTTTGAAAGTAAGACTGCAGTTATATAGTGATGACTTCATAAAGCTTCTTTAGGACAAGTATACATTTTCTGATATTATTAAAAGCCACTTTCATCTGTTATATCTTGTAATAGTGGAGGCAGAAAGTTTTTATAGGAGCTGAGCAGCTGAATGGGACATTTTTTTCTCTTCCTAAGCTCAACGCTCCTAACAATCTTCTTTCACTCAAAGTTAAAACGTTTATAACGCTATTTTTCATCAATTGTATACAATACTATTGTAAATTGTTATCTCATTTAACCTACTTACTAGTCCGCATTGTGATTTCAAAGACACACACAAAACAAAATTGTAACAGCGGGACACCCTTAAAATGACGTTATAGCCGTCGAAATGAGCTAAGTTTTTCTTACATAATATACATAGCACAAATTCATCTATTTTATTGATTTCTGTGGTTTATTTCCTTTCGAATGATATACTGATCATGGATATATATTGTGTAGGAAAAGAGCGTGATTTGGATTAACCCGCTATCTAACGCATTTTTTCAAAGAAGCACCGATAACGTGCGCAACGTCACATCTGATTGACGGCGCTGGTTGAATATATCTCATCACAATTTTTCTGATGACAATCTCTTTCTGTTGAAACAATCGTGGCAAGAACTTTAAAAAGATGTTCAGTGGAACATTTTGTCGACCCGGCTACATATATTGTTCATTATAAGATTTGTAGTGAAGTTAAAGAATTCAGTTTAAAGATAGCGGATTCTCATCGTCTTTTTTATGTTAATACAAAAAAATCTTCCTCTTTCGTGAATGATGTAGGGATATATGTGGATTCCAATATAAATAAGAAGATGTGGTATTAGTGCTAATGAGTCAACTCTCCATCCAAGTCACAATGAATAAAAAGTTAACAATTATAGGTCAAAGTACGGCCTTCAACACGGAGCTTTGGCTCTCACGTAACAGCAAGCTATAAAGGGCCCTAAAATGACTAGTGTAAAACAGTTTAAACAGGAAATCCAAGTTTGCTATGAATTCCAAGTTCATTAGTGAGACCTTTCAATAAATGATTTTTACAAATAAAACAATATTGTTTTAGGCTGTGTCTGCTAAAAGAGCAACATTTTTGCCGTTTAGATAGCATAAAGCACCCACAACATTGGGCTACTTGAAAGGGTCAGAAACTCGTGTACTTGTTGAACATCGTTCATTTTAAACGCACGTCTGAATATATGACCGGATAGCTTTAATAAAGTGACAAGTTTTTGTTCATCCTGCTCGCGCTTTACACATTTATTGGCTTAGTCCTCAACTGCTTCTTTTATTAACCTGGAGTTCGTCAGTAGTTTATTTTTGCTAATTTTGTGAATAAGATGAAATGGCAAAAAAATCCCTTAAGGGAATTCAATATTTTGGGCCTAAGTTATTGTTTGTTGTAAACTTTTTCAGTTATGACATGACCAGCAGATCTTCTTTTATAAAGAAGATGTACAAGAGCAATCAGCAGATTTATATTTTAGATTCCTGAGGGTGAGGGTCTGTAATACCATCTTGTGGTTGAAAAGTTTGGATGCAACAGAACTGGTGTAGGTTTATGACATTACATGTGTAGTTTTATCTTTGAGGTAATCAGGTTCAGTTTTCTGTACAGATTTTAAATGCAAGTTGTTGCTAGTACTGATGGCATCCAAACCCTTATTATCGAATTTTACTTGGCAAATTTGTCAAATATAATTGTATGTAGTTTTCACAGGTTTGAATAGTCCAAAGTTATTGAAACCGATCTGTACATGGCAGAACTTGACTCAATTACGGAAGTGTTTTGGGCTTTTTGGAATAGTGCATTGCGCTTTGATAATGGTATGGAATTTAGTTTAGGTTGAAGATTGTGAATTCCCACCCAAAGGTTTATGAACAGAGGATAACAAACCATCCATCTTAATGGTGTTAACAGCAGGTGGTGTATATTTTCGATGACCGTGACTTCTATTGCGCCCAACAGGGGTGTTAGATAATTCTTATTTGTTGATATCACTCAACTGGGACTAGACAAAATACCTACACCATAAATTTTGTAGTTGCAACCAAAAATGATAGATGTTCCCTAGTCTCGATTCTTTTTGTAAGCGATATGGCGTTCTCAATATGTGGTCATTGTTGAATGATATTTTCTTTATACCCCTGACTTTCATAGAAAAACAATGGAATGGCCAGAATGGTGAAAATGTTGATAGAAAAATTATTTTAATCTGGATCATTATACTAGTACTAGAAATAAGACCTGTGGTGTTACAATCATTCGTTAATTCTGTGTCGTATTTCACACGAAAAGGAAATGACTTGTTCTGATCATAATGAGTTTATAGATAAGGAAATGTGGGAAGATTGTCAATGAAACAGTTATCCACAAGGGACCAAAGGACGAGAAGATACACAACTGTATGGCTCTGTTTGGCTTTCAACAATTAGCAAAATCCATACCATATAGTAGCTTTAGCAAGCCAAGGCATGACAAAATCCATACCATATAGTAGCTTTAACAAGCCAAGGCATGACAAAATCCATACCATATAGTAGCTTTAACAAGCCAAGGCATGACAAAATCCATACCATATAGTAGCTTTAACAAGCCAAGGCATGACAAAATCCATACCATATAGTAGCTTTAACAAGCCAAGGCATGACAAAATCCATACCATATAGTAGCTTTATCAAGCCAAGGCATGACAAAATCCATACCATATAGTAGCTTTAACAAGCCAAGGCATGACAAAATCCATACCATATAGTAGCTTTAACAAGCCAAGGCATGACAAAATCCATACCATATAGTAGCTTTAACAAGCCAAGGCATGACAAAATCCATACCATATAGTAGCTTTAACAAGCCAAGGCATGACAAAATCCATACCATATAGTAGCTTTAACAAGCCAAGACATGACAAAATGTTAAATATTTCCAAGAGAAAATTAATGGCATAATTTATCCTTGTTGAGATAATGGGTAAAAACCACTAAACAATATTGAATTAAATGTTTGATATTAATATATAGATATCAGAAAGCTGAGATGGTGTTAAAGCAGATTATTACCCCGAGAAAACATTGTCAACCCCGGCGGATTGATAGTGTTTTTCGAGGAGTAACAATATGTTCTTTCACTCTCTCAGATGTGTTATTTAATTTATTATACTGAATGTTCTGTCACTATTGTCTTTTAAATTGTAAATTGAAAGTAATTAACTATGACGTCGTGTACTTACATGTAACAACGTTACAGTTAATAGAGAAAAAAACGAAGGAAAAGATTGATGAATTGTCTTTTGATAGGTCTGGGCCGAAACGTAGAACTTGAGCATTGTCTTTAAACTTATTGAAATAAATTCAATTCATTGTCCTTTAGATTATCGATGTTTGATTGGTCTGCACGAGAGGTTGACATTCAAAAAATTGTCCTCAACTGAGCCATGAGATAGAATAAAATGTCTCCTTAATATTAAACAATCAAAATCTCGCATTTTAAAGTGTATAAGTATAAATATAAAAGTTTATGAAGTTTTATCGATGAATACACACCAATAAGGACGAAATTAAAATTTAATAATTTCATATATTTACTCTAAGAGCGTAATTTACCACTGTGGCATGCTGTGAGTGGAATTACAATCATTTATAGTTTCTACAGTTCGCTAGTCTGATATTAACGTAATTAAAAGTGCAAGGTATCTGTTTTCAAAGATAATCACCATCCAATAATAAGAATATAAAAAGACAGACGTGGAACGTTTTGCATTCATTAGTTCAAAATTCCTGTTTAAAAGGCAGAAAACGATTTATGATTTTTTTTTTGATATGTTGACAGTGCTAAAATTAGATCGTAAACATTAATTTTTTTAATGATTGTTTCCGACGGTTATGTTGAAAAAAAATATGAATTAAACTGGGAGAACAATACATGTACGTTTTCTGACCTTTTAATTATAATACACAATTCTCCGCCAGGACTGTATAAATACAACGTGTGTATTATTCTCTCGAAATACCTTGGGAAGGTATGCTTAATTTACGGTGAGTGGCAAATCGTCATTCTTTTGATCTTCATTCGAATACATGTATGCCTCTAGGTTATATAGTGCCAAGTGTGAACGTTTCGAATGAATTACAAGACAAAAGCGCAAAGGGGGTGGGGTGGAAATACATCGACCGACGTGGAATGTATCTCTTACATTATCTCTTACAACTTACAACTAAATCGTGACATTCAACATGTTTTTTCTCATACATGTACGGTTGTAATAATAATGAATAATGGTAATAAAATGTTGAATTGAATATTTTTTATAGTTGAAATGGAATATTTTAGTATGTGAACTAGAGATATACAGTTTTAAATATCTTTGGGAAGACGAAAATGTTCAATACCAAGTGAAACCACCGTTCACACGAATCATCCATGCTGTCCGTCTTCTTATTTGCTGTTGTGGTAGTCTCTTTTGCAATGATTGAAATAAATCATCGATTCAGCATATCTAGGACTTAGTTGGTTGCAGTGTATGTGAGAGTGTACCGCAATAATAAGATTTTTCGTATAAGAATATTTCAGAATTTTAATTTATAAAAGTATTAGCAAGTTTGGAATTCATAAAGCAATTCGATTTTCGTTCGAGTTTTGAAGTAAAACACATGTTTCTAATGTTACGCGTGGACACAGATCAGTGTGGATAGTATGCTTGGATGTTTGACAGTGTTTTCTGACAAAAAGAGTTCTTTCTGTTCTTTTCATAGGGTTCGATGTTAAACTGTGTTGCAGAGTGACGGCCAACCTGTACCAAACACTAAAATTTTGCAGTATCGTTTATTTAATATTTAGTTTTAATGTTCAAGACTGTCATGAAGGAAACACTAATTGCATGGATTACCAAATGATTCTGATGAAATATGTTCCACAACTTTGATTTTGGATAGCAGCAAAAACTCAAAATAGGGGAGAAACACATTAGGTGTATTTCTGCATTATGTGATTTTAATATGTGAGATGATATCTGAGAACCTGCATGAATATACTATTTGTATGGTTCCATTTATGTTCCTTTGCAGTGGTATTTCTTACTTGGGTTTGTCCACAAAAACTGTAAATTAGTTAAGGATCTTCCCAGTATCATAAGTAAAAGATTTTGTTTAAATGTCGAAATTGTTTCTTAGAAGATATCTAATGGTTTTAAGTAATGACAAGACCTGGGATGTGCTTGGGGCTAGATGAGCTAGAAAGTACACTTCTGTGTTATTTTAGTCCTTTCTTCGAAATTGTCTTTTCCAAGGCCTGATCGAAGTAAAAAATAATTGACCAGTATGAAAATGATATCAATTAAGAACTATTGTGAGCATCTTCAAAGACTCATAACTCCTACAAAAGTCAACTGATAAATTTTTTTGTGGATATGAACATCTACATAATATGTTCTAACTATCTACAACGTTTCATGACTTTATGGTTTCAGAGGAGTTGCGATGAAAAGAACAGGACTGATGGACAAACGGACTGACGGGTCAAAAACATCATATTTATTTACTTTGTTGCTTTGGTATAATAATCTGGTAAATCCAATGAATTTGTTTATGATTCTTAATTTCTAGAAATAAATTATTACAAATTGTGTAGACTTGAAGAAATATGAACTATGATTTTCAGTATTTGAAATGAAAAAGGTATTGCCAAATTATTCTTGTTTCAAGATTTATGTTACATGGATAAAAATATAAGGGACACCGGTACAGTAAGATGCATTTTGTTGTGATATTAAAGTGAACAAACAGTGCTGTAATAAACATTTACACGAATTAAGAAATTAACGAATGAATGATAAATGTTGAACAACGAAAGATAATTTTAGAAATCGAATAGGCCTTGTGAATTTTGTCCTGCTCTTTTACATAAATAAACATAATATATAAGTGAATGACCATTTACACTCAGGACTTGTCAGTAGGTAGTACAGATGTTTAAAAAAGTGTTACAAAACCACCTAGCATTAGCATTGTTTGGTAAATTTGTGGGTTTTATTTATTTGGCTTGTGGACAAACAGGTTTGGTTCAAATGTAAATAAAATGCTTTAATCTCGCCTTAACTGCTTACATTGAATGGATGCTACTTCAACAATTCCTTGTGCTGACAGTTTTAATCATCTTACCTTACAGTTCAAGTGCAGATGTGAGTCGTCTGTCAAATCTTTATTTCACAAAGAATGCATTGCATAACAATAAACTGAGCTCAAAGCAAAGTACTTTAATAATACACTTAGACAAAGAGCTCAATCCAGTGATATACTTTGTTATACAAGTCCTCTCATGAACATCCGCCTTGAGGTCCGGTCTCTAATCAACCTCCAGTCGACATCCAAATTTGATGTTATAATAAAATAAGATTCCAAATCTACGACCAACTATATACCCCTCTAATAGACGTCTTTTTTATGTTCTCAAATCAATGTCCCAATAGTATTAATTGACATTCCATTTTACAGACTAGCCACAATGAAATCATAGTTTTATAAGATGGTAGGTTGAACCTATTACCAAAAAAAAAATAGTGAAAGATATAATATTTTAAATCTTGCAAATACATGTAATAATACTTTTCAACAATTGGCTGTACTTTTTTATTTTGTCTATTGTTTGAGACTGTATATTGACCTCTAGATGTCTTTCAATTATCTTTGGCGTTGGGTTGTCGTCTTATTGTTGTATATATCCATGTGGCATTTATTTATATGAATATGAAAGGAATATGACAACGTAGATCGAGAGGATGAACTTCTTTCACAAATATATTAATATGCATGTACATGTAAGATAATGTCGATGGTTGTTTTATTGTCATTTTTTGATGTTTGATCTTTAATTTATGAGCTGTAACATGTAAATAAGACAAAGATTTAATGTCAATAGACCATGATTAAGGGGATTGACAAAGTAATCTACATGGATGACATGTTTCAATGCTGATACATGTACAACAACACACCAAATATCATTGACTTACCATTACTGGTTCCCCTCAAACTGAACTAATCACATTCAATATATAAACTCAGCCAAATTTTTAAAGTCAATGAATTTTGGGGCAGGTCCCTTAATATCCATAGAATGAGATATGCAAATGCTCCTTCACCTGTATTATAGTACATACCACATATTATTGACTTCCCATAAGTGATTCCCGTTAAACTAACCTACATGTAATTATTGATTGATTGATTGGTGTTTTAAGGCCTCTTTCAGCACAGTAGCTGCTGCACTATCGGCTATTTTGTAGAGGTCAGTTTTTATAGGTGGAGGAAGCCAGAGTGGCCGGAGAGAATTCGAACCACCAACAGTCGGTAGGATGACTGACAATCCTAGTCAATTAAGATTATATTGGAGTCAGAAATAGTAATTATAATCTTTAACAAATAGTAAACGTCATTGGCTATGCCCAAAACAGAATACATTTATTTGTACCTTAGCTTAGCTTTGGTGACTTTGTTTGCAGCAAGACAGAACAAAATGGGAAAGGGTTCCTCACCGGCAATTGCAGCTGTGAGTGTCAATGTGTAATGGTGACTGACAAAAAATAAGTCCATTTATTTGTAAAAAAGGGAATTTTTTTTTTTACAAATCCTTTTTTTTTTTTTTTGGTTAAATTATTGATCCTTATAATTATGTGCAGTTTCATTTAAGGCCAATAAAAAAATAGGTGTGTTTCCTGTTGCATGCTCCCAAAAAAAAATTGGAAGGTCAGTGGCTAATTTCACAAAAATCTTACGAGAAAAGAAACTTGTAAGTCATGACCATTTTAGTATAACTTACGATCAATTTTTGTCATATGATTTTTGTGAAAAGAGCCCCGGGATTTTATTTCCATCAATCTTTAGTCTTATCTTGATTTTTGGAAAATTATGTTACCAACTGTGAGGTCATGCGAAAATTTATTTAAATTGATATGCTGACTGAATGATTATATTCATTAACCATCCATGGCCATCAGATCAGTGGATTACCTGTCACAAAAATAATGACACAAATTTTGTGACCATTGATTTTTCATATATTTAACACTCTCAGACGTGTCCATTTCACCCAAACGTGTCCTTTAAATCACAAATCGCGAAACACCTGTCCAATTTCAAATCCCCAAATGGTCCAATTACTTACATCGCTAAAGTGTGTCCGAAGTTTTACTCTCAAAAACGTGTCCTACAATTGTTATTCGTCGAAAACTTGTCCACTTTATAAAAACTTTTAGCTCTCATATGTCCTCAGTATTAACATGATTAATGCAATAACGTTCACGGCATTCAATGATGGGAAGGGGGACACGACTGAAGAAGTCAGGTTTCGGTCATTTCTAAATAAAAGGTTAAAGCTGCTATCCAAGGACATCTAGAGGAAAGGTGGAGTGATCCGTATAGTCCAAGATGTGGTACACTATGAAAGATAAAATCACTGACTTAATTCTGCTCTCAAATAAAGACACCAGATAAGAAAATGAATATCACAATAAAAAATTATCTTCACTTGCGAGCTTTTATTAATTGTTTATCAATATGATTATTATTGTTATAATTTTAGATGAAGGTATTTCACACTTTAAAAATCTTAAATATTTTTTCTTTCAAGTTTTACTAGACTAGTTCAACTTTTCTCAGTGTTTCAACTATTGATTAAGTGGTCATTTATTAGCATTAGTTTGTTCAAAGTCGGTTGTTATATTTAGCATATTTGCAAATTTAATTTGCAACACATACATTAACTCTTGTCTGTTGATGGCTTAATGTCCAGTGGCAAATATTTCATGCATATTTAGAAGAAACATAATGATTGCAATTTGTTAGTTTTGTACAGTTGAATTCATTGTTTACAAAGTAAATTCTTTTGTACTAATATACTGCAGTGATGCTTAAATGCCTTAATAATGTATCAGGGTATTGCATATATTTAAACAATGTGTGATTAATTCACAAATCACTATTTAATAACAGGACACGATTGAGCATTCATAAAACGGAGACGTTTTAGTTTCATATGGAACGTTTGGAAGATTGGCCACGTTTGGGCGTTCATAAAAAGGACATGTTTTGGTGTTCATTGACGTCTGACATATAGACACGTTTGGGAGGATGGACATGTTTCTCAATGTGCACTTCAAAAATACATGTAGTTTTTACATTATATGAAGAGGAAAAGCAATACAAAAATTATATGCAACCATAAATATGTATTTTAACCAAAATATCTTTTCAAAAGAGGGACGAAAGATACCAGAGGGACAGTCAAACTCATAGATTGAAAATAAACTGACAACGCCATGGCTAAAAATAAAAAGACAAACAGACAAATAATAGTACAGAAGACACAACATAGAAAACTAAAGACTAAGCAACACGAACCCCACCAAAAACTGGGGGTGATCTCAGGTGCTCCGGAAGGGTAAGCAGATCCTGCTCCAAGTATTTAACAGGTTTGTTAAGATCATATTTTCAAGGTGTTGCTTCATGCAGATTTATAGTTAAATATGGATGATGTGGTTGTATTGACAAAGTTGCATAAACGTATTAGGGTGAAAGGGCTATTCCAGAAATAGTTGACCCCTCCTATGGTAGATGCTGGAATTGCAGAAATTTTTTTATTCTCAAACCGTATGGATTTCCATAGTTTTGAGACAAAAATTTGGTTAGACAAACAGGTGGCAATTCAAAATTTGGAATGGTATGGAAAGTTCCGACACGTGTTCTGTTTGGTGCCCCTCTGTTTACAAATAATAATGGCTTCTCACGTAATTATTCAATGATGTCAGATTCTATATTATTCTAGAACATCGTCCGCAATCTTTATGTGTGCATACAAAATTCATAATCATAAACCATTTATCTTGCCATCCAAAAGATATGTGCACGGTTACACGTTAAATACAAAGATATTACAAATCAGAAATTATTTTGTCAGTTAAATCAGAGAATGAAAATGTCAGTGACCCAAATCGTCAAAACAGAGCTGCCAATGTAGCTTCATATTTACTACTCGGACGAATTACTATAAAATCAGAAGTCCTTTTGGAAATATTATCAGAAATGAAAACTCAGTCGAAAAAAATATTTAGTCATTAGATATTTAGCAACCGATAAAAATACCTTTTGAACCAAATGGTACACCTTATGAAATTGCCGATATATATGGTTTACCATATTTGTATGATCTGATAGACAACGTTAACCCACCTCGAAAACAACTTTGGAAAAAACATAGTTAATAAAGCAATCGGTGATCACTGTATTAAACAAATGATCAATGTAGCTCAGACAAAATCTACTTTGGCTCGACTTAATTATGAAAATGTTAAAGAAGGGCAAGTGCACAACATCTGGAAAAGCTGTGGCACAAATCCGTATGCCATTTCTTCTGAATCTTTTACGACGGGGTGCCACATGTGGAGCAGGATCTGCTTACCCTTCCGGAGCACATGAGACCCCCCCTCCCCAGTTTTTGGTGGTTTTCTTGTTGCTCAGTCTTTAGTTTTCAATGTTGTGTTTCGTGTACTGTTGTCTGTTGGTCTTTTTCATTTTTAGCCATGGCGTTGTCAGTTTAT
The DNA here is from genome assembly GCA_017311375.1 of Mytilus coruscus. NCBI lineage: Eukaryota > Metazoa > Mollusca > Bivalvia > Mytilida > Mytilidae > Mytilus > Mytilus coruscus. The sequence goes on from CM029603.1 coordinate 30,588,255, forward strand.
TTTCGACTTATGAGTTTGAATGTCCCTTTGGTATCCTTCGCCTCTCTTTGTCCTTTGTTCTTTATTGATACTTGTCTCATTGGTAATCATACCACATATCCTTACTTTTAAAAGCTAAGTTAGCAACAGGGACAATATACCTCCAATATCATCGTGCTAAATTTAGCAACGTACATATGTTGTCAGTTTGTCAGTTATGTAGAGAGGAAAATGAAGATATTCTTCACTTTATAGTAAACTGATCTGTGCTACAGAGGATAAGAAGTAACTTTCTTAACCTTATACACGAACCATTAATAAAAAGTTTAGGGATCAGGATATTACCAATGAATTAATGACCAGCGATGAACACTGGTGTCAATTAATTGTTGACTGCACAAAATACAGGTTCTTTAGTGAAAATAATAAGGAGAGAATAGAACATTATCCAGAGGTCACTGTCATAAACTGTTTCTACAACGGGCAATACTAATTGAACAGTAATGCTAAAAGGAAGTAAAATGAAGAACATGACATAAGATGGTAGAGTGTTGTATGTAGTGTATTTACATTGTATCCTTTTAATATGAAAGAAGTAACTTTTATATGTGAATTATAGACCTTTTATAGTGTATTCTGAATAGTTGTAAATAATGGTGAAAGGGTCACACGCCCCTAAAGGCAAAGGAGATGATTAATCTCTTTTATTGTAATGGCCTGACCATTAAGTACAACCGACGATTGGGTTCAAGCAAGAAAGACTATCAGGTGCTGATATTTTATTCCTAAACCAATCTAAAAAATGGTAAAGGCTGAAAATACAAAATGAAATACAATTTTACAATGTGTTGAATTAATGTTATAATGTACGAACTGTCAAATATAAATAATAGCACAGTTCAGTGACCTTGCAGTTCAGTTCGAGATACGTGTGAGAAAGGGAACAGTTACAGTAATTTCGATATTTGAAGTTCTTATATTGATACGCTAGAAAAACCGACTTTTAATAAAATTATTGTAGCCAACAAAAGACACAAATCAATAATAAAATTTAACAAGATTTATTATACACTAGTTTACACGAAGTATTACACAAAAAGAAATGTCAACTTAACTGTCAAAATATGAGTCCAATCTTTTATCTTCTCTTTATCTGGAAATCTTCACGGGAATCCACAGAATATTACGTCCAATAGGTCACAATTTAGTATGATGTTGTTAGTAAATAAAAGTGTCAATCCAACTGCTGAGAATGTTGATGTCTATCGATGTCTAAGTCTATGTCTATATCTCTATGTCTAACTTAAGGGTCTAAGTCTATGATTATATCTCTATGTCTAACTTTAGGGTCTGCATTTAAATACTTGTTACGTAAAGTTATAGATAACTGTAGATGTTTAAATTACGCATCTTTTGTTATGATCATCCTGGAAACGTTATGTAAGTGAAATAGAAAGTTTTAATCATTCCATGAGTACCAATGGATTGTTCCAGTTATTTCTAAACTGCATAGTTGTAACACGATGTGAATTATTTTGTACACAATGTAAACATATATAATAGGCCACACAAAACAAATAAGGCCAACTAAATAAATATGATAGTTACAATATCATAACACCTCCCCCCTTAAAAAAAAGTTTGATGTAACAAAAACTTTTCATGAATAATATGTACAAAAATACATAGTATATACACAGTGTTTCAATAAGTTCTAGATAAAGCATCTGCTATTACATTATCTTTACCTTTAATATGTTTTACAATAACATCATATTCCTGTGACAATACACTCCACCTAGTCAATCTCTGGTTCTTGTTTTCATTTTATGTATGAAGGTGAGAGGATTATGTTCAGTATAAACAAGAATAGGATGAACAACGGGATTTAAATATACATCAAAATGTTGAAGTGCAGACAACAGTGCAAAACATTCTTTTTCAATTGTTAAATAATTTTTCTGATGTTTATCTAATTTTTTAGAAAAATATGATATAGGTTTCTCAACATTATCATCTGTCTCTTGATACAAAAAAGCTCCAACTCCTACATCGCTTGCATCAACGGCAAGTTTAAATTGTTTTTCAAAGTCTGGAGTGATCAGAACTGGACTATTAATTAAAAGTGATTGGCTATTTTCAAAAGCGTTTTGACAATTTTCACTCCAGATGAATTAAGAATCTTTCCGTAAAAGATGAGTCAATGGTTAAACAACAGAAGCAAAATTTGAACGAAATTTTCTGTAAAAACCAATCATGCCTAAATATCTCATAAGTTGTTTTTTATTTGTAGGAGGAGGAAATTTAGTAATTGCGTCCACTTTAGCTGTAATAGGTTTCACTTGACCTTGGCCAACTGTATGCCCTAAATAATCAACAGTGGCCTGGCAAAATTCACTTTTACCAAGATTAACAGTCAAATTTGATTGTGACAATCTATCAAAAGTATCATATAAATGTGTTAAATGTTCTTCCCAGCTATCACTACATACAATAAGATCATCAATATAAGCATAACAACAGTCTAAATCTTATAACATTATTGATCATTCTTTGAAATGTAGCTGGAGCACTTTTCATGCCAAACGGTATTACAGTATATTGAAATAAGCCATCTGGTGTGACAAAAGCTGATATTTCTCGAGCTCTCTTTGTCAATGGGACTTGCCAGTAACCCTTCAATAAATCAAATTTGCTCACAAATTTTGCTTGTCTAATGTTATCAATGCAGTCGTCTATCCTTGGAATCGGATAGGAATCAGATTTTGAAACAGAATTTACTTTTCTGAAATCAGTTACGAAACGAAAGGTTTTATCTGGTTTGGGCACAACGAGACAAGGAGAACTCCATTCACTGTTACTCGGCTCAATAATATCATTGTCAAGCATATATTTAATTTCTTGTTTCATAAATTCAAGTTTGAGTGGATTGAGGCGGTAAGGATTTTGCTTAATTGGAGAAGCATCACCTACATCGACATCATGACAAACGGCAGTGGTTTTGTTTAACACATCTGGAAAAATATTTTTAAAAGAAAATACCAAAGTTTTTAATTTTTCTCTTCGATCAAAAGTCAGATGTGCAAGTTTTAAGTCTAAATTTGACAAAATTTCTGAATTTTTCAATCTAACTGTCTCTTCCATAGTTTTAGAACTAAAAGGTGGTTCAATTATTTCTAGTTTGTCATGATTGTTCTCCAATTTTCCAATTTAACCATGGCTAAAGTGGCAACTGGTTTACTCTCACCTTCATTAGTACGCTCAAAATATGGTTTTAACATATTAATGTGACACACTCTATTTTGTTTACGCCGACCTGGTGTTTTTACAATATAAATCAAATCATTGATTTTACTCTCTATGATATAAGGACCACAATATTTAGCTTGGAATGGATGTCCAGGGACTGGTAAAAATACAAGTACCTTATCACCTGGCTTAAAAAACTCTCTCCCTGGCTTTTCATCATACCATATTTTCATCTTATTCTGAACAGTTTTTAAATTGTTCTGAGCAATTTGACAAGCAGTATACAATTTTTCTTTAAATCTAAAATCTAAATCTAGATACATAGTCTAGAAGATTCAAGTCAGTGTGATCAGTAAGCCATTTTTCCTTAATCAACTTTAAAGGTCCACTTACAGTATGACCAAATACCAACTCAAAGGGACTAAAACCAAGGGATTCTTAAACAGCCTCTCGGACCGCAAAAAGTAAAAAGTGAACATCATCATCACAGTCCCTGTCAAATTGAGGACAAAAAGTTCTAATCATGTTCTTCAATATTTGATGAAAACGTTCTAAGGCACCTCGAGATTCTGGATGATAAGCACTTGACCTATACTGAGCAATCCCTAACTGGTACACGACTTGCTGAATGAAATAAACCTGACATAAAATTTGAACCCTGGCCGGACTGTGTAGACTTTGGAAGTCCTACTAGCGTGAAAAATTTGATAAGAGCTTTGACAATAGTTGGTGTCTTGATATTCCTTAGCGGAATAGCCTCTGGAAAGCGAGTGGAGGTAAACATGATTGTCAATAAATACGCATTTCCGGTCTTGGTCTTCGGTAAAGGTCCAACGCAATCAATTAGTACTCTGCTGAAAGGTTCTTCAAAGGCTGGAATAGGCAGAAGTGGTGCTGGTGATATTTTCTGGTTAGGCTTACCAACAACCTGGCATATATGGCATGATTTGCAATACTCTGCGACATCACTTCTTAGTCTTGGCCAGTAGAAATGATGTAAGATCTTAAGGCAAGTCTTCCTTATACCTAAGTGTCCAGCCAAGGGGTGTCTATAGACTTTAGGCACCACCACTTGGTATACCACACTCAATTCCTCCTCTGGGGTAGCAACAGGGGGCCTCCAGTTTCTCATTAAAATGCCGTCTTGATGGTAATAGCATTCGGCCACTTTTTCTGCTTCCTCCTGTGGTTGAGCCCTCTTGCAGAGCTGAAGAACCTCAGGGTCTTTATTTTGTTCTTCGACAATATCCTTCGATCTAATGAATGGCTGTTTACGTCTGGCCATGGCATAATTACATTCTTGCTAATACTAGGTGGTCTTATTACGGCTTTCTCTGAGTTACCGGGACCTTCAATGTCGGCTAGAAAGGTGTCAGAAAGGAAGGTCCATGTAATCAAACTAGTCTTCTTCCAAATCCTCATTTTGTTGTTTTCTAGCCATCGCCCTAGTAACGACACAAGCTGGATACAGTTCAGCATCATCTTCAGGTGATTTAACATCCACCACCGGTTCAGTGGTAACAATTGGTTCAGCAACCACTTTGTTCCTAGCTAGATCATTTCCTAGCAATAATGAAACACCCTCAACAGGGAGATTAGGACGAACACCCACAACAACTGGTCCAGTAATCAAATCTGACTTCAGATAAATACGATGGAGGGGAACGTCTATACAACCTAACTCCACACCTTGTAACAAAACGGAAGCACCAACAGAAGTCTCCTCGGACAAAGGCAACACACCTTCTAACAATAAAGTCTGAGAAGCTCCAGTGTCCTGTTAAATCTTAATAGGCCGAGGAGTAGTATTATCAAAAATAGAAACAAACCCATCAGTCAAAAAAGATTTATAATCCTCCATGTAATCACAAAAACTGGACTTAAAAGCCTGACTCGCAGGACATTCCAACGTATTGGTAACACGGGGTGTCGTACAAGCACTGATCTTGGGCTTATTATCTCTTTCATTCTTCTTCTGGAGTCTAAAACAATCAGCCATCAGGTGACCATTCTTCTTACAATAAGCACAAGTCAGTGACTTCTTCTCAAAAGTATCAAATTTTGGACTAGACATATTATAACTAGACTTACTCTTATTCTGTGCAACAGGCTTACTATCAGTACGCTCAGTTTTTTTATTCTTGTAATTTCCACTCGAAGTATTAAAATTTTGACCTTTCAAACTTCTTTTATGTGAAAGAGTATAATTATCCGATATAACAGCTGCATCTTGTAATGTCTCAACATTTTGTCATCTAAATGTGTTTTTAAGTCTAAATGACTCTTCCAATAACATCAATTGTCTTAAATTATCAAAATTTTTATCTATTTTCTTTGACGTAAGTCATTTATCAAATAGATCTTCTTTTTCCCTAGCAAATTCAACATAGGTTTGTGAATCAAACTTTTTATAAGACCTAAATTTCTGTCTATATGCTTCTGGCACTAGCTCATAAGCTTTCAAAATTTCCTTTTTAACCGTGTCATAATCAGAACTTCGTTCGGATGAGTGCTGAGTAAATTTCAGCGACCTTGCCCTCAAAAACACTTTGCAGCATCGTAGTCCAATAAGGCTTTGGCCATTTCAAACTGTGAAAAATATTTATCGACTGTTCACAAAATCTGGGAACCAAACGTATATTTTTTGCTGCATCAAAATGTTCTGATTTAGATACTACTTTAGTGTTGCTTTCTACTTTGACCATTTGAATTTTTATTTTCTCCATCCTTTCCCTCATTTCAAGCTTTGCCTGTTTTAATTTAAAGTCATCTTCTTTTTCTTTTTCTTTTTCTTTCTCTTTTTCTTTCGTCTTCTCAATCTCTAACCGTTTCTTCATTTGAAGTTCTGCCAGTCTTTCTTCTTTTGCCAATTGTTTTATTTTGAGTTGATGTTCTAATTCAAGCTGTTTTAATTTGATAGCATCAACATTTTCGACCTTAAGTTCAAGAGCCTCTTCACTTAAAATTTCTGCGTCAACTAATTTGTCTATTACCAAATTTTTTATAATTTCTTTTCTCATAGATACTCTAAAGTCTTATTTCAGATGTTTAGCAAGCAACACTAATTCCTCTTTCTTTAAATTATCAATCCCCTCCAGGTCTGGCGTTTTCAAAAATTTACCGACATCAAATGCCATTTTGTAGAATTTTGTTGGCTAGTTCTAATAAAAATCCTGAAATTTTTTTTTTTTTTTAAATAAGATATTAACGTTATCCCGGACGAGCTCCAATTTCTGTTACGCCAGAAAATCACCTTTTAATTGTAGCCAACAAAAGACACAAATCAATAATAAAATTTAACAAGATTTATTATACACTAGTTTACACGAAGTATTAGACAAAAAGAAATGTCAACTTAACTGTCAAAATATGAGTCCAATCTTTTATCTTCTCTTTATCCGGAAATCTTCACGGGAATCCACAGAATATTACGTCCAATAGGTCACAAACAGTATGATGTTGTTAGTAAATAAAAGTGTCAATCCAACTGCTGGGAATGTTGATGTCTATCGATGTCTAAGTGTATGTCTATATATCTATGTCTAACTTAAGGGTCTGCATTTAAATACTTGTTACGGAAAGTTCTAGATAATTGTAGATGTTTAAATTACGCATCTTTTGTTATGATCATTCTGGAAACGTTATGTAAGTGAAATAGAAAGTTCTAATCATTCCATGAGTATCAATAGATCGTTCCAGTTATTTCTAAACTGCATAGTTGTAACACAAAGTGAATTATTTTGTACACAATGTAAACATATATAATAGGTCACATAAAACAAATAAGGCCAACTAAATAAATATGATAGTTATAATATCATTACAATATGATTTAAAGAGGAATACTCCTCCTAGATCAGGATCACATAAATTGATAGTGAAAATATTCAAACAAACTATATAAATTTAGATATGAGGTTACAGATTACTCCCCGTCTGATATCTATCTGAAATCAATATCCCATAAATAAATCGCATATGAATATAAGATAAATAAATCAAGATATAAATTGAATATGTGCAGGAATCATGTCCACTATTGGTCGTGAGAGAAATGTCGGTTATCAACTTACACTTTATAATTTCTTAGATAAATTCATCCCACGGGAAACTGGGTTCGACACTTTCTTTTCATTTAGAAGAAGAATGTCTCCGACGACATCTCTATGATCTGTAGAATTTCCATTGTTGCTGTTGCGACAGTAGGAACTATTTTTTCCAACGTTGATAGACGGCGATGACGGTCGAGGATTGTCCCTTTGGTAAGTTAGACTAGAGTTAGTACTTGGTCCTCTTCTGAGTATGCGGAATGTAACATATTTGTGAGTATCAGACGAAATAAAGCGTTTCGTCCTAACGTTCAATCCTGCTGATCTAATTGTTCTATCTGTGAAGTTGCGACGTCGATGTTTGATTTTTCGTAGTAGTGTCTGACAAAAGGCGTTACTATATGATGATGTCCAGATAGGATCACTGGTTCCTTTTCACCAAGATTCGAGTCAGATTTGACGATACAGCTTCCTACTCGGAGTAGTCCTTGCTTATCCAAAAGCGGATTGAGGTTGGCAATCGATCTTTGCTTCGTAATATGTTGTTTGCGAATGCAACTTATTTTTCTCCGTGAACTTCAGGTCTTGCTGATACCAGAATGAAATTTGCGTTATCTATAGAATTCTCCATAGAAATCACATATTTTGCTTTTGATGAAACAAGTGCTGTCCCTTTAGAGAAATTCATGAATCTACCAGACTTGGTGCTGGGTCCAGTACACTCAGGTAATTGTATGGCATGCGTTTTTGCAACTTGGACATTCGAATTAAATTTTTGGTCGTTATCTTGGCCAACTAATTGATTTTCGTCCTCGAAAGCTATTTCCGGTCTCGGGGCAATAAGTCGTTCTGGTTCCGTAAGCAAGATGTTAGTTGTTTTCATGCTGACTTCAAGGGGAACAGTTTGTTTATCAATTTGTGTATTGCTAATCATGACCCAACCAAGTTTCAACTTTTGGGCAAATGCAGTTCTGGTTGGTCCTAGTCGTTGTTAAAGGATGCGGTGTGCCTCTTTTAGATCTCTTCCTATTAGCAGTAGAATTTTGCACTGTTCATCAAACGGTGGAATTCTTTCGCTAATGTCTTTCAAGTGTAGATAATGCAAAGTGTCTCCAGGTGTCGGGATTTCGTCCCGATTGTTGGGAATATTATCACATTCAATTAATGTAGGTAGATCAAATTGTACGACACCATGTACGGATTTCATAAAGAAATCTCTTCCTCTTTTGCCGGAAGTAGCTACTCTGCCAGAGCATGTTGATAGAGTGTAGTTTTCCGGTTTTTCTCAGATGTCAAAAATACTGAATAATTCGAGCGAGGCAAGAGACCGGTTGCTTTGGTCGTCAATGATGGCATACATCCGGATAGTTTTGTCCGTCTTGTCCTTGTGAAACACATCCACAGGTAATATCTTGGCACAAGATTTCTCACTCTTAAGATCTTTGTAGATCTCTGTGCAGGTTGAACTCACAGAGGTTAACTTGATTTCAGCTGACTCTGTCTGCTCCCCGCCGTAGATTTTGCCGGAGGAACTAGATAGAGAATTTTCGTGTGGTTGCACCCTTGTTATGTGTAGTGCGGTGGTGTGTCATTGACTTCCACATTCGTTACAACTGATGATAGCGTTGCAATCCCGACTTCTGTGTGTGGTTGCCTCACAGCACTTGTAGCAAACATTGTTTTGTCTTAACAGTTCCTTGCGTTCCTCAATCGATTTGGCTCGGAATGCTCGGCATTCGTTCAAGGGATGCTTTGTCTTGTGTAGGATACAAAGATCGTGTTGTTGACTGCTGTCTCCAAGTTGCTGTTCAACTGCCGTCTAATAAATGTTGATTTTAGCATACGGATGAACGTTGATTTAAGAATACGGCTGAGTTGTGAACCTTGGCGCAGCACCTTTTGTAATTGGTGTAACATATGATTCGAAGATGAATCCAGGATCGTTCTTGATCTTGCTGGTCTCTCTGATAAATGCAGAGAATTCCGTGAAAGGCGGAAAGGCAACGTCGTAATTCTTATATCTTGAAGCCCTAGTTATCAACTTCTCCCGGAGTCCATAAGGTAATTTTGTCACAATAGACCACTTTCGAGTTTGTCCGTCACCGGAAAAAACTCGTCAATTATGACGTCATTTACCAGATAGAGGGGATCGCCTGTATCCCTGCACTATTAATGTTCATCAAGCGTCTTAGTGATCGTCATTGTGCAGGATAAACTAGAAATAATGTTTGTTCGGTAGGTACTTAATCACAATTCGCTAATGACAGCAGTGCTGATTGTCAATTATGAAAATTCAATTTGCCGAAAAGTTCGTGCAATATAGCATCATAGTTTTCCTACCAATTGCTCAACATGGGAACGGAAGTGACGATGCCCCTAAACGCACGAATGATGTTCACTAAAACCAGAGTTTTTGACGGAAATGCATCGAACTTGAAAGTTGTCTATTTGGTTTATTTCAGACGAAGAGTCGAAATAAGCCAGCAGACATCCCAGCTTGGGATTTTCCTTGTGATATTCAATTTCTGATAGAATATCAGATAATTCGTAAAGACGTGCGTTGTCCTTGTTTGTCAATGTTGGGAAGTTGACAAGTTTGTTAACGAGAGATGCCTCCAACATTTCTGGAGCACCATACCGCTCGTCCAGTCTCTGCCAAAGTCTCTGTGGGGCTTTTGTAGGGTTGTTGGCGTTCGACGCTCTTATGCTAATGGCATGTTTATCAGACTCTGGCCCAAGCCACTTGATCAGTGGATCTATCTGTTCCGAGTCTGAAAATTGTAACTTGTCTGTTGACTTGTTGCTGGTGTACAGCAGGGATCTCTTCTGAAACGCTCTGTATTTTGGTGTGCAACAGAGATCTCCTCTGAAACGCCCTGATTTTGGTGTGCAACAAGGATCTCCTCTGAAACGTCCTGTTTTCGTATGCTAGTTACCTTCCCAGATCTGGGAATAAAGTAACTTCTGGTGACTTAGCATCAGTAGGCAAGACGGCAGGTGTTCGTGATGGCAAGTTCAATGTCACAGATGGGACGAACTCTGGTGCTTCATGACTTAGCTAAATCTTAACAGAATTTTTTTTCCTTTGAGGTTCTGTCACTTCCTGTACGGTAGTTGGTTCAGGATGTTTATTGACGAAATCTTGCACACGTTGGAGCGGGTCTTCCGTCTTTTAGGAAGATCGTCTAACGCTTGGCTGTCGTCGTATCGTACTGTAGGACACGGGCCTCGGCTTCTACTTCTGCAGCTTCACTTTGTGCTATGAGAATGTTCATAGCAGCCTTAAGTTCGGCTTTTTCTCGGACCGCACGTACGGCCTCCTGTTCCATTTGAGTTTTCCTGCGAACGGCCTCATGTTCTTTTTGAGCTTTGATGGGCTCCTCCTCCTGTTCAATTCGAGCTTTCAGGTGAGCAGCCTCAAACTCCATTTAAGCTTTGAGGTGTACAGCCTCGGCAATTTTACGTGTGGCTTCTTGTTCTGCTCCGGATTTTCTACGTGTGGCTTCTTGTTTCGCACGGATGGCTTCTTGTTATATTTTGGCCTGGATTTCTATTTGTCTGTATAGGGCCTGTTCCTCTAATACGGCCTCCTGCTTAAGGAGCGCGGCTTGTTCGGCAAATGCTATCTTTGATCCAGCAGACTCTGCCTTGGCACGCTTCCTCCGTGCTAGGCTTGACATGTAAGAGACTTAGGAGCTTCTACTGTGCGAGGTTTTCTTACCCTTAGATGTTTTCGTTTTAGTGGATTTCGCCTTTGTCATGCTGAGGTGATGCTCGTGTAATGTTTCCATTCCCAGGTCCACTTTGGACAATCGAACATCTGTTGAAAGGTTACATGTATCAATGTCTTCAAGACTGTCCAAAGTTCTGGTATTCTTTAGACATTTCAGGTACTCGTCTGTGAGCCTGCGATAATTTTTGCGGGCTTGTACAATTTTGTCCTGTGCTGTTAGCTGTTGCTGGAGCTCGTTAGGAGGCGTGGTCACTTCCAATAACTGGAATTCTAGATCTGACCAGAGGGCCTCTAGCTCCAGACAGAACTTGTCACGTTTCTCTGTGAATGTTCCCTGACCTTTTTCCGTGAGGTCACGTATTCACCTAGTCTCGGGATTTTCATCTTAATGTGTGGTTTCAGACGTATTTTCTAGTAGTTCTTCACTAGCGTCACCCTCTGGGAGCTAGACCTCGTCTTGCTGCTCCCCGTGACTGGGATCCATGATGGCTCAAAGTTGTTGGTTTGCTGCCAACACACAAGCTATATTTCCTGGTCAGGATATGTGTAGACAAGTTGTTGTCAATTTACTGTGCGCCGAGGAATGGCATGTCCTTGTAGGGCACAACAGGAAGGTTGTAGCCGTAGAACAAACGTGAATTGGCGTAGTCTGTGATACACAATAGGCAAGTTGTAGTCTTTTTACAGTAATGGCCTGACCATTAAGTATAACCGACGGTTGGGTTCAAGCAAGAAAGACTACCAGGTGCTGATATTTTATTCCTAAACCAATCTAACAAAAGGTAAAAAGCTGAAAATACAAAATGAAATACAATTTTACAATGTGTTGAATTAATGTTATAATGTACGAAATGTCAAATATGAATAGTAGCAACGTTCATTGAACGCGAAATAAAGTTGCAATTATCAAACAGTTAAATTTCCAGTATATCAAGGATAAAGAGTTCCACTATACGATGAGCAGTTTGAAGGCAACAAATACAATGTTGTAACTCACTCTGTGGTTAGCCACGAATTGTGTCCAAGGTGACGTTTGTCCTGAAAGGTTCCTCGGTTCCTGTAATGACCTTGCAGTTCAGTTCGAGTAATTTCGATATTTAAGTTCTAATATGGTCCATTAATATTACTCCTAGATCAGGATCACATATTAAATTGATTGTGAAAATAATCAAACAAACTGTATAAATTGAGATATGAGGTTACAGAATATTTATAATTTTAAGAGATTTACCTTTTAAGCTAGTTCTGTGGATTTTTAACCGAATGAGTGATTTAAGACCGATTTTCAAGATTGGTGATTCTCCTGACATAGGAGGGAGATGTGTAAGCGCACTTTCATTCCGCCGTGTATTTATTCCGGGTAACTGTTTTTCACTAGAGAATATTGGATGTAAATAGTGTGAAAGCGTAGAACTTGATATCGTTGTTTTGTTTATATTAGACCGGTTTATTGTTTACATAAATAAATGGGTTAAAATTAAAATGATTTTCAAGGAACCAGTTTAATTAATCTGAGTCAATCTAGTAAATAATATTGATGATAATGAGGAGGATGTTTTTATAACTCAAAATACTTTATCAATGACCAGGACATTGAACTTGATATAAACCAAATTTAAAGAGCAGATTTGTTCTTAAATAAAGTTTCAATGATAGAAGCATCCTTTGATATTGACATAGAAGATATGATTTTATATCCAAGTCGACCGAAAAGCAAATACACAGAAAAACTTTGGCAATTCAATAAATATCAATATTACAATTAGTGACAATTTAAAAGCATATGATTTTATAGATCTGCATAGAAAATTTATTTAAATCTTATTCGTTAATAAGCATTATTGTGTTATCGTGTGTTCAAAATGAGTACTAATCACTTCATCAATGTATGGATCTAAAGCACTAGTGTAATTAATCCCGGTATAAAATAACTAGTGCAATCATTCCGGTACAAAATCACTAGTGTAATCATTCCTTGTTTAAAAACACTAGTGTGAACATTCCTTGGATGAAAACTCTCCACTTTTTACATAAATCAACTATGCAAGTTTCAAATACACCCAAAACTATAAAGCCACGTTTTATACATGTTTCCCCTTAAAAAAAAAACCTTTTTAGAACCTTATAATGACTGGTGGGTGTTTTACACTGGACCCGGATAGAAAAAACTAGTGAATTTTTGTTGGTGGATAAAAATCACTAGGGATTTTCTTCCTCCGGATAAAGTACACTGGCGGAATCAAACCACTGTTACAGTTGCAGTACAGGTAAATAGGTAAACAAGGTTCACATTTTTATCCATTGTTTACATTTCTAAGAAACGGGATTGTTTCTTACTGTCAGGAAGGTCGATGCAAATACATTATAGATAGAAAACAAAAAGGTAATATTCTGAATTGAAGTCTAAGAAGATCATTTACATGTCTCATGCATGGATTTTTTTTATGGCGCGATAGATCCTTACTCACTTTCGCTTTACATAACTCAATTGTACAGAATTTCAGTGTTAATAAACATATAAAGAAAATGAAGAACATGTAAATCCTATGATCACAAAAACGGCGTAACTTGTTGATAGTGTAAGCATCTCCCGTTATAACCTCACCATTGGTCATCATAACATTCATATATAACAAGTCATATATAGATGCATGTTTAGACGTCATTAACATACCTAACCCGTAATTAAACCAAATTGAATATTGTGGACATTTAGGATCTGTAAAATAGTTAAAAAATCTACAAAAACATGAGAAGGATAATAGTGACGGACAACATCAACATCTGTTCCGTCCGAAGAAATAGGGGTACAAACAAAGACGAAAAGCAACGAAAAACACATGATCATGATATCCTGAATAGGTATAGCCACAGAATGAGATGGGGTTGAACATATTTTTGCTTATCTAGATCATATTATGTAAACATTAAAAAAAACACTATAAAACTATGCACAGTACAGCCATCAACAGGTAAACCTTTAACTTGTACAAAAAAAAAATACACAGCGAACCTTTATACAAATATGTTATCTTTTAAAATAAATAACGGCATATAATTTGGTAATCTAGCTACATCTTTTGGTTAGATACTGACGCATTAGAAAAAAAAAAAAAACGAAAATGAAATTTCGTCTGTTTGTTTAAATAAAGTCTTTATAATTCTTATTCATCGAACAATTTCATAAGATACGTAAAGAAATGAGCTTTCAGAGAAGACTCGAGTGATAAACAATGCATAGCTATGTATACTCAGTTGAATAACAGATCGACGTGTCTATCTTCGTCGTTTTCAGGTATATATTCTATTTTTAAACATATAATACACAGATGACGATCGATATGTTCCAATTGTCGTAAAGGCAATCCCATCCTCTTTTCCTCGAATGTGAACTACCGAATGAGACCTTTCACCGGTTTTGTACTTACACGAGCACCATGACTGGTGCCACGTGTGGAACAGGATCTGATCACCTTTCCGAAGCACCTGAGATCACCTCCGGTCTTAATTAGGTTCATGTTGCTCAGTCTTTAGTTTGCTATGTTGTGTTTTATATTTTGTGTACTGTTTTTTGTCTTTTGGTTATTTTTCCTTTTTTCCAATGCATTGTCAATTTGTTTTCGACTTATGAGTTTGAATTTCCGTATGGTGTCTTTCACCTCTCTTTTAATACAAGTAAAACGTTGCCTGACAATTAAAGAACTCGTTGTTTACATTTATAATGCCATCATATTTATTTTTCTCGATATTCATGACTAAAAATTTTATGAAATGATTTCTGTACTGTCCTTATAAAATATAAAAATAACAGATAACCTTAGTATAAAGTTGTTTATGTATTTTTACACGTTGTAATGTCTGTTTTCTTCTAAAAACGTTGGCCACAACCTTCGACCTAAATAGAATTATTATAAACAGATGCGTATTAGTCAGATACACATCCTAACGAGAAATTATGGTGGTCATCGATGTCGCCAATGTCGTTTAAACCAACATTTATTCAAATTTCAGCGAACATTAGTCAAAACTGTAATTGCCTTTGTTAGAATATGCAGATATGACATCATAATGACATATTGAATTTGTATTTATCAGACATTTTTACATATTTTGTCAACAATTTTTGGTTTGTTACTAAAGTGAAATTTCTTTGAATGTTTTGGCAAATATGAATACTTCGTGAACTCACTCCTTTACCAAAAATAAGTAATGCTATTTTTAATATCTGCTAATACGGTGGTTGTCATCTTTCAAATTATCATATTATATCTTAATACAACTGTTGCAAGGTAAACATAGATGATTGTGCTCTCTAAACACCTCTCCACCATAGATCATAAGACATAAAAGTTAACAACTATAGGTCATCGTACGTCCTTCAACAATGAGCAAAACCAGTACCGCATAGTCAGCTATAAAAGGTTCCAAAATGACAATTTAATGTAAAATAATTCAAACATGAAAACTAACTTCCTGATTTATGGACAAAACAATGAACGAAAAAAAAAAAGATATACAGCAACACATTAAAAACAGTCTATTTTTGAATATCAGTAGTCTTATATTCTTATATTTAAAACAAAATAGTTAACAATTCCTTTCTCTTTTATTTAGTTTTGCTAATATAATGAAGGTATTTTTTATTTACAACTGCACAACAGCTCGTATACATTAAACATAAAACTGTCTTTTTTTTCTTTTTTTTTTTGGTTTATAAGTTGCATAAGTTAAATATATGTGTGTTTGTGTTTTCATTAGTTTAATATGTTTGCCTATATATCTGTCGGTCAATGTGTATTGTAGTTGTGCTTCTAATTGTTATGTGTTGATAATGTTCTGTTATCATTGTCTTCTAGAAGATGTAGAAAAAAATTATGCATGTCAAATTTGGAAATAATATGTTTGTAGGGTGTATATGGTCATGGATGGGCTATGTGATTCGCTGGTAACCAGAACTTTGGAAAGCCAAAATAATGAAAAGTATGAAACCATAAAAATCAAAAAGCTTAAATAGAACAGTCAAAAAGTTCAGGTTTGTCTAAGGAAGTTACAATTTAAGTTATAGCACAATTACAATATTTTATGGACTTAAACTGGGAAATACCTAGATAAATGTATCACTAAATTCATACAATTACAGGTATCAGTAAAGCATTAATAGTGTTCTTGTTAGAAACAGAAAAATAACAAAAACAATAACAATAAAAGCAAAAGCATACATTAACATCTTTGTTTTAATTGTATTACAATGTTTTTGGGTTTGTTTGCCTTAATATGGTAAAAACTTATATACTTCCTGACATAACCATGTACTAACAATTGCCATGTCAGTTAAAATTAAGAAAACAAAAATAGTAAATCATAAATCAAGAACATTTATCCAATTTCAAATCAAGCCTGTATATAGTTCCTGTAAGATTGTTTTATTTTATCCTATTTCATCTTCATACACTGTTGAACTGAAATGATTAGTTAATATGTGTGCTGTTGTCAGTTTTGTTATTAAAAATACGAGAAAATTTCTTGAGGGGTATTATTTTTTTCATTTGAAATCAGAATGCCACGAGATGAAAGTAGAATCTAAACAACTGGTTATTGAATTATGAAAAGAACAATATGCATACGGATGTATATTATCTAGGAAAACCTGAAAACGTACAAAAAACTACAAGAATCAGAAAAAAAACGAATTTATCCGAAATTTCAGAGATTAATATAAACAATTACAAGTGAATCAATTCATAACGCCAATTTTGCTGTAAAAATTCTTTAATTCAAATTTATATTAATGAGTCAAATACTGATGAATTTTGAATATCATTGATGCCGTAGAGCTTGGTTGCCCTTCTGCAGAAGGTTATATGTAATCAGGTTATAGACAGAAAAGTAATTAAAATCAACAATTATAAGCCGGAGCAAGCAAAAACATCTTTCGCATTTCACTTTAGATAAGGGCTACCACAGATACAAATAGGTCTGCATGATCTTAACTTACCTCAAGAAATAGACTGTGACATATAGTTGAATACATCCACGTCATTGGAACTCTTGTGGATAGTTGTCTCATTGGCAATCATACCACATGCCATTGTTTTATATATGTGAATGCTATTTGTGAACTTAACTTAAGAGCACAAGATTTGTTTTTCCATTGAGAACTTTCCATTTCGATGTAGCAACATTTCACCAGTGACGGTGTTGTTCAACCGGTGGCAATTAAATCCTAAAAACAAGTGTACTTTCAAAATTTCACAGTCAGACGACTGAGAATTTACCTTTTCCATTGGTTGATAAATTTCGTGTATCTAAGGGTTATACAAAAGACATTTACTGATACGATATTATGCGATGTCTCATTACCGGATATTTTTAGTAACGGATTTAAACAGAAATAACACGACGGAAGTCATTAGTGGAGGAGGAACTGAGTTTCTGGGACACACTTGTCCACCCTGGTTTTAAGTGAGATTCAGTATGATCAGTCTTAGTTCACTTTATAATTCTGTTTTCGAATATTGTCAAATGTTGGCAATGCCCTCTTGCCATCTCCTCTTCTTTTTGTTACAGTTGTCAAGGGTAGAACTAAATTTCGAGATGGCCAAAATTAAAATAAATGACAATAAGGTTACTATACATTTACAATGAACAAACAGAACATGGAAGATACTGGTAATCTGTGTATGGCGGACACGGGAGGCTGCCACAGATAGCCCTTACAGGATATAGTGTTCGGCCATCATCATTGTGACTACGAGTACCTTCAAAGTACTCAGGGTTTTCGTCCACACAAATGAATTCCGATGAGAACTCATCATACCACGCACCAAGCAAAACACCAGAATACTGTTTGTGCCATCCTACTGGACATGTTGTTTTAGCTGGCAACATAAGAGTTGTTGAAGCTCCGTGCACCTGACAAACAGCACATGGAACATCATCATCAATAGCAACATTTCTGAAGTTAAACTGGTATTCGCTTCCCCAAATCCTTGCATAATAGCCACCGTGGATTTTTGAAGGAAAATTCAAAGGAGGTGGCTCAGGGTCGTGTGGGAGACACAATGTGCTTATACCACTTCCTTTCTCGTTCCAGTGCTTGCCTGCAACTATACCTATAAACGGAACAACACGAGGAGATTCTTGCTTTATCTAATTGCATATTCGTATTATCAGAGATTAATTTGATGGGATGAACTGTCATATACATACAATTACTCTTTGATTGTTTGAATGTGTAATAATTGTTCGAAAATTTGAAAGGAACAGCAAATTCAGGTATTTCAGATAACAAAAATAGAAAACAACAAATATACTACCTTTGGGTAGATTCTAATATATCAATAAGAATGTGATGACTAGTTTCTGTACGATTTCATTATACACAATAGTACAGGTATGAATGATAGCATAGGTATGGAATACAACTCATCAGATGCCAGGCTTATAATTATGTACGCCAAACGTCCATTTCGTCAATAGAAGGCTCGTCAATGGAGGTCGAATCAAAACAGTTGAAAAGCTAAATCAATTTAAATGCTGACGAGCATTTAAAGTCGAATATTTCAGAAAATAGTGCCATGTTTAGTTTAGACCATCTATGCCCGATTAGAAACAATATTCTAGTTAAAAAAAAGTTATACATAATGTCTTGTGTAAAGACATTATATATTTTTGTTTGACACTTAAAAGTTCTGATTTTGACCTGATAATGTATATCTAATTACCTGAATATATTGTACTTGTCCCATTTACAGCAGGACAGGATTTTCTACCCCATATTGTGTACACTGTGGCACCTAAAATGATATTAACACCTCTATTTCTATGAATTTCAAAAAAATCTAACTAGCTGAATCATTGCAAAAAAAAAAAAAAAAAAAAAAAAGCCAAAAACGACATACGACAATCTATGATAGATTATTGGTATAAAGTCAGAATGTGATAAATAGAAATCAGCAATACGCCGTTTAGAATTATTTAATTCAATGACAGCAATAATGCATAAATGTAAACCCTTTCTATTTTTTTTCGTTTTGCTAGTGTGCCTAATATTTCTCTCTACATACATGTACCTTGTTTATTGTTCATCTCGATAGTTTGAAGCTGCTTCTTCAATGCCAAGTTTTCATTCTGTAACTGAGTAATAATGTTTCGTATCGTCTGCAGTTCTTGGTGGATAACATCCTGGTCATCTAGTAGAAGACGTTTCTCGTTTGATTGACCAGACAAGAAGCTGATATTACCTAAAATGACAACAAGCCCGATTGTAAACATTTCTACCGTCAGTATTGCAAGTAAAACTAGTGCTTAATGTAAGATAAGATAATATACACATGACAAACCACGATTAAACACTGATTACTAAAAGTGTATAAATATTTGTTTCGTTTCAAATAAAAATAGGTAAAAACAAATTCATATATTAAAACAACAAACCTTGGAGCCCAGATTCTAAAAACGGTACGGTAGAACAAAAATACGATGTCGTTTAGTAGAATATTTCAAACCAGGTTTTTCCGTATTTTGTTTTAAAAAAAATATAGATCACTATGTATAACTCTAATGTTTACCTAATTCAAGGTCGACAATGTTAATATCATGATGAAAATACTATCAATCGCAGGATATTGTTCACCTAAACTGCGATGCAAAAGGAAAAGTTGTAATAAAACCATTGTTTTTCTAGCGCATTATATGGAGCTTTAGATTACATTGACCCATGAAACACGATAATGCAATGACTGGGCAATGTTAACTTAGCCTTAATAACCATTCGATTGAATGATAACATCAATTATAAAATTCTTATTTGTCTTGGATGTAAAAAATGCATTATTGAAAAACAACTAACCGCATTAATTTGATTAAGAATGTTTCGTTCTTTTTTCTATTGGATATGAGAGTTGTTATAAATACATTCTTGTGGACAATGAACTTAACACTACAGTCATTGTTTTTAACTATCTTTTATTACTGGTTTAAGGTAATGAAATGAGCAGAATTTACAGAAAATTCTCCAATTTCCGGGATACAACTGGAATGACGCAAATCTTTATTGACTTTGATACTTTCAAACAATAACAATTATGTGGATTTTCTTTTTAAAAACATTTTATTGTATCCTTGGTGTCTTCTGGCTATTCCTACATTTTGAATTTTCGTATTCTGTCCATTCCTACATGGAAAGAACAATAGATGTTGTGATTGTAAAATATGTTGTTTTAACATTAGAGTCTAATTAAATTACAGGAAAATTTGCTTGCTAAAAGTAAAGAAAAGATATAATTTATATGAAATCAATCATGATGGTTTAATACTGAATAAAATATAAAAAATAGGATGAAATAATGAATATAATTTATTTTTGGGAGGAAAGCTCCTATTAAGATGTTACATATTTAAAATTAAAATAAAATACAAATTTATTTTTTAAAAGGAGGGAATTCAATCATCTTATAGTAATTAAACTGCTTGCTTCACCGTCAAATAAAAAATCATTATTTAATACGAATAAGTTATTATTTATTCAAAAGGAGATTTCATAATTAAAGATCATTAATTATGAATAAAAAAAAGTATTTCAGTTATGAGCAGTGTAGTCATTTGACTATTACATTAAACTATGCCAAATAACTATGAGCTCTGATATGGAGGAAAACGCAAAACATGATTTGCAGACAGCATAAACAGAAAACGACAGCATCCATCTACTTATCGGAGAGCTGATATTTTACCACTTCTACCACACAACACAGTTAAAGATGTTTGGTTTAGAAAACATCGATGGTGCAGATAATAATATACCTACTCTTGCTTTCACTTATCATATTACTAGCTACTGAGTGGAGACAACTAAAGCCTATTGAACCATTTGTCAACAGAAGGTCATAGAACACCAATTCATCAGGAAGTTACGCACAGCAAATTAAAGAAAATGGTCAAGGCTACCCACCCAAACATCTTTAGTTGATAAGGCGTTTAAGACACGAAGAAGCTATCCACGCATGCACCCTTATCCAATACATCCCGAGAAAGAAAATATCGTGAGATAAACAACCGACTTGAAACATTGAAAACAAAAACAAAAACTACAGAATGAAGAACTTACTCCAATTCAGTATGCTGATGCTGCTTCTCATCTCTTGCACATTGACTAAGACTTTGTGAATTCTCTGTATGTTTAACAGTGAAGGGTTACTGAAATTTAATGCTGTGTCCTAAAGATAATTTTAATGCTACTATGTATTCAATTTGATATAAATTGTGCTAATACTATATGCTTTAAAATTATTGAAAAAAATATTGTCATATATAAAAAGTTTTCATTCTCTGGTGGTAGCGTGTTCGCCTCGAGTGCGGGAGGTCTTGGGTTCGAAATCCGGCCGGGTCAAACCAAAGACTTTATAATTGGAAGTTGCTGCTTCTCCGATAAGCACGTGTCACTAAGGAGTAAGAGCAAAGACTGGTTGGCTCGGAGTTAGAATAATGTGTCCGGGTAAGGTGACATGTTTTCACACGGACTGTCACCTTGTGAACTAGCATGTCAAAAATCCGGCTCAGCGTGTCGGTCTAGTACAAAGCAGGGTTAATATTCATATTACATTATCAAAATAAGGAGATGCGGTATGATTGCCAATGAGGCAACTATCCACCCAAGTTCAAATGAAGTGGATGTAAGCAATTATAGGCAACCGTACGGTCTTCAACAATGAGAAAAAACCCATACCGTATAGTTAACATATTCTCGTCCTGAATATGCATATTAATTTGCCGCTGGACGTTAAACAGCCATCAATCATCATCATCATCTATGCTATGTTAGATCACTTTTTGAAAATTCACGTACTGAGATAAACATACTTATTGTCTATCATTGCTTTTGTTGAAATTTCATCTTTACACATTCTAGGGTAAACATTTATTTTTTTACATAAACAAATATTTGGTGGGAAGTATTCCTGCAATTCATTGTAATTATTTCATTTTTTTTTTAAACAAGCAGATGCGGTACGATAGCCAATGAGACAACCATCCACCCAAAGACTACAGGTGAACGCTTGCCTTTGCCCCTTAACAACAGCAACGAGCAAACCCCACATAGCATAGACCTCAACATGCCTTATTATAACAAAAGAACCCATCTAAGTTTTTTTTTTTTTTTTTTTAACTTTCGAACAATATTCTTATTTCGCACGCAATTCCCGATTATCGTGCAATCATTTTTAAGGATTTTACAACCAGTTTAAAAAATAGTTCTCAGGCATGATTTCTCTTAGGAAACTATCGCTCCAAGAACATAAATACTAAAAATACTTATGTTTAACATAAAACATTCTTTAAATTTTTATGCAAGTCATCTGAACACATGTATTAACAATGTATGCAGATAGTAAATTTTAAAAAATGATGACGAATAAATTTTTTAGAACACTCCTTTTTTTTCCAGGACCATCAACCTACAAATCTGTAGTTCATAAGACAAGACTCTGTTTGACTAGGTATAATTTATATCTAGTATTTTCTCATATATTTCCGAACAAAACAAATTTCATATCTGATTTGTCAAAATCTCGAATTAAACGTAATATTCTCACCCAAAAAGACTAATTAATTTGACGTAACATCGATTAGATATTGGAAATTGTTTTGGGATGAGAACATTTGCGGATGTTGATTTAAAGCGCATGATAATTTTGTGTAAAAAAAAACTCATCAAAGATACAAGGCTTAAGAAATTCCTTTGTTTTAACCATAAGACAAAAACAACATTACTGAAAAGCACAGAAAATGAATATTCGATCTTCATTGTAATAAAGAAAAACAATATTTGTTTTTCATATAATCAAATATATTCAATGGCATTTTTATTATTTGGACGATTTACAACTGAAAAACAAATAACTGATATTAGTCCGTTTCGTTTCCGAATGCTTTGACTTGACGATAAATTACAATGTGTACTGAACTCAAAACACGTACCAAATATCGTTCATCAGATTTTTCTATCCAAATAAAAAAGATAATTAATGCTTTATTTTTGACTTGGTATTTGTACTTTATATAATGGGAGTGGTGGCGTGATCCAGCTTTTCCACACTGCATGAAATATTCATTGTCGAACAGTTTTTTCTATCTCTAATATATATCTGTACCTCTTAGGCACCTACATATGTTATATGGCTTTCGATTGCCTTGTACATGTATTGTCTTTCAGATTTTGGTTTTGTAGTTTTTTAAGTACAGCTGGTGTGGTATTTACACCACTGATTTCCAACATTACATTACAGCATTATATGTTAATACAGATTGTTATGATATTGTAACTATCATATCTTTTTAGTTGGCCTAATTTGTTTTGTGTGGCCTAAGAATGTTTACATTATATTTTGTTATATTGTGTACAAAATAATACACATTGTGTTACAACTATACAGTTTAGAATTCACTGGAACAATCACTGATACTCATGGAATGATTAGAACTTTCTATTTCACTTACATAACGTTTCCAGAATGATCATAACAAAAGATGCGTAATTTTAAATTTCTAGCGTTGTCTAGAAGTTTCCGTTTGAGTATATACATAAGTATGCAGACCCGAGAGACATAGATAGACTTAGACATCGATAGACATCAACATTCTCAGCAGTTTGATTCACACTTGTTTTTACAAACTACATCATACTAGATTGTGACCAATTGGATATAATATTCTGTGGATTCCGAGAAGATTTCCGGATAAATAAAAGATAAAAGATCGGACATATATTTTGACAGTTAAGTTGAAATTTCTTTTTATGTAATACTTCTTGTAAACTTGTGTATAATAAATCTTGTTAAATTTATTATTGATTTGTGTCTTTTGTTGGCTACAATTAAAAGTCGATTTTTCTGTTCATAACAGAAATTGGGGGCTCGCTTCCGGGATAACGTAAATATCTTATTGAAAATTTTTTCAGTATTTTTTTTATTAGAACTAGCCAACAAAATTCTACAAAATGGCATTTGAAGCCGGTAAATTTTTGAAAACGCCAGACCTGGAAGGGTTTGATAATTTAAAGAAAGAGGAATTAGTGTTGCTTGCTTAACATCTGAAATTAGACTTTAGAGTATCTATGAGAAAACAAATTATAAAAAATTTGGTAATATACAAATTAGTTGACGCAGAAATTTTAGGCGAATAGGCTCTTGAACTTAAGGTCGAAAATGTTGATGCTTTCAAATTAAAACAGCTTGAATTAGAACATGAACTTAAATTAAAACAATCGGAAAAAGAAGAAAGGTTAGAGGTGGAGAAGATGAAAGAAAAAGAAAAAGAAGATGGCTTTAAATTAAAACAGGCAGAACTTGAAATAAGAGAAAGGTTAGAGATTGAGAAAATGAAAATTGAAATGGCAAAAGAAGAAAGCAACACTAAATTCCAATCAAATTCAGAACATTTTAATTTTGATGCAGCAAAAAATATACGTTTGGTTCCCAAATTTTGTGAAAAAACAGTTGACCAATTTTTTCCACAGTTTGAGAAAATTGCTCAAAATTTGAAATGGCCGAAGCCTTTTTGGACTACAATGCTGCAAAGTGTTATTGAGGGCAAGGCCGCTGAAATTTACTCAGCACTTTCATCAGAAAATGGTTCTGATTATGACAAGGTTAAAAAAGAGATTTTGAAAGCTTATGAGCTAGTGCCAGAAGCATATAGACAGAAATTTAGGTCTTATAAAAAGTTTGATTCACAAACCTATGTTGAATTTGCTAGGAAAAGAAGATCTATTTGATAAATGGCTTACGTCAAAGAAAATAAATAAAAATTTTGATAATTTAAGACAATTTATGTTATTAGAAGAGTTCAAGCAGTGTGTTCATTTAGACTTAAAAACACATTTAGATGACAAAACTGTTGAGACTTTACAAGATGCAGCTGTTATATCGGATAATTATACTCTTTCACATAAAAGAAGTTTGAAAGGTCAAAATTTTAATACTTCGAGTGGAAATTACAAGAATCAAAGCACTGAGCGTACTGATAGTAAGCCTGTTGCACAGAATAAGGGCCAGTCTAGTCATAATATGTCTAGTCCAAAATTTGATACTTTTGAGAAGAAGTCACTGACTTGTGCTTATTGTAAGAAGAATGGTCACCTGATGGCTGATTGTTTTAGACTCCAGAAGAAGAATGAAAGAGATAATAAGCCCAAGATCAGTGCTTGTACGACACCCGTGTTACCAATACGTTGGAATGTCCTGCGAGTCAGGCTTTTAAGTCCAGTTTTGTGATGCCATGGAGGATTATAAACCTTTTATGTCTGATGGGTTTGTTTCTATTGTTGATAATACTACTCCTCAGCCTATTAAGATTTTACGGGACACTGGAGCTTCTCAGTCTTTATTGTTAGAAGGTGTGTTGCCTTTGTCCGAGGAGACTTTTGTTGGTGCCTCCGTTTTGTTACAAGGTGTGGAGTTAGGTTGTATAGATGTTCCCCTCCATCGTATTTATCTGAAGTCAGATTTGATTACTGGACCAGTTGTTGTGGGTGTTCGTCCTAATCTCCCTGTTGAGGGTGTTTCATTATTGCTAGGAAATGATCTAGCTAGGAACAAAGTGGTTGCTGAACCAATTGTTACCAGTGAACCAGTGGTGGATGTAAAATCACCTGAAGATGATGCTGAACTGTATCCAGCTTGTGTCGTTACTAAGGCGATGGCTAGAAAACAACAAAATGAGGATTTGCAAGAAGACCAGTTTGATTACATGGACCTTTCTGACACCTTTCTAGCCGACATTGAAGGTCCCGGTAGCTCAGAGAAGGCCGTCATAAGACCACCTAGTATTAGCAAGAATGTAATTATGTCTTGGCCAGACGTAAACAGCCATTCATTAGACCGAAGGAAATTTGTCGAAGAACAAAATAAAGACCCTGAGGTTCTTCAGCTCTGCAAGAGGGCTCAACCACAGGAGGAAGCAGACAAAGTGGCCGAATGCTATTACCATCAAGACGGTATTTTAATGACAAAGTGGAGGCCCCCTGATGCTACCGCAGAGGAGGAATTGAGAGTGGTATACCAAGTGGTGCCTAAAGTCTATAGGCAAGACTTTTTTTGGTCTTGCTCATGATACCCCCTTGGCTGGACACTTAGGCATAAGGAAGACTTGCCTTAAGATCTTGTAGCATTTCTACTGGCCAAGACTAAGAAGTGATGTCGCAGAATACTGTAAATCATGCCATATATGCCAGGTTGTTGGTAGGCCTAACCAGAAAATACCACCAGCACCACTTCTGCCTATTCCAGCCGTTGAAGAACCTTTCAGCAGAGTACTAATTGATTGCGTTGGACCTTTACCGAAGACCAAGACCGGAAATGCGTATTTATTGACGATCATGTGTACCTCCACTCGTTTTCCTGAGGCTATTCCGTTAAGGAATATCAAGACACTTACTATCGTCAAGGCTCTGATCAAATTTTTCACGCTAATAGGACTTCCAAAGTCTATACAGTCCGACCAGAGTTCAAATTTTATGTCAGGTTTATTTCAGCAAGTTGTGTACCAGTTAGGGATTGCTCAGTATAGATCAAATGCTTATCATTCAGAATCTCAAGGTGCCTTAGAACGTTTTCATCAAACATTGAAGAACATGATTAGAACTTTTTGTCTTCAATTTGACAGGGACTGGGATGATGATGTTCACTTTTTACTTTTTGCGGTCCGAGAGGCTGTTCAAGAATCCCTTGGTTTTAGTCCCTATGAGTTGGTATTTGGTCACACTGTAAGGAGACCTTTAAAATTGATTAAGGAAAAATGGTTTACTGAACACACTGACTTGAATCTTCTAGACTATGTATCTAGATTTAAAGAAAAATTGTATACTGCTTGTCAAATTGCTCAGAACAATTTAAAAACTGTTCAGAATAAGATGAAAATATGGTATGATAAAGATGCCAGGTACAGAGTTTTTGAGCCAGGTGATAAGGTACTTGTATTTTTGGCAGTCCCTGGACATCCATTACAAGCTTAATATTGTGGTCCTTATACCATAGAAAGTAAAATCAATGATTTGAATTATATTGTAAAAACACCAGGTCGGCGTAAACAAAATAGAGTTTGTCACATTAATATGTTAAAACCATATTTTGAGCGTACTAATGAAGGTGAGAGTAAACCAGTTGCCACTTTAGCCATGGTTAAATTGGAGAACAATCATGACAAACCAGATATAATTGAACCACCTTTTAGTTCTAAAACTATGGAAGAGACAGTTAGATTGAAAAATTCAGAAATTTTGTCAAATTTAGATTCAAAACTTGCACATCTGTCTTTTGATCGTAGAAAATTAAAAGCCTTGGTAATTTCTTTTAAAAATCTTTTTCTAGATGTGCCAAACAAAACCACTGCTGTTTGTCATGATGTCGATGTTGGTGATGCTTCTCCAATTAAGCAACATCCTTACCGGCTCAATCCACTCAAACTTGAATTTATGAGACAAAAAATTAAATATATGCTTGACAATGATATTATTGAGCCGAGTAACAGTGAATGGAGCTCTCCTTGTCTGCTTGTGCCCAAACCAGATAAAACCTTTCGTTTCGTAACTGATTTCAGAAAAGTAAATTCTGTTTCAAAATCTGATTCCAAGGATAGACGATTGCATTGATGATATTGGAAAAGCAAAATTTGTGAGCAAATTTGATTTATTGAAAGGTTACTGGCAAGTCCCATTGACACAGAGAGCTCGAGAAATATCAGCTTTTGTCACACCAGATGGCTTATTTCAATATAATGTAATGCCGTTTGGCATGAAAAGTGCTCCAGCTACATTTCAAAGAATGATCAATAATGTTATAAAAGATTTAGACTGTTGTTATGCTTATATTGATGATCTTATTGTACGTAGTGATAGCTGGGAAGAACATTTAACACATTTATATGATACTTTTGATAGATTGTCACAATCAAATTTGACTGTTAATCTTGGTAAAAGTGAATTTTACCAGGCCACTGTTGATTATTTAGGGCATACAGTTGGCCAAGGTCAAGTGAAAACCTATTACGGCTAAAGTGGACGCAATTACCAAATTTCCTCCTCCTTCAAATAAAAAAACAACTTATGAGATATTTAGGCATGATTGGTTTTTACAGAAAATTTTGTTCAAATTTTGCTACTGTTGTTCAACCATTGACTCATCTTTTACGGAAAGATTCTAAATTCATCTGGAGTGAAAATTGTCAAAACGCTTTTGAAAATAGCAAATCACTTTTAATTAATAGTCCAGTTCTGGTCACTCCAGACTTTGAAAAAACAATTCAAACTTGCCGTTGATGCAAGCGATGTAGGAGTTGGAGCTGTTTTATATCAAAAGACAGATGATAATGTTGAAAAACCTATATCATATTTTTCTAAGAAATTAGATAAACATCAGAAAAATTATTCAACTATTGAAAAAGAGTGTTTTGCACTGTTGTCTGCACTTCAACATTTTGATGTATATTTAAATCCCACTGTGCATCCTATTCTTGTTTATACTGATCATAATCCTCTCACCTTCATACATAAATTGAGAAACAAGAACCAGAGATTGACTAGGTGGAGTTTATTGTTACAAGAATATGATGTTATTGTAAAACATATTAAAGGTAAAGATAATGTAATAGTAGATGCTTAACTAGAACTTATTAAAACACTGTGTATATACTATGTATTTTGTACATATTATTCATGAAAAGTTTTTGTTACACTCAAACTTTTTTTAAGGGGGGAGGTGTTATGATATTGTAACTATCATATCTATTTAGCTAGCCTAATTTGTTTTGTTTGGCCTAAGAATGTTTACATTATATTTTGTTATATTGTGTACAAAATAATACACATTGTGTGACAACTATACAGTTTAGAATTCACTGGAACAATCACTGATACTCATGGAATGATTAGAACTTTCTATTTCACTTACATAACGTTTTTAGAATGATCATAACAAAAGATGCGTAATTTAAATTTCTAGCGTTGTCTAGAAGTTTCCGTTTGAGTATATATATAAGTATGCAGACCCGAGAGACATAGATAGACTTAGACATCGATAGACATCAACATTCTCAGTAGTTGGATTGACACTTTTATTTACAAACTACATCATACTAGATTGTGACCAATTGGATATAATATTCTGTGGATTCCGAGAAGATTTCCGGATAAAGAAAAGATAAAAGATTGGACATATATTTTGACAGTTAAGTTGACATTTTTTTTTATGTAATACTTCTTGTAAACTTGTGTATAATAAATCTTGTTAAATTTATTATTGATTTGTGTTTTTTGTTGGCTACAATTAAAAGTCGATTTTTTTTGTTCATTACAAGATTCAGTACTAGTACTTGAACATGATAGAATATCGGCGTCAAGGATGACCAAGACCATGTTCATTTTATCAATGTCACAATATTCTGTTCTCCTTTTCCCCGTTCTCAAGTAATTCCCGATACGACTTATGAACGGATTTTACTTGTCATAACCTTTACGAAAGGGATCACCAGTGAGCAGAAACTGCTTACTCTCCCGGAACATCAAAAGTTGGAAAAAAAATCTGTCCTTTTTTTAAGAGGGAGGGTGCTCAATCTATAATTTTATTACAATAACTTAAGTTGAAAGATGTTTAAAAAAAATCATCAAAACTAAAGTTAAACGTTTGGAATTAATTTAATTGTTTTTATCGGGATCATCCTTCATTTGATATAATTGACCCATAATTCTCAAATGTTATATTACTGTATTCATGATGTCCGATGGTGTAATAGAACAAATGGGATATGGTGTGTTAATTCGTGACCCATACTGTAACATGCACCTGAAAAAACTATAAGCAAAAGAACAAATTGGTTAGCTATGTGTTGGTTAAAATTCAAAGTTGGTGAAAAGACAAAACATTGATTTTGTAAGTAACATAACCGGTAAATGTTCAACCATCATGATGGTCAACTTGTAAAGAAGTAATTGAATACACATGGATATAAAAAGACTTACGATCGAAAATTGCTGACTTATTTCTTCTATCATTTCATATATATTACTAAAAATACTGCCTAGCAATTACATTTTCGTACTTAGATTTGCGACGCTTGTGTTTCAGGGTCCAACGGTTTGAGTTATGAAAAGTATTCTTGTTGTATAAATTACAATTTTCAAAAGTTCAAATAAAAACTACATCTTGCTGTCGTATCGTTCTTGATTTTTCACTTGCTACATTTTGTGCCTGTAAATTGACAGCTCATAAACAAAAACGTAATGTTTGTCTTTCGAAATGTTTGACTTCAGTGTACCTAATGAGGGTTATTAGAGAAACACGAGATGTGCAGGCAGGAATCATATCTTTCGATTTTTTACTCAATTTGTCATTATAATTTGTGAATAGTCATATTCAGATGTATTATATGCTACCAATTAGCAAAGCTGCCTTTCAAAATCACAAAATTACTGTAAGGAATTGTATGAGAATGTCAAATTGATAAGTTGGCTATAAAGCAAAAACCACTAATCATAATTTATCGGAAGAAATTAATTGGAAAGCATTGATATATATTGGTAGATATATTAAATTAGATAAAATAACACTTTATTCCAAGATCACTTGATGATTTGATGTTGTTGTTTGTTTTACATTTCGGTTTAGATGTGTTCTTTTGTTGCTATTTTTACTTTTTCTTAGTTTCTTGGATATTATAATTAATAATTCGATTTATCGAAATAAGGATAATGAACATTTCATGAAACAATTACCTCTTATTTTAGTTTTTACTTATTTTGAGTTCTAGATAAGCCGTCGTAGGGATGCTTTATCAATGCCGTGCATCACACTCCTCTTCTTATTTCATGGTTTACTACAGACATTTATGTTGGACCTATTTGAAAGCCCAAGTTTGGTTTCATAATACCATTACGGTAATACATGGTCCCCGAATTTTTGCTGCTTGTTTATTGTTATTTATGCATCTACTTACTCCGTTCGAATGCCTTGTTGATGTGTCTTTATGTGTTTTTTTTTTTTTTTTTTTTTTACTCTGGTCTTTCGATTTCTGACACTGAATTAAGCTGATTTAGTAAACACGGTATATGTACCCTCTTCAATCAGAAATTTCCCACAGACATTTATGTAGAAGCTAATTATTGAAAGCCCACATTTTTATGTCATATTACTGTTACAGCGTTACATGTTCCCCGAAGAGGTAATGATTTTTCACTCTATACACCACCAAAAATTGTGTCCTTATTTATTGTATTTAACTCTGGTCTTTCGATTTAAGATATTATTAAAAGTTGGTTTAGTTAACATAGTATATAACTCTCTTCAATCAGAAATTTCTCTTTTTTTGAAGATCATAGAATAGTTCTGTAAAAGTATCCATAGAATCATCATAGAAACCAGGATTATATATGACATTTGTTTGACAGTAATCTCATTGTCAATCATACCAACTGTCTTTGTTTTCATATGCATGCACTTTATATCACCCCGGTTTTTGTTGATGGTCTTTAGTTTTTTTTTTTTTTTTTGTAGACTGTTGTTTATAAACATAAGAAGATGTGGTATGATTGCCAATGAGACAACTCTCCACAAAAGACCAAATGACACAGAAATTAACAACTATAGGTCACCGTACGGCCTTCAACATTGAGTAAAACACATACCGCATAATCAGCTGTAAAAAGCCCCGAAATAACAAATGTAAAACAATTCAAACGAGAAAACTAACGGCCTGATTTATGTTCAAAATAATGAACGAAAAACAAATATGATATACAGCAACAAACAAAAACCACTAAGTTACAGGCTCCTGACTTGGGACAGGCACATACAGAATGTGGCGGGGTTAAACTAGTTTGAAGGCGCGCCAGCCCTCCCCTAACCTGGTACAGTGGTGTAACAGTACAACATAAGAACAAACTATAAAAATCAGTTGAAAAGGGCTTATCGCATCAGATCGATACAAAGCAGAAAACATCTAACAAAAACACAGAGTGGACGTGGCAGGGTACTTATACATCCCCACTTACAATATAATACAATAAGTAATAATTTCTTTTATAATTATACTCTGTTTACAAAATATAAAAATAAGGAGATGCGGTGTGATTGCCAATGAGTCAACTATCCATCAGAGTACAAATGACTAAGATAAAAGTAATCACAGGTCACCGTACGGCCTTGAACAATGGGAAACACTTATACCTTATAGTCAGCTATAAAAGGTTCCGACATGAAAATTGTGAAACAATTCAAACGAAAAAACGAAAAAACGAAAAGTCTGCATTACAACTATTGTTTTATTGATTGCTTATTGTCTCCTTTATGCCCAGTGACAAATATGTCATGCGCATTCAAGACGACAGCAATTAATTCACGGATCTGTGAAAAGTATAGACTTGACACAGACTAACTTCTAAAGTGCATCATATAACTACAGCATCCTTGGTTAACAAAACCAAGTTCATTTACTTAATGGACTTCCTAAGCAACCGTCTGTAATAATATCTAGCAAAAGTAGTGCATTGAATTCAAGTAATACTATTAGGCATATTAAAAGGAATATTTATTCGTTAATGGTATGAACTACGATGACGTGTCTGTTGACGAACACCGAACTTGCTTGGAATAAGATGTCTTCTATTAACAAACAATAATAATATATAAACTACTTCCACCCACATCAAATGAAATAATCGGATCAGACAGAAAAAACGTTAAAAATATAAACAAAAATATTGCACTTATATAAAATAAAGCTTTAAAACTCAATTTACAATATTGTCCGTAAAATTAAAACTGAAATTCAAGTAATATTTATGCGTTATATTTTTCA
The DNA here is from genome assembly GCA_017311375.1 of Mytilus coruscus. Taxonomy (NCBI): domain Eukaryota; kingdom Metazoa; phylum Mollusca; class Bivalvia; order Mytilida; family Mytilidae; genus Mytilus; species Mytilus coruscus. Next base: position 30,621,111 of record CM029603.1, read on the forward strand.
GTTATAAATTGGGCACATAACAATGATTAAATCCAACTAAAGAGCAATGTTGAATGCCTTGTTTTATACAATCACATGCCGCATGCAGATGCTACAAAATTGATACGAAACCGGTCTGTAACAAGATATTTGAAGCCGAAGACGAAGTTACAATAGAAAATGAATTACATTATGTAATGTACTTATGTGTAGTGATTATGTTAAAACCTTGTATAAATACTCACTTTTTTCTTCTTTTATTTATTTTTCCATACTTTGAAGTATAAGCATGAGTATTCACTTCTTTTTCTTACTCTCACATATACTTTTAATGCCATAAATGTCCCTGAAATTTATCAAAAAGGCGTTTTGAACAGAGAAAGGCAATTTCTTTAGACTTCTGATTACCACAAAATGTACTCTCAGATCGAATCCTATTGATTGCCTCCTATTCCATTTAAATCAACAACCATCCATTCAGCGTTAGACTATTAAATATATTCATAGAAAATCATAGCTCCCATATTTTTTTCTAAATCTAAGGTTCTAACTTCCCATGGTAAGATTTATCTTTGGCTTTGTTTTTTTCATTCCCAAATTTTATTTTTTGTGTGAATTTTCTAAAGAAGAAGGTCCGGTAAGGGCTAATTTTGGCCTAAAATTTGGAGTACATATGATAAAAGATTTTTGACATTTTTTAAACAATTGTGTGCCTACTTCAGTCGATTCAATTAGTTTAAGTAAAAAATTTGAACAGGTTTGTTCATGAAAGACGTTCAAATTCAAGCTTTAATATGAAAAATCTATCAAATATGCCACAAAACGTCACTTTTCAGATGGTTTTTGTCTAAAATGGAAGTGGCCGCATTCGTGTTCAGTCTCAACCTTTATAAATGTTATGTATTATCATTAAATACAACATATATATAAATATTAAGACTGAACACAAGTGCGGCCTCTTCCATTTTAGACAAAAACCGTCTTAAAATTAGCGCAAATGTTAAAATTATGAAGACTTCAGTAATTTTGCCTGAATTAATGATACTAGTACCTAAAGCAAGTGAATTGTATTGTCAAAAACAGCCCATATTTATGTAACAGAAGTATCCTACTTTCCAATAAATGACTAAAAGTTTACATTTTTAACAAAATTTTAAAATGCTATATTTTGGGGCCAATAGGGGGTCTTACCGGGCCTACTCCATTTGCTAATAACATGCCTAAAAATGCTTTACTTAGAGAGCATATAACTATGTGCAGCAGGCAAAGTACCCTTGACCTTTACATCCGGCCTCGTCGTTCTTGTATAGAAATAGTGAGATGTGGCATGATTGCCATTGAGACAACTATTCACCAGATCAGAAAGAACAAGGATTAAATAATTATTGGGCACTGTATGGCCTTCATCGATACCGTATAATAGGTATAAAAGGCCCAGAACTTTAAAACAATTCAAAAGATGAAACGAACGGCATTAGTTATGCTAAAATAAATCAATAACTATAAACATATAAACAAATAAGGCAGACAGCAACCAACAACAACCACTGAATTACAGGGTTCTGACTTAGGACAGTTATAGAACGAATGTGGAGATGTTAAAATTGTTGGCGCTCAAACAACCCCCTTACCTGCAACAGTCGTGTAACAGCAAAGGTGATAAATAATTTGTGGTATTGAAATAGCTGACTTAATGATTTATTATTTATACTAACATCCCGTTCATTGATATCCAAAACGTCACTACAGACACGAGCATCGCGAATGAGTTGGGAAATATACACACCGTAAGAAGGGACCAAAGGAACATCTCCGACAAACAAGAAGAATTAAGAACAGGAAACGAAAGATTATCTCTTTTGTTGTAAATTTTAACAAAATGTTTCTCATGTGAAACTAAATTATTCAAATCTAGAAATGGACAAGTACTGTTGTTCATATTTATAGTTAGTTAATTTGGGTAAATTTTCGCATTATAATTAGAAAATTCCTCACTATTCAAAGCATATTCCCAAGGTAACGGTTATTGTCATCAACTTTTTCTTTTAAAAATGGAATTGAGGCGGATCTTTACTGAGTTTGGCCATAAAAGAGAGGCGTCAGATATCAAAGGGAAATTCAAACTCTTAAGTCGAAAATAAACTGTCAACGACATGGAAAAATAAACTGTGATTCATAAAGATACAGGGACAAGTATGCTATGAAGGGTAACATAGTAATACATACAACCTGTCGATAAACTGTATTGCCTAAACGTACATAGATAAAATTAACAGCTTTAATCATCTAGTCACTGTTCCTGCAGGAGTGTCTAGCATATTTACCTTATTCATTATAAAGGAAGGCTTTATATGAGTTCCTGCAAAACAATTTGCAATCATTTTAAAATGGCCATTTGAACAAATAAGAAAACGTTTGTTTGATAATATTGTGTTTTATTTATGTCTGCATGGGTTGTTCACACAAGTTTGTAAATATAACGGAACTATAAACAACTGTCATGAGGTTTAAATTACTATAAAACAAGGTTTTCTTCTGAAAATGCCTGTACCAATTAAGTCAGGAATATGACGTTTGTTTTCCATTTGTTCTGTTGGTTGATATAATCTGACGTTTGTTTTCCATTCGTTCTGTTGGTTGATATAATCTGACGTTTGTTTTCCATTCGTTCTGTTGGTTGATATAATCTGACGTTTGTTTTCCATTCGTTCTGTTGGTTGATATAATCTGACGTTTGTTTTCCATTCGTTCTGTTGGTTGATATAATATGACGTTTGTTTTCCATTCGTTCTGTTGGTTGATATAGTCTGACGTTTGTTTTCCATTCGTTTTGTTGGTTGATATAATCTGACGTTTGTTTTCCATTCGTTCTGTTGGTTGATATAATCTGACGTTTGTTTTCCATTCGTTCTGTTGGTTGATATAATCTGACGTTTGTTTTCCATTCGTTCTGTTGGTTGATATAATCTGACGTTTGTTTTCCATTCGTTCTGTTGGTTGATATAATCTGACGTTTGTTTTCCATTCGTTTCGTTGGTTGATATAATCTGATGACGGTTGTTTTCCATTCGTTCTGTTGGTTGATATAATCTGACGTTTGTTTTCCATTCGTTCTGTTGGTTGATATAATCTGACGTTTGTTTTGTAAGGTTTTATGGACTTCCTCTTTTTAATTTACTCTGGAGTTCAATATTTTTTTAATACATTTTTCGTATGCTTTATAAATAATAGCAAGTTCTTTAATTGTAGTCAGGAAACTAGTAAAAATGACATAGAGATAAGTTGAAGAACACTTACTAGAAACCGCGATAAAACGACATTGAAGGTTTTTTTATGTGGTTTAGACAGCCAATACATAGTAGGGTTTATAAAAAGTTCAGAAAAGACCTTAAGCTGAGATTTGGTTATTATATGATTGTCTACTATTTTGCTCTCAGTGGAGTGCTCGGTCTTTAAAGTAGACTAACTTATAAGGTCATTATTAAGAACTTCCGTGTGGTATTTTCATCACATCACCACCACATTGTTAGCTGTACTGTTAGAACGAACTGAACATTTAGACGTTCATCTGTTGACAGTTTTTTACATAAAAAAATCTAGCTCTTTTTTAATTGCGTTGTATTTAGATAAAAGTACAAAATTTGTCCGACTAATTCTAAGTGAAACCGCATTGGTCTGTTTACATCTTTTGCCAAACTAAGTGTGAGTTGTCTAGAACTTAAATTGATATTTTTTTATGAAAATATGTAATACGTTTAGACATTTGATTCAAAAGTGTTTATTGCCTATAGCAGTCGCAGAAATACTGTCAAATACAAATATATCACGCAACAAAAAGAAATATTCTATTCGATCCGAATCTGTAATCCTGACAAGTGATGATAGGTTATTTTCTTTTATAGAAACTTTAGTAGACATGTCGGTAAAGTACAACTGCACCCTGAAAATTAATGAAGTTAACGCCAGGAGCCATTCAACTAAGTTGATCTGTTAAACTTGTAAGGATTGTCTTGTTTTATTTGTTCAATTGAATAAAGTTTCAAGGAGATAAACGCCTGTACAATCATTTGACACATAAGTATCACATAGATTCATGTAAACAACAGTGTAAATAAAAGAACAAAAACAAACTGAACAAATCAATTTATAAATTAAACCTATTAATCAAACGAGTGGATTTAATAAAATTATAATACTAGCATTCCATACAAGCGTAACGAAGTTAACGACAAAAACAAGAAAATCAACAAACTTAACAAAATACAATAACAAAAAGTAAAATAACAAAAATACCGAACTCCAAGGAAAATTCAAAACGGAAAGTCCCTTATCAAATGGCAAAATCAAAAGCTCAAACACATCAAACGAATGAAACAACAATGAAAATAATGAATTCTACTAAAATGAAGAAAACCTTAACAATATGGAATTAAAGTATGATTTTAATGCGATAAAGCCACATAGTATCGACATGTCACGAATCGTAACATTATGCTTTGTCTGTTTGAGAAAGGTGCTGACTACAAGGCTTCCGTAGTCTGAATTTAAGCTATTCACCACTAAATTAAAGAGACAGACGCTCAGACCTTTAACGAATTAACGTGATTTTGAAGTTAAGTAATTTGATATTTATACAGTCGAACACTAAGTTTATCACGCGAATTGGCATTTTACTTGTCTTTTGTTTCCTAAATGCCAACGTTAAGTTTCTTAAGACGCTTGTTTGGAAATCTCTTTTGAAGATTTTGAGCATGATTAGCCGCTTAAATATTGTTAAAGCATAAAGTTGGGAATTTCTGCTATCCATTTGCTGGTGTATTTTGGGTTTTGTTTGGGGGTTTGTTCGACCAACACGGCCAATATTTCTGCCGGTTATTTAGGTAAAAAATTGATGTAGGAAATTAAACATTCTACATATTTTCGAAGGCCGCTATAGTTTAGTGATGTATGGTACAAAGAAATGATGTAGTTGGAAGGATTGAGGGGAAATTTTACGATTGCAATCGTCCTAGACTAAGTACAAAAGTCTACTAAACATCTATTTACGTCCATAGGTTCATATTTGGCAAGACTGCGATTTGAATCTCTCTCCTCTGTATATTTTGCTTATTTCGTCAACCATTTGGGTTCAAATGAAAGTCTTTTCCTTATCATATTTACATAATGTACTTGTAAAATAACTAATCAAAGAATATGAGAATATAGAAAAATATTGTTGTTCGGTCACTCGTTACACAGTTTTCATATTTTTATTACTTGGACTAGTTATTCTATTAATACAACTCTCTGCATGTGCAAATTCTCTACCTTAAAGAAAGAAAAAAAAAACTGTAAATTAACATTTTATCTGAATCACGTAGTTCTTTACAAGCAATAATACAGAATTCAAACACATTGGTACCATTTTAATTTTTTTTAATAGCATTTTTCATATTATTTGAAGATCTCTTTACGGAGAAATTGATTCAACCTTTGCAAATGTGTTTACTTTTTGAAAACTTTTATAATAAAAAAAGACGCTAAATCATCCAGTGGCCATCTGTTTTGATTAAGCGGATTACACATTATTCTGAAAATATTCGCTTTTACTATGAAGTACAGAAAAATGTAAGCATTTATTAAGAACAAACTCAATAATGTTATTAGCTTACATTTCTTTTGAATTGTTTTCTATTTTGTTATCCTGTTACCCTTTGTACCTTACTATACTGTATGTGTTTCGCTCAAAAGTTGAAGACCGTAAGTTGACTTGTAAATGTACTTGTCCTTTGATCTCTGGTAGATATTTGTCTCATCGGCAATCATACCACATCATACTATTTTAATATTAATAATTCACTACTAAATATTAAGTATGTTTCGTAGAAATATCGAAATAATTAATTTTGTAGTCTCGGTGTTTCGAAATACGACATTGATATATATGTTGTCGTGTAGGTCAACTTTCATTTATTGATTCTCAATACGTTATACTCATTATAAATGAAGACTTTATCAGTTTGTACCAGATAGGGTTGCTTTCCAATTCATTGCATTTCTTCACTTGTTATTATAGTTTGTTTCATCTCTAATTGGTTCTTTTTTCGTTGTAGATTAGAATAAAATTAAGATATGTGATAAGTTTGCCAATGAGACAACTATAAAGTAAAGACCGGTTCTATGGATGAAAATGAATAATCTACGGTTTCTGCTTTGTCTGCAATAGTTAAAAAATGCCTCTGCTGCATGGTCAGCTATGATTATGAAAAATAAGAAATTGTGGTATGATTGCCAATAAGAAAACTCTCAACCAGAGACCAAATAAAATGGAACTATACGGCCTTCAACAATGAGCAAAACCCATACTGCATAGCAAGCTATAAAAAGCCCCGAAATGACAAATGTAAAACAATTTACACGAGAAAACTAACGGTCTGATTTATGTACAAAACAATAAACGAAAACAAATATGATATACAGCAACACGCAACAATCACTGAATTACAGGCTGCTGACTGACGTCGCGGGTTAAACATATTAGCGAGTGCCCATTCCGTCCTCTAGCCTGGGACGGTCGTGCAACATCACAACACAAAAACAAACTACACAAGACAATAAACTTAAAACAAATATGACAAACGAGAACCACTCAAATACAGACTCCCAGAAGCTTCCTTACAATTACAGATATGGGATAACCTTCCTTTAAGTTTGTTTCACAAGCAAGGTCATGCATAAAAAGAGTTCTTCAAACTTAACACAATGGGATTTACATATGGAGCTGCATAACTACAATATTCCGATGCAGCTGAGATGCCCGCAGTTTTAGGTAGGGTTTGTGGGGCTCAGTCTTCAATGTTTATGTAGTGTTTATGTTTATGTAGTGTTTATGTAGTGTTTATGTTGTTTGTCCTTTCGTCGTTTTGTCTGTCTTTCTTCGACAAATGAGTTGGGATGCTACCTTTGGTATCTTCCGCCTCTTTTTTTTACAAAAGTTCAAACTCAGATTCACATGTGTTACTTTTGAGATCGGGAAAAGAACAACTTTGATAATAATAATAATGAATACTTTATTTAAAGAGGGTAAAATCAGTTAGTACAATACTAATCTCCCCTGATACCCTCTGAATAACTCAAAATATAATGATATAATATATACATATACATACATACAGCTTTTTATGCAAAACAAATAGTGAAAAAAACATACAGATTCGTTTAATGAACATATTTTCTTAATGATGTACAAGACAAATATATGGTGATAATCATTATTTGGTTGGTTTTACATGTTTATTTATGAATCTGATAATTAGCTTTTTTGTTCTAGAAACAAGAAATTATGATACCTTTGTTTGAACTGTTCTATCTCTTCTATCCTTTTTATTTCTACAGGAATACTGTTCCAAAGAACAGTACCGGAATATTGAAATGTCTTTTTCATAAAATTTGTTCTCTGACGTGGTATGAAAAGACAAGTATTGTCCGATGAACGCAAAGAATGTCTACATCACATTCCACAGAGCAAAATATAACAGTATCATTATACAAATTTGTAGTATTGTTTTTCTAATTTTACTAGCATAAATCGAGTCGTTTTTTTTTCTTTACGTTTGCTAATAGTTGAAGGCCGTACGGTGACCTGTGATTTTTCGCATCTTTGTCTTTTTCTTTTTTAGCCGTGGCGTTGTCAGTTTACTTTCGACTTATGAGTTTGAATGTCCCTTTGGTATCCTTCGCCTCTCTTTGTCCTTTGGTCTTTATTGATACTTGTCTCATTGGTAATCATACCATATATCCTTACTTACATATTCAAAGCAACATAATTTTATAGTTAAAAAATGATAATATTTGTTATAAGAGGTATTACAGACAATCTTGCGGCTAGATGGGGGAGAGTTATCTTGGATTTGTTATACTCATTAGGCCAAAAATCCGAGCGTTGGTAAATTTTTTTTACAATTTGACATCCAACATTCATGTATTTAGTTATGATGTTTCGTTTGTAATTCTGGTTAGATATGGTGTTATGTCTTATCGTTTGTGGTTTGAATTTAATTCTCATTTTCTACATGTACGTAAAACTTAAGATACTTAATCATCTAGTTCATTTATATGATTTGTAGTTTAAAGCTACTATATGCACAGGATTTATTTGTTTTTACAGTTTTGATTTAAGAGAAAAACCGACACGGTTAGATAATACAAATAATAATACCATAACTAACACAATTCTATATTAGTATTCTCGTAATGGTTAGAAAATACATAAACTAACACCATTACAAACTTAATCCCAATTTTATATTCTATTTTTAGATCTTTACCTGTGACGTCACTTTTTGTGGCGTTGATACATTCGTGTGATGATATAGTTACTCCTGAAGAGTTGAGAGATAAATTAATGACATTTTGAAGAAATTATGTCTATTTATACTGAATAAAAAGAAACAATAATTAAATTTGCAAATTTCAAGCATCCTCATTCCCTAAAAAATGTAGTCTAACAACTAGATATAGAATATAACATTGCATGATTGATAAGATAAATTATGATGATAAATTACAGGTTTAATTAAGCATGGCTAATGAATGCTGATAAGTGTGTTTACTGTGTAGACAAACACAGCATGGGTCAACTTGTAAAACAAGCATCATTGCTCCAGTAGCTATTAGATTGTTTATCAAATAACATTTAACCGGTTTTCTTTTTTTATATCCATAGATAACTTATGATAATTAAAATTCCTATCACTAAGTAAAAAATAAAGAACAAAAGAAAATTAATTTATTATTTGCTTACATGAATATTTGGTCATTGTAGTTCGTCTTGTCCTTAACAGGAATCTTTGCACATTGTACTCACCTTTTTTTCAAATTAAAGAAAATAAAATATATCCGATACTTTTCACTTCCTTTCATTTTTTTTTTTAAATCATACACAAAATTTGAAAAAGGCCAAGTACAATCAGCAAATACTCTTACAGAAGACAAAAGTCATATCAAAATTAAACGTTATCTTACTTGTTATGAAGCATCTGAATAAAGTTAGAGATGAATTGTTCTTTGTAATTAAATATGGAGAGGTGTCAATTATTTTGTTGCTGAATCTTTACTATACTATAATTTCCAGAAATTTTACATACTAATTTGCATGTTTTATTGTATAAATCTTTTAAATTAATGCAAAAAATATCAATTTCAACTCAGTTTGTACACCAATTGAAATCTTGTGTTTCAGAATATATATTTTTTTATTTTTCAAAATAGCCTTTTTAACAACATTTCAAAAACAATAAGCACTACCATTATATTCCTTTTTAATTGATTTATTAATTACTTCCATACATTGAAACAATTTTGTTTTGTTTCAAGTTGACAAATTGACCTTCCTCTACCCTCTTACATTGATTCCTTTTTCAAAAACAAATTCTGGACGATTTAATTGTGAAAATTTCAAGAACAGTTAAATCAAATTAACTGTTTAGATAAGAATGTTTGACCGAGGTTATGGCCGACAACACGTGCTGCTACCAAATGTTTACACATGTGATTGGTCAATTAACTGATGATTGACAGGAGAGTGGAAAGGTGTATTCTATTGTTATGTAAATTAGAGGTGTCCGTTGTTATTCTGTGATTTACATGTTGCAATGTATATATGTTATTCATTTATGTATGTCTCTGTCCTGAGTGTTCTTGCGTTAAGTTGTAATGTATTCCTGTCACGTAATGTTGTCATTTTAGCGGTATTTTTAACATTGCCATATAAGCGGGAGGTTTGGCAAGCCATAAAACCAGGTTCAACCCACCATTTTTCTTAAAATGTCCTGTACCAAGTCAGGAATATGGCAGTTGTTATCAAATAGTCCGTTTCTATGTATGTTGGCGTTTGTTTTTGTAGCAGTTCAGTGTTTATGTTGTTCCGTTGTTTTTCTCTTATAGTTGATGTGTTTCCCTCGGTTTTGGTTTGATACCCGGATTTGTTTCAGTCAAATCGATTTATGACTATTGAACAGCGGTATACTACTGTTGCCTTTATTTACACATAGTTTGGCAAAACAAGAAACATATACGAGCCACAACCATACCATTGAAGGTTGTTTATCCAGATTAAGATCTTTGTATAAGACTGACAGAAATTCTTATTTCATAGCAATATTGACTACACTTATCAATCTTCTAATTTATGGGGCCATAAAGTGGCTTATCATACCTTAAACTTTTCCAAAATCTTTCAAAATTGCTATTTTCAGCCATATTTACGTACATTTGATTTAATCATATGCTCAGATATATAATAGATAAATAGTTTTACCTCAAAGTATAAAAACGATGATTTGATAATGTAAACTCTAGAAAATTTAGTAACGATTGATAGACAATGCTATGACGTTATAAGCATATATCACTGTAGTTTTTGGCAAAATCCATCTAAATAATTATATCGACTACTCTGTCCCATCGCATGCCGTTTACTTCTCTGAATTGATACGTTACTTGCGTGAATGGTCTCATTACACATACCACTTTATTATCATGGATTTGCTTGCTTCAGATATCTTCTCCAGTAGGATTAAAAGTAAGAACGACTGAAACCATTATAAAACATAACAATATTTACGATCACCATCAAGAATTGGTTGACCCATACGATGTGTCAATGTCTTGACTCCCGAGATATATGTTATGTGGTCTTAGATTTTGATGAACCTGAATAATCGTTTAATCTGAAAATATACCGATTGTGTCCTGTTTCTTTTTGTAAATTTTTAGCTTATTCTGGTAACGTATGGCCTGGTCCTTAATGCATAGTATGAGACGCTTCTCGAACCATTTGCGTTTCGTATAATTCCGTCAGGGTCATTTTCTGATTTTTAACATCGGTTACTTTAATTTTAAATTAAGGAATATATCTTCATCATGCAAAGCTCTGCCCGGCTTTGGCTATACTTTTTGTCCTTTAAGGTTTATAAGCACTTCATTCTTTTAATAAATTTTGGATTTTCAAATATATTTTGGCCTCGAGCATCACTGAAGAGACATTTATTGTCGAAATACGCATCTAGTGCAGAAAAATTGTTATCGTTAATGTAATTAGCCACTGTTGCCTTATAATGACCTAGATGATTAAAAGGCAACAGTGACTAATTACTAGATATTACTTTTTTAAAAGAAAAATATGCAGTATTCATATTTTCTTCAGAAATTTAAAGTTTCCACGACCAAATACGGATAAAAAAATGTAAATTAAGAAATTCTGCAATGAGACAACCAACAACGTAATCTAGAATCGTATCATTTTTTGAAAATCTTTATACAGTTTTCGATATTTTGAATTCTTGGATCAGTTATTTTATAAATATGACTCTCTAATCAGCAAATTCTCTAGTTAAAAGAAAAAAAATAAATTCATTTACATTCAATCAGTGCCATGTAGTGCTTTACAAGCAGCAATACAGAACTGAAACACATTGGATACATTTTTAATTAAGTTTTTTTGAAGAATTTTTTGTATTGTTTGAAGGCCTCTGTACTGAAAAAAAATCCATAGTAATCATAGTTTTTTTTTATATTCTTTACTAATAAACAAAAAAAAATTAAGCCTTTGAAAACATTTTCTTTCATTTTTTTCTATTTTACGCTTATATATCATATTGGCAATATACAAAAGTGCTCAAAGTTTTATTACTACATAAATTATTATCTTACAAACTGAATAATTTCAATTTTGCATTCATTTGAAGTTGTGTGAAATCTGAAACTATGGTATTTGATGATTTTTCAATAAAATACTGAATTAATATCCTTTATTTTTTTTTCACAAAACATATTAACACCTTTGAAGATGTCTATTTCATTAAACACGACACTATAGAAGTGTTTTGAAAGGAAAACTAAAATAAAAGCCATACGGAGACAACCTAAATAGAATTCTGCAAAGACTGGTAACACCTTTATTTCATCGTTAAAACAAGACTATTTAAAGATTTGATTTGCCTTTCAAGAGAATGATATTTCAAACAATGGATTGCTCTTCTTACATTTTATGTATTCTGTTGTTTGTCATTTTGAAATGATCCTATCTGTCTTCTTCATCAATCGGGATTCTCGGTGGCCAAGTGGTCTAAGTAGTCCAACTACTGTTTGTTTCACTAGCGTCTGTATCCTGCACGTGGCAGGTGCGCTCGACTCTAATCTTTATTGACTAGGGTTTTCAGTTTTTCTGCAGAAGGTCGGTGGTTCTTTCTGGGCACTCCAGCTTCCTCCACCAATAATAACTGACCCAAACAAAATAGCACAATAGTACTGAAAGTGGCGTTAAACACCAATCAATCAATCAATCAATCAATCAATCAATCATTTTTTATCAAAGTTTTTTATGAGTCATTCGTCATCGTTACAATCCGTGCAGCCACGAAAGATTCAACTCTTTTAAAAAAATTTCAAAACCTATTGAAATATTTAGATTGATTGGAGTACAATATGAACAAAGGCAAATACGGAGCATACGTGAATGAGACAGCGACCTAACGACACAAATAACTAAACTATATAGAGGTCACCATAGAGACTTCAACAATAAACCTGTGTCTATACTATGTCAATATGTCAAGCTTTAAATCGTCCGAGTCTTAAAATAAATAACTTAAAGATAACTAAACAGTCACTATCCAAGTTCAATCATCCACACTGGTTATCCAAATGAAAAAAAAAAACAAGATGTTAAGCGTGACATCATTTCAACCACTTACGAGGTTCCTGACTTGGTGTTAATCTTCTTCTTTTTAATCTTTACCAGTGTACCAACTAAAGGAAAATAAGAACATGGAATTGAATGAAGCATAGGAGAAACAGCCAACTCTACAAAACTGTATAATATATGTAAAAAAATTAAAAAAAGAAAGAAATAAGCACACACAAAGCAATAAATAAGCATAGGAGAAACGGCTAACTCTATAAAAACTGTATAATATAGATAAAAAAAAACACAAGCACACATAAAGCAATAAAAGTCCGTATTAAAGAAAGCTTGCAGTTATTGAAAGCAAGTTCAAATGTATATATATTCGATTGTTCATCATTATTAATAATGCCATAGAAACTAAACCTCATGGTAGTAGCGTAATAAATTTGTAAATTATCCGTTCATATCAAGCGATATAAACATAACCTAATAAATGGCAGTACTATTATAAATTTGTATATGATCCATTCAAATCAAAAGACAGAACAAATGTATTAATCAATAAATATTCCTTACTGATTGTTCAAAGCAGAAAATTTGCAAATCAAATCTAGATATACTATTTGATTCATTATACTGTGACCCACAGTCATTTAGACAGTTCCGGTTAAATGATAAATATTTAATTTACTTCATGCTTCACATAACAGGAGTTTTATTCATCACGATTGTTCATCATAAAACTAGTTATAGAATTTGACTTACTTTTACAAGCATTTGATTGCTTCCATGGAAATAATATCTAGTCGTTTAAATAATTTACCTCGCAACTTACTGCAATATAACGTAATATATTTTTTGGTTTTTATTGTCGATTAATCATATTGCATTCATATGACAGTTTTTGGTTCTATGGTCATAGATTGGATGAGTTTTCTTTTTGGCATTGATTCAAAGGAGGAGTTTATAATATCTGAAGATTCTCTATTTAGGCTATTTCAATAAAATGTTGAAATGATATGCTTGTTTTTATTACAACTTACGGATAATAATCCGTATTGGTTTCTTTACTTCCTTCGATGTGCATGACGTTTCAATTAACAAAGCATGAATTACGTCCTAATCTGTTACTGGCAGTATGCTTTCTGAGTTGGCGTTTCTAAATTGATATTTCAGCTTTGACAAAAACAATTCGAATACATTGCTGTGAAAATTGCATTTGGATAAACACATATTTTTTCTATATATTTCATTGGATAGTCAAGAGGATTCAGGTTAAATAAAGTTTTTGCTTTCAAACAAAACGGAAAAAAAAATTGTTTGTTTTTACAAGTTAGATATAACCAAACATGTAAGTAAATAGAGCACATTCCCAAGTCTATAATCTTGTATTAGTGTATAATGTCAAATGAAAATCGAACCCAAGGAATAAATTCAACCTTACCAACAGTGGAAGACCTTCTCGTTTTGTATCTTGGAGAAAAAAGAAAAGACATTGGATCCGTTGTTGTACTTACTGTTATATACGCTTGTGTGTTTATATCAGGGATAATAGGAAACCTGTCTACGTGTGTTGTCATAGCAAGAAGTCCTTATATGCACACTGTGACAAATTACTACCTTTTCAGTCTAGCCATATCGGATTTGCTCATCTTGATTATGGGTAAGTTAACATTTTCAATAAAGATCCACAAAAATATATTGATGTGACTGCATTGTAAGTGTTGTCATCCTTGCGACTGACAAAAAGCAGTGGCGGATCCAAAGGTGTGGGGGGGGGGTCCGGGGTTGGAACCCCCTCCTTTGTTTGACGATCAATGTTTTGAATGGGGACATATGGTTGGAACCCGCTTTATCCTGGGTTGGAACCCTCCTTTTAAAAATGGCAGGATCAGCCCCTGAAAAGACTCTTCAAAGATATAAAACAAAAACAACAGATCTGAAAGGTATTCCGTGCTCGTACATGCCAACAAGCATCATGTTTTGTTTTACAACCCTAGATATGTAGCCAACGACAAAAAGGCATCTACCTACTAGTGATAAAGCTACAGCTTATATAGCCTAGTAGGTCAGTAGTCTAGGTGCTGGACACACTGCATGCGTTTAAAACATACGATATATTGTTCAGAAATGTAAGGGGTCTAGAAAATGCCTTTTTTTATTCTTTGCAGGATTATAAATAAAACTCACAAGGAAAAGAAATGCTCATTCATTGTTATTCTTAATCTCAATGTTTACAATTTCAAACAATTGTAAAACGTGTACAAACCTGTATAAAACAACACTATGTTTCATTTTACTTATGCTAGTTATTATGAAAGATTGAATATTTTAAGACGAAAAATACCACCAGCCACGGAGTTGTCACAAATAACATTCATGCCTGAGTTCAAATCCCGCCGAGGGAAAGAGATATTGTTCTCTGGTTGTTGAAAATTGGATTCTTTTTTTTATGTATCAAATTATTCAATGAAAAAACTAAAGGTTTATCTTTCTTTTTTTTTTACTATGTTGAGAAGGTGCAAACTTTATTTTAATATGTCGTGTTTTCCTTATCATTGGTACTCAAAATCAATATAGAACTACGATATTCATTGAGTGTTAAAAGTCATTAAATATACTAGTATTGATAGTGTTGGAAGTCATTAAATATACTATTCGTTCATAGTGTGTTAATTTACGTTTTGATTGAGTTAAGCCTTCAATTGATGTTTTATCGTGTGTTTTCTATGTTATGATGTTATACTATTGTTTCAGAAAAAGGGAAAGGTTTGGTACCATTAAACGTTTAATCCCGCTGCAAATGTTTGCACCTGTCCTAAGTCAGGAATCTGATGTACAGTAGTTGTCGTTTGTTTATGTAATTTATACGTGTTTCTCGTTTCTCGTTTTTATATATACTAGACCGTTGGTTTTACCGTTTGAATGGTTTTACACTAGTACTTTTGGGGCCCTTATAGCTTGTTGTTCGGTGTGAGCCAAGGCTCCGTGTTGAAGGCCGTACATTGACCTATAATGGTTTACTTTTATAAATTGTTATTTGGATGGAGAGTTGTCTCATTGGCACTCACACCACATCTTCCTATATCTAGTATTGATAGTGTTGGAAGTCATTAAATATACTAGTATTGATAGTGTTGGAAGTCATTAAAATGGAATTATTGGAAACAATTAGTTTACGCGTTCGTATATACATAACTTCTGATTTGAAATAAACACCGAACCACCAAAAACTCCTTCTCCAATACCATCACAGTCACTGCAGTTGGAACATCTTCCTCCTTTCTCCCTTCAGGCCATTATATCCTTAATATACTGAAATTCACAGACTAAATGTAATCAAGGGTAACTATAATAAACAATAAATCTTTTTAATTCAGTAGGTCTGATTGGGAGCTTCAATTTGTTGCTTGTATACTGTTCTGTTAACGAAGACGATTACGTCAAAATGTTAGTCCTCTATATATCCTATTTTAAGTATTTACTATTATTTTTTCTTATATTTTGACTGCTACATTTTATTTTAGATTGTTATTGCCATGATTTTTTATTTCTTTTTTTCATGCCATTGGCAGACCACAGCAATCATTTATTTTAGTTACAACACAAACAGAAAATTTATTAGTTTTTTTTTCAATTTATGGTGTGAGTTAATTGACAGCAATTATATATTATTGATATATACTGATCATGCTGATGATCGGTCTTGTGTTGATCGTTACTATTTAGATAATGACTGCTGCGAGTGTCTCATTTGTCGCTGATTACAGCGTGTAGGGATTGATTTCGATCCTCAATTACGCATCACACATATTACTTTGTCTATCTTATGTATGACAAAGACCCTGCATAAAGTTCCCCAAATATAAAAAAGCTCGGACATAATAGTAATCATAACTCCATTGCTTTGTAAGCTAATAGGCAAATAAACATAAATTGAACATAAAACTTAAGGACGCAGGTTTGAGATTTTCCTAAAAGATTTCAGTCCGGACTTTACTACTAATTTATTAGTTTTAGAAACTGGTTGCTTAAGCGACATCGAAGAAATGGAATATTAAGTAAAACACAATATGATCAAACGTTAATCATGTTAATACATTTAGCAACATTCTGTATTTGTTTTGTGTTGTTGTTTTTTTTTTTTTTTTTTTTTTTTTTTTATTTCCTTCGCTAATAAGCTATGCTGTCTTTCGTTCATTTGGTTTGTTAATTTATTAGCTTAGTCAGGTTCTACGAATTTATATTGTTTCTCTGTATGTATTGATGCATCATGTTTTCAATACAATATAAAAATTAAACAAAGTTATTCGGAGTTTTAAAACATTTAAATTTCAATGAATTCTTTCGTTTTGAAACATTATATATTTCTAAATAAAATAAGCACTGTTTGATTCAAGAAAAAGTTTTTGTAATTAACGAATGTACGACAGGAAAGGACTTTGCGCATATTTTATCGCAAAGTCAAGGTAATACTTGAGACAAGAAAATTAGTTTATCAGAGCCATTTTCGACACTATCTTCATTCAAGGTAAACAAATTAACTATCTTTTTCTTTTTTTTTTTTTTTTTTTTGCTATGCAAGATATAAAACTCGACATCAGACGAACATGCAACAAAACAAATCGCAGAAATTTGTATGTATGAAATCTATAAGAAATTGTCAATTCAAATCAATTGCGAACCACTAGCAGGGAATAACCGCCACCAACCTTATAGATTATATAAACTATTTTTGAGGTCAGTTAAACTTGCCATTTATAAGACTTATTTTAGACAGGATATTTTAAGAAAATATTTCTAATGTAAAATTAAATTATAACACCTGATAAGTCTGGTGCAGCAGAAGCGCTTATCTGGCATCGATTGCAATGAGTGGGGTTAATTTACTTAACCCGAATATAATAAGTTAACCAAGATTGGTACTCCCCTTTTTTTCAAATATAGTCGGTAGAAACTGGGTTGTATTTTGCGTAATCAGATTTTTGTGGATACGAACCATGTATATCAGTATATACAATTTTTTTACTTACAAACATAAAAGCCCTAAAAGAGAGAGCTTTTCTATTTACAAAGGTCAGGAAAAATGACCTTAGAAGTTTGTTTTTTTTTTTTTTTTAATTTGCTTTTTTCACTGGATAACTATGTATCATTGTCTTTGAGCATTTCTTATGTAAAGAGATCCAGCAGTGTGAAAATTCCTTCTAAAATATTTTAAGTACCAAAAGGACATACGTCAATGTCAGTATGAGACATCAATCACACGACACAAAAACTTAGTGTCAACAATAGACAAGTGTCTAAACAACATATGACTGGCAAGCTCTAAATCGTCTAAAAGTGCAGATATACGCGAATATTAACTACAGAATTACAAAGATAGAAAAATTTAAAAGAAGTTATCACATTTTACAATCAAGTAAACTCTTTTGTTGTTTTTTTTTTTTTTCATTTGTAGTGGGAGGATTAAACTTCAAAAACCAGTTTAACCCCGCAACGTGTGTAAATGTATGTCATTTGGTTTACTCGCCCATTGAGTATACCCTATGTCTCGCTTACTCATAACTTTCCCTATTTATTTTCGTGGTTGGTTGTATTTTTCGTCTTAAAATCATTTTATCTTTCATATACACAATAACTATCAAAAGTAAATTGAATCATACTAGGAACTATTTTGTTTTAAACATATATGTACTTTTTTTTATGGAATGGGTCCGAGTTGCTGGTTTTACATCCTATAAAGTCTACACCAACATTTTGCCCTATACATACGTTATTTCCTGCCAAGTTATCTAATTTAAATCTCGATGTGCCCGTAGTTGTCTAAATATTGGTATTGTTTTTATTTTGCACACTTCATTGTGATTATATACCAGTAAATACTTGATTTCTTTGCCAGATTTATTTTATTGAGATTACTCCATGGCTTTGTTCTTCAAATTACAGATGTTGCGTGATCTTCAGTTTGCAAAGAATTCCGTTGCTAGGGGACATCTTAAGCTTGCAGTTAGGTGGGAGTTGTTTTGCTCCGTGTTGAAGGTCTTACTGTGGCTTTGCGATAAAGAACAACAATAAAAGCGCTGTTTCTTTGCTTTTTGTGTTTATTGATTTGTATGTACTGATTTTGTGTCATGGATGGATACACAATATCCTCTCTTTTTCTATAATAGTGGGTTTTTTTTACAATTTGTTCAAGTTGTTCCATTGTTTTAACATTCACATTAAATGTAAACATTGAGAATTATAACAACACTGACAACGCTTTTCGTTTGCTTTTGGGTTTTATTCATAATCCTACAAAGCATAAAAATAGCATATTAGATTTACAAAAAAAATCCATCGTAGGTAGTTTTAAACGATGCAGATATAGGTTAAGATGTAACCTTTGGTGCTATGAAAACAAAAAGACTAACCAGAAAGAAAAGTGTCTGTGAAATAGAGATCGTTCATGATGTTTAGCTTTTTAAAGTTAGTCAATACAAGGAGAAAATATTTATGAAAAAACTCTATTCTAAAATCCCCTTCGTGCTAGAAACTATTCATTAATTAACAGAAAGCCCTACTATTAGATATACCCTTTTATCTAGTTGCACTTGGAAACCTGTCTGTAACCGTACATCCTAAAGGTTAAGCCTGGTTTATCTATTTTTGAATACATGCCTTATATAATATCTTTTCTTGATTTCAACATGAAATTTCATTAATGCGTAGGGATTAAGTATAAGGCGGACGAACTGATATGTATAACTAGTTTCTGTCAAAGTCATTCATTACTAAATTGGACTACTGATATGCTCTCTAAAGATGACTTTATTAAGTGTATCAATCTCCATTGATTGCTATTTCTTAGATCAAGTTACATTAATTGTGCCGACCTTTTGAATAGGTGATGGTAAATGAGCCAGATTTTCATTACAATCAATCATTATCCAACCGCAACATGAAACACGTTAAATAATTGGTTATTAAAGGAGTTTTGTTCATTTCTCGCCTTTAGGATTACTATTTGTCAGCACAAATTATGACTACCTTGGTGATTTATTTGTTTTTCTGCAAAGTTTCATGAAAAAGTGAAAAAATGATTGTTTCTTTTAGATAAAAATACATTGTTTTTCAAGATAGTGTGAAAAGTTCAAAATAACTAAACAACTGTTGATTTTGTTCAAGGAAAATCGTGAACGCAATACTTTCATCAAATTACAATACTCTTGCTACATTTGCTTCTTATACCCCCACGTTACGTGTATACAAATCATCATTTGCTTGATTTTTTAATGTCACAACAATTACTCATTCTAATTTCTTTTTCACAAAGCTTTTGTCGTAGGATTTGAACCAATGGTATAAATGTCAACGATTATTTAATCGAAATTTATTCTAAAAAGAAAACCAGGTGAAGAATTGTTCTTTCTATTAGGCTGAATAAATATCTTTTTTAAAATTTATAGTTGTTCAAAAACAATGTGGTGTATAGTATTACTTTAATGATACAGTCTCGCTAACGACACAGTACAGGCAAAAATAAGGTCATTATAAAGTTATATTACTGTTAAATCTTAACTATTTAGTATTTGGGGAGAATCGTTTACAATATACAATATAATTAGGCAATTATTATCAGATTATTACATGGCATATTTTTATATCAGATGTATTATCAGCCCAAGGTTCAATATTAGCCCAAGAGCCGAAGGCTCGAGGGCTGATATTGACCGAGGGCTGATAATACATCTGATATGAAAAATGACATGTTATGATCTTTTTATCATATGCTTCAACAATGGAGAAAAATAACAGTTTAATATATTGATCCTTTTAAGTGGTTCTCAAGTAGAAGTTCAAAAAGTGAAAGTTTACGACCGACGGATGCTTAATGTAATACATCCGATATGCAATCTTTCGATCATATGCCCCAACAGAGTAGAACAACAACAGTATAATATATTTTTATATTCACGTTAAAAACAAATCAACAAAACAAAATGAACACTGTTTGGAAAAGTCAATATTTGTAAAGTAACTTGCTAAATTATGCTGGAAACTTTGAAAAATGCATTTATTGTATCATTTGTTTTGCATTTTACATAATATATTTTCCTGTTTCCTAATATTTGTTTTGTACCCTACTTTGTTATGTTTTTCTCTGAAAACGTACCGTTGAGATGTATTTTCCGGAATCTGCCGAGTAACGCCGGAATGCCATGAGATAACGTTACGGAAAGGCATGCGATAATAGCCGGAAGCAGTTGATACATTTTTCATATCAGTCCGCTAAGCACCATTTCGGAAAATATGGAATTCACGTAAATTTAATGCTACTATCATACTGTAAAAATTATAAGTTATATACTCTAAGTATATGATAATCAAATTTATTATATCCTTAGTTGTAAATACAGATAAATTGTATGTGTAATACGATCAATGGCAATCGTGCTGTATCAGCCATCCATGACTATATCGATATCAGTCACGGCTGCAAAGGCTTTATCACATCCCTAATCTGTATGACGTCACGTCATCGATATCAGTCACGGTTGCAATGGCTTTATCAAACTCCTAATCTGTATTACGTTATGTCACGTGCAAAACATTTACCAGGAGTATATAATAAAGTGTATATGATATGGCTTTTCAATATCTCACACCGTATCAATAACTCAATCAATATAATATAATCCCTCGAACAGAGCTTTTTGTTTTTCTTTTTCATGAAAGCTAATTGAAATGACTATGAAGAAAATAAAAGGAAACATACGTCAACAAGACAGCAACTCATCACCATCATAGAACCAAAGACATTTAGAGGTCTTCGGTGAAAGAATAGTGGTAATACTAAATTTCAAGCTTTCAATCGCCCATACTTTAGACAAGGCGTAAAAAAAATAAGGATTAATCACGAAATGTCTTATTGCACGAAAACACTATCCCGTAGAAATACAACACCAAGTCTGGTGATGGGCCATTATCAGAAATCTTATCCGTAGTTGTTGTCTTTTTCATTCTGATTTGTTTTGCTGTGGTGTTCTGTGTCTTTTCTGTCAAATTTATTCCCATTATTGCCAAGACCATGGTGTGGATTCTTTGTCATCTATGAAAGCAGTAAGTCGATTTGAATGTGACTATTTTGGTAAATTGGTATTGACGTCTCATTGACGCTTATCCCCACTTTCTAAAATGAAATAAAGACAATATATAGCTTAACTTGCAACTTAATTTTGCAGTTAGTTAACGACAACCTTCTTTTCTTTCTTTTGTGAATAAGATAAACAAAAATATGTCAACATTGCAGTTTAGAGCTATCTTCGGGCATGATAACTTTGACTTCTGTTTTAAGCCACAATTTTGTTAGAACCTCAAAATACACTAAGTATAAAATAAAATAAAGCTTTGAAACTGTGATTTTCAGAAAATTTGAAAGACACATTGAAAATTACCCTGGTTTAAAAGAAATTTAGGGAAAATTGGACATTCCACTTCTTCACCTTACGTTCTCAATGTAGCTTTCTTTGGAGACAAAAAAGTAAGAAGATCGCGAAGGGTAAATCAAAATCCATGAGCCGAATAAAGGCAGGCAATTATACCAAGGCCAAATAATAAAGACAAAAAGCAAAAAGCAAAAAATTACACTGAAAACTAAATCCACGACAACACCGCCAAAACCGGGTTTGAATTTGACTGGTTTGTGTCTTGTAAACTTAGCAAGATGTACTGATCACATATGTGTCCTTTGATACAAAATTTTACAAAAACATGTGAAATTTTCAATTTTGTACCGGAATGTCTTCATTAGCAACAAATATCGCTGAACTTCATTTTGATTTTATGGAAATACCTGACATTTGTTGAAAAAACAAATTTTTAAGTGTATGCTATGGACTCTTTGATATTCAAATTACAGTAAGATTTGACAACTTTTATATTTTGATCCTGTGCATGAACAAACTACAGGTGAAATTGGCCCTATCTTATTAGATCAATTTGCCCTTAATGCATTGAATCGATACAGGTCGGACAATAGTAATTATATTATTTGACAAGTAAACAAGTATCGGAAGAAAAACATTAGTCAGATGTTCGTTCTCCAGCATGAATTCCCATCGGTTTGAAAAATTATATGATTAGTCCTTGATTTTTCCTGTCCTTCCATTATATTATGTGATAAATAGGAAGTCCAACATAAGCTACAATGACTATTTAGATGTAATTGAATACAGACATGCAAAAATGATCTATCTTCGTCAGTAGTAATTGTGTAAACGTCAGAAAACATTACCAGAAATCAGATTATACCATTTAAGTCATTGTTTTTCGTTTTTCGACATTGGAAAAAAATCACGCATTTATCACAACGTATGATCGATAATATAATGTTATAATTTGTTTCTTTCCTTTTATTAGCGTAACTTTGTGAAAGAAACAGTAAGGACAAAAACAGTATTACATGTCTATATAATACCAAAGTTTCAGAGACTGAATGTGTTGAAGCATGTGTCAGTATATTGAATAATGGTTTATGATACTCAGACAATCATAGTTAAAATTTTAAAACCTTGATTTTTCTAAAAATTCCATGTATACAGTGATATGTATATTACAATTTGAAAATATGAATCATATCCACGACGGAGACTCAATGGATGTCTTCCTGCCTGTTAAATGTGTTAGTGTCTAACAACTTTAAACTACACACACACACACACTTTATCTGAATTCTCATGTGATTTGTGGTAAACATAAATGAGACATATAGCAGCACAGCAGCAAATTTCAGTGGTAATAGATAACAAAGCTATTCACACAACCATTAATATGCAGTACACCTACCGAATGAAGAGCTCATATTCTACCGAATCCTAAAGAGAGAACCATATACCTGACACTAATTCTTAATTCAAAATTAAACAACATATATGAGGAGATTAGTTGTTACTCAATCTTTCATACTTTTTATCTTAACCATGGCTATATATTGTTAAAAACGACCAGGATCTTGACTTAGAAATATTATGTTTTTAGGTCCCTTTCGGCTACAAGTACTGTGGATTCATTTTATTAGTGTGATACCAATTTCCATTGATTTCGTGGGTAAAGGTGAACTACAAATTAAAATGTTCAACGAAGTACAAATTTTCTATAGACTTGATCGCAGACTTTGGCAAAACCACGAAATCAAATATCCACGAAAAAACCATTTTTTTTTTCTCCATCTACGAAAATTAGTACCCATGAAAACAAATGAAACCACAGTAAATGTTTTCCATTTGATCTTTTCTCTTCCCACATTTTGCCCACGCCCATTCCTGGTGATAACTGCTAAATCGAAAGAAGCAAAATCGTAACGTTTCATTTAGAATTATTAATGCTAGGTCGATAGGTCACTATAAGCCTTCGAGGGTACTTTTTGATCAATTCTAAGCTGCTCAATTTTGTGACTCCTTCACGTAAAGCAGATGTAGGCAGATTTGTACTTGCTTTTCTCTTTTTGTACCTGTTTCAAGAATAAACGCATATTTGCTTCTATCAACTGTTCGCTTTGAGCGTTCCTGGAAACAGTTTGTTGTATCAAACACACCATAATCAATACGTTATACTTCGATACTTCGAATGATTAAAAGTGACCGTTTTAATCCGAGACCAAACCTATAAAAGTAGTAGGAGTCTATTTTGCATTTCTTTTGTGAAACCGAATTAGAAAATTAAGATATCAAATAGTGCTATTAGTTTTAATCGCTTGAAATGTCCTATTTTTTATGAGCAGCAATGTAAAATAGTTGTTTGTTTAAATCTTTGATAGTGTCTCTTGTTTCTTTTGTTTAATTAGAGTATTACAATGCTGATGACTACAGCATAGAGTGCATATGCAAATCTCATCGTTTTTAATTGTTTAAGGAGCAACTATAAAATGTTTTACGGTCTTATTTATACGTTAGTTGGTGCAAAGAAAAATGTTAATCTAAAAGTACGGAATAATCTGCCTATTTTTCTTTATGTTGCTTCAAAGATATGTACTTTTAACAATGAAATTTGCATATTATTAAAATTGCTAGATTTTGATATCACGGTAAAATTTTTTTTTTTTCCAATAGAATATTGCTGTAAACTTTCCACAGCCGATAGCACCTTTTATAAGTAAAACAAAAATCAAGTAGAGGACATTATCCAATGATTTTTTCCAATGTGTGATTAAAATCACATTTAAAATAAGCAAAACTAGGCAACTATAGTGCCTCTGCAGTATTTTCTTTATATAAGATCGCTATTGCCTAATTCAACATTTAAGTGTTTTTTTATTATTTTATTTTTGTTCATGGCCATTGTGTCGGCATTTCCACACTATCATGAAGGAAAGCGGGAGCATCAGAAAAAGCACGCCAATTTACATTTACCGAAATCCCTCTCGACATCCTTCGCGAAAGAAAGGCACTTGTCAGGATAAAACTAGTTAGTACTCAATCCTTCATACTTTTTATCTTAACCATGGTTATATATTGTTAAAAACGACCAGGATCTTGACTTAGAAATATTATGTTTTTAGGTCCCTTTCGGCTACAAGTACTGTGGATTCAGTTTTATTCGTGGGATACCATTATCCATTGATTTCGTGGGTAAACATGAACCACAAATTCAAATGTTCAACGAAGTACAAATTTTCTATAGACTTGATCGCAGACTTTAGCAAAACCACGAAGTCAGATATCCACGAAAATACCATTTTTTTTCTCCATCTAAGATAATTGGTACCAATGAAAATAAATGAAACCACAGTATATATATTCCATTTGATCTTTTGTTTTTCCACCTTTTGCTTACGCACATTCCTGGTGATAAGTTTTAAACTGAAAGAGGCAAAATCGTAACGTTTCATTTTGAATTATTAATGCTAGGTCGATAGGTTGACTATTAGCTCTCGAGTTTACTTTTGTTCATTCTAAGCTTCTCAATTTTGTAAATCCTTCACGTAAAGAAGATGTAGACAGCTTTGGCTACTTGCATGTTTCTTTTTGTACATGTTTTAAGTATAGACGAATCTTTGGCTCTATCAACTGTTGGCTTTGCGCGTTCCTGAAAACGGTTCGTTGTATCAAACACAACAAAACTAATACGTTATACTTCGAATGAATAAAAGCAACCGTTTTAATCCAAGGCCAAATCTATGAAAGAAGTAGGAGTCTGCTTTGCATTTCTGGAGTGAAACTGAATAAGAAAATTAAAATATCAAACAGTGTTTTTGGTTTTAATCTCTTGTAAATTCCTGTTCAAAATCATTACATTTTGTTATGGGCAGCAATGTAAAATGATTGTTGGTGTGAATCTCTGATAGTGTCTCTTGTTTCTTTTGTGTAATTAGAGTATTACAATGCTGATGACTACAGCATAGAGTGCATATGCAAATCTCATCGTTTTAATTGTTTAAGGAGCAACTATAAAATGTTTTACGGTCTTATTTATACGTTAGTTGGTGCAAAGAAAATGTTAATCTAAAAGTACGGAATAATCTGCCTATTTTTCTTTATGTTGCTTCAAAGATATGTACTTTTAACAATGAAATTTGCATATTATTAAAATTGCTAGATTTTGATATCACGGTAAAATTTTTTTTTTCCAATAGAATATTGCTGTAAACTTTCCACAGCCGATAGCACCTTTTTATAAGTAAAACAAAAAATCAAGTAGAGGACATTATCCAATGATTTTTTCCAATGTGTGGATTAAAATCACATTTAAAATAAGCAAAACTAGGCAACTATAGTGCCTCTGCAGTATTTTCTTTATATAAGATCGCTATTGCCTAATTCAACATTTAAGTGTTTTTTTATTATTTTATTTTTGTTCATGGCCATTGTGTCGGCATTTCCACACTATCATGAAGGAAAGCGGGAGCATCAGAAAAAGCACGCCAATTTACATTTACCGAAATCCCTCTCGACATCCTTCGCGAAAGAAAGGCACTTGTCAGGATAAAACTAGTTAGTACTCAATCCTTCATACTTTTATCTTAACCATGGTTATATATTGTTAAAACGACCAGGATCTTGACTTAGAAATATTATGTTTTTAGGTCCCTTTCGGCTACAAGTACTGTGGATTCAGTTTTATTCGTGGGATACCATTATCCATTGATTTCGTGGGTAAACATGAACCACAAATTCAAATGTTCAACGAAGTACAAATTTTCTATAGACTTGATCGCAGACTTTAGCAAAACCACGAAGTCAGATATCCACGAAAATACCATTTTTTTTCTCCATCTAAGATAATTGGTACCAATGAAAATAAATGAAACCACAGTATATATATTCCATTTGATCTTTTGTTTTTCCACCTTTTTGCTTACGCACATTCCTGGTGATAAGTTTTAAATCGAAAGAGGCAAAATCGTAACGTTTCATTTTGAATTATTAATGCTAGGTCGATAGGTTGACTATTAGCTCTCGAGTGTACTTTTTGTTCATTCTAAGCTTCTCAATTTTGTAAATCCTTCACGTAAAGAAGATGTAGACAGCTTTGGCTACTTGCATGTTTCTTTTTGTACATGTTTTAAGTATAGACGAATCTTTGGCTCTATCAACTGTTGGCTTTGCGCGTTCCTGAAAACGGTTCGTTGTATCAAACACAACAAAACTAATACGTTATACTTCGAATGAATAAAAGCAACCGTTTTAATCCAAGGCCAAATCTATGAAAGAAGTAGGAGTCTGCTTTGCATTTCTGGAGTGAAACTGAATAA
Source organism: Mytilus coruscus (assembly GCA_017311375.1). Lineage (NCBI taxonomy): Eukaryota > Metazoa > Mollusca > Bivalvia > Mytilida > Mytilidae > Mytilus > Mytilus coruscus. The sequence goes on from CM029603.1 coordinate 30,648,488, forward strand.
GAAAATTAAAATATCAAACAGTGTTTTTGGTTTTAATCTCTTGTAAATTCCTGTTCAAAATCATTACATTTTGTTATGGGCAGCAATGTAAAATGATTGTTGGTGTGAATCTCTGATAGTGTCTCTTGTTTCTTTTGTGTAATTAGAGTATTACAATGTTGATGACAGCAGTATAGAGTGCATATGCAAATTTCATCGTTTTTAATTGTTTTAGGAGCAACTATAAAATGTTTTACGGTCTTATTTATATGTTAGTTGATGCAAAGAAAAATGTTAATCTAAAAGTACGGAATAATCAGCCTATTTTTGTCTATGTTGTTTCAAAGAGATGCACTTTTCACAATTAAATTTGCATATTATTGAAATTGCTAGGTTTTGAAATCACGGTAAAAGTTTTTTTTTCAATGAAATTTTGCTGTAAACTTTCCACAACCGATAGCATCTTTTTATAAGTAAAAGAAATAATCAAGTAGAGGACATTGTCCCAATAAATTTTTCAAATGTTTGGATTTAAATCACATTTAAAATTTGCAAATCTAGGCAACTATAATACTTCTGCAGTATTTTCTTTATCTATGATCGCTATTGCCTAATTCAACATTTATTTGTTAATTTATTTGTTCAAGGCCGATGTGTAGGCATTTGCATATTATCATGAAGGAAAGCGGGAGCATCAGAAGCAGCACACCAATTTACATTTACCGAAATCCCTCTCGACATCCTTCGCGAAAGAAAGAAAAAAAATATGAATTTAACACACTAATCAATCAGAAAAAGGCGGTCACAAATGTAGACATACTCACGTGTTCAGATTATGTTAAATTAATCTGTAAAGCTGGAATGCCTGTATTTTTTTCCAACAGTTACACAATAATATTTACCAGCTTCAAAATGTAAATTTTAATTGTCAATTGTTTACTTTATCATCTTATATGACTTACGATGTAAGTTCATTCATTGAAAAAAAATCAAAAACAATTGATAAGATTTATTTCGGATTTACTATCTTACTGGTTTTTATCTTAGCAAATCCTTGTAAATAACTTTCCTCGACAGAAAACGTATTGTAAAGTCTGATTCAAGGTTAAAACGTCGATGATCGGATATTGGATGTAAGCTTCTTTATAATACTTTGACATGAAAGGGGAATTATACCACGTATAGATGTTAGACTCGCAGCCATTATTCGAACTCTCTAATGTAATAATTTGTCAAGATGACAACATAATTTTATAGTACATTCTTCTATGCACATTTTGTTATTCAACTAAGCAAGCTTTAAAATGGTGTTTTGAATTTTTAAAAGACCAGTTTAGACCCGAGATCACCTCTGATTATAAGTGGTATTCACATTGCTCAGTCTTATTATAAGTTTTCTGTGATGTGTTTTATAGACTGTTGTTTGTCTTTTCGTCGTTTTTCTCCTTCTTTTTTTTTGCCATGGTGTTGTCAGTTTACATTCGCTTTTGAGTTTGAAAGTCCCTTTGGTATCTTCCTATTCTCTTTTTCAACACCTCAACCTGTTTTAGTACCTGTCTTTGGAAAGTCGACGGTGGCTGTCTTTTGTTTCATTTGTAAGCTGAATGTTTTTTTGTACTGTAGGGAATTTGGGGATAGTTTTAGATGATCTTAAAAACGTTCTGTTAAATTTATTCGCATTTTCTGTAGCTATATACTGATACGGTTTTGAGCTTGACTTATTATGTAGACCGTCTGTTGACCTGTAGATGTGTGTTGATTTGTGTGTGCATTTGAGTTCCTGTATGAACCCAAATCTCTTTTTTTCCCTTGTATTTTATGAATGATTAACCTTCGATCTATATTATGGTGACAAGCGTCTTAAAAATGTAACCCAAGTAAGAAGTACATGTATATAGCATATTAGTTTACATGTATGTATTATAGATTGTGAGAAGCGTTTACTTTGCATCGCCAAAATACATTACCTTTTGCATGTTTAATTCGTATTATTTTTACGTATATTCATATACCTGTAAATGTTTTTACTTTCTTTTATTTATTTTGATACTAGGTCGGGGATATCATCTGAACTAATCATTCATCTGCAGTAGTACCGGCACAATACTGTTTATATGAAGTCCGTGTGCAAACCAACTGTGTCTTGGTTGATAATCATGTGGCTCGAGGCTAAACGTCTTGAAAGCCAAAAAATATAAAACGTGTGACATCATAAAAAATAATAAGCATAAACAGAACAGCCAAAACCGTTTAAATAGATATAAGAAGATGTGATATGAGTGCCAATGAGACAACTCTCCATCCAAGTCACAATTTGTAAAAGTAAACCATTATAGGTCAAAGTACGGCCTTCAACACGGAGCCTTGGCTCATACCGTCTACTCTTCATGAGGGAGTTGCCACCGTTGACATAGCAATATCATATAATTTTATAAATTGAAACTTTACAAACATTATATTTCTTTTACATCATGTCAATATCGAAGCATAATCAACTGGACAGATGGTATCTTGGAATTGATGATACAAATTGTACAGCAGCAGTACCAACCACGTGAGAGAAAAATTAAGATAAACATATACGTAATTTTTTTTCATTTTACTGAGCTTAATTCCTAAAACGAAAATCAATTCTACACTTTTGAAACATTTCATCTTAGAATAGACTTATTATTTTTCAAGTTGATACATATCAAAACACTTACAGAAATGGGCGACAATAACATAAAACTAATTCAAAGACTCTTTAAACATTAGTATTATCAAGTTCAGTCTGAATATTCTACCAAATTTACTACCAATTACAAAGATTTCCAAGTCCTTTTAACTGAATATTTGAAAGTAGAAATGGAATCCAAATCGAAATTTCTTAATGTACTGGAGTACTTGAAGGCCAATGGACAACGTGTTTTTGTGAAGACGTGTTTTGCTCTTGTATAAATTCATTTAGCCGTCGTTAATTGCATATACAGTAAAAAACTTTTTTGTCTGGCGAAACAGATTGCTCATTACACTGAGTTGTAATTAATTGTCAAACCATTTTACCTAATAGGGAAAACCACTTTCAAACAGACAAAAGTATTTAACACATGAACGTATCTATTATCTTTATTGAGGACGGCATTGACAGATAAAATACATTCATGCGACAGTTTATTTGTATCGAGATATACTGTGGTAATTTGCGCCATTCTAGCTACTAGTATATGAAATATTAAACCCATAACCGGAATGGAATACCAATTTAAATATCTGGTATAACCTCATTATTGGAACATCGTATCGGTTAAGATTCAAATCAAATAAAACCATTGTATCCAATATCTGGCATTGGAAAAAAAAGAAGATTTATTCATCATTTACTGAGTATGGTTTAACTAAGGTCATCGTAAATGAGTATCCTATATTTATTGCAGCTTACTACAATGTATTTTATATATATAAGGATGTTTCAGAAAAGGGAATCAAGAGAATTTGTCTCTGCTGTCAGCACATTGCTGTACACTATAAAGACTCCAACTTAATTTTGCTACCACTGGTTCGGTGCCGCTGTTCAAATATATTCAAAATCGAAGATGCTTAGTTGTCGTTAATTCTCTATTGTCACTCGAGCCAGTGGTTTACGGTCGCTGATATGGTTATTTTTACAATTGTCACGAGTTATATTGAGGGACCTACAAAGGGTACATGTTCTAACTCTTCATGTGGATTATACTTACATGTTCACTATCAAATCTTTTAAGCATAATTAAGGGTATTTGTATTTTAAATATATTAAGTCTGTTTTTTTTTTATTTCAAAATCTTCAATTACTAAACATGCAAAATTACTGCATTAATTTTGTACATATAAAAAGTAAGAACGATCAATATTTAACTTAAGACCTGTGGAAACAACGTTTTCAATGGTTGTTCGCGTTACTTTTAAGATTTCTTGGTGTAAAAAATTCTGATCAAGAAAAATAAACGTTTTTCTCCTATCACAGGGCATCATAACAGCTAAATTTGGTAAACGTTCGTCTCTGGCTTTTTGAAGGAGAAAAAAATCTCTTACTCATAAAAATGTTGACTTTTATTGGTTTATGTTGATCATCTCTATCTAACGTTTAAAGCAACCTATAATTTGACATTCTAAAGTCCAAATGATAAACAAAATAATGACTGGACACGTATTTTTTACTATGACCACCCCTTTGGAGGCCAAAATTTAATCTCCTCGGGAGTAACACCATTGTACCCCATATCCAATGACAAAAGTGATTACCTAAACTATAGATAATTCCAGTACGCAATTCAATGTCGTCCTCTAAGCTGTAATGATCATTAATCTAAAAGTCCCTTATAGTACCACCCTCTCAGTCACCAGTGCTTTTTCAGTGATAAGATTTTGGATAGTATATATTTTTGTCAGTAAGTAGTATTGTGAATGACATTGTATATAAAACTAGGTTACACTTTCATCAGACAAATTTGGAATTGGAAGTTTTAAGCCTTTTCCAGTAATGATCATTATTGTTTCGTGTATTTTGATTTCAAAACATTTAATATGGACACTTATGAAAGATATGCCAGAAAATAGAAACAGTAAAAGTACTTGTCTGCTTGTTGATGCTAGTGTCTAGAATTTCAGGTTACTGTTTTATTTGTAACCTACAGGTTATCTTGTATTACTACCACTGGGTCGATGCCTCTGCTGGTGGACTGATAGTCCCCGAGGGTATCACCAGCCCAGTAGTTATTACTTTGGTACTGGCATGAAAAACGGATTTTGTGTTATTAAAATTTGCTGTTACAAAATTTTGGAAATTATTTAAAGTTAAGGAATGTATCTCCCTCATGCAAAGCTCTGATTCCTTGCCCAGCTTTGGCTATACTTTTTGGTCCTTTCTGGTTTATAGCTCTTCATATTTTTAATAAGCTTTGGATTTTCAAATATTTTGGCCTCGAGCATCACTGAAGAGACATTGATTGTCGAAATGCGCATCTGGTGCAGAAAAATTGGTACCGTTTATGTTATTGCAGCAACAAGGGCCTTAGTTGGTCATATGCTAGTGTCTAGAACTCCATGTTATCCTACAGATTATCATGCAGTAGCAAGGACGTAAAGTGAATAGATACTAGTGTCTAGAACCTCAGGCTAACCTACTGTCATCTTACCGAAAGAAGGTTTTATTCAGATATATGCGAGTGTCTAGTACGTCAGGCTAACCTATAGGTTATCTTGCAGCAGCAATGGCCTTAGTAAGTGTCTAGAATTTCAGATTACCATTTTTTTAGTAATCTACAAGTAATCTTGCAGTAACAAGGGCATTAGTTTCTAGGCTAGTGTCAAGAACCTTAGGTTACTATTTCATTTGTAACATTCAGTAAGGGCCTTATTCTGATAGATGCTAGTGTCTTGAACTTCAGGTTCACTATAAAAACAAACAAATATGTCAACAAAGAAAAACAAAATGGTATATAGACAAAGCACATAAGCAAAAATGAAAGACAAGAATACAAAAAATAACCTGAGCACAATAAAACAATGAAGGGATTTTTAAGTACTGAGCCACTCGAAAAGGATATTACCAAAACTGGACAAAACAGTAAAGGTTACAAAATGTAATAATTTACAAGACAAATAAAAGAATACTATAACACGTAATTAAGATGATAAACAACGTCAGTACCAAGAATCTATACTTCAAGACCATCATGTATTATTTGTAAAGTTGATATGGAATATTTATCAACAAGGTCTTGGTATCTTTCGATGAACTTTTTTAGATAAACTTTTTTATTCCTATAGATAATATTAAGAGCGTTCGGAGAAAGGAGTTAACAGCATTTGTTGTATGCTACTTTTTTTACAGAAGACATACACTACGTTGACCGATCTAAATCCTGAAAAGGAGCATATACAGGAAATGAAAATAATTTACAGGAAGTAATTGATATTCTACAACCGTGGTTTTATGCCCTAGCGATACCACTATTTGATAATAAATCCGTTTTTATACGGTTATTAGTTTCTAAAAATTGCAGGACAGATATTTATACCTGTAGGCGGATGATTACGAAAAAGCTGTTAACAGGAAACTACACTCCTTAAAAATTAGAATTATGTTAGTAACAGGAACACACGAAACCCTGATGGCAACATGGAAGACAAATGTAAATAAATATTTCGATATCATTTACTCCATTATGTGATTTTTGTCACACGTCATTTGTGACCAATTCGATATGTTCCATATGATGCCCACTTTCGGGAATTATAAATTTACCGAATGAAAATGTTTGTTTGTAAACAACGTGGTATGCAGCACATTTAATATGGCGAGCCGGCTATATGTCAGATTTTCATTAACCGCATTATTGCATACATAAAGTTAATACCATATGACATAATATTTATTTACATTGCCATCTGAGCTATTCGAACGTCTAGACGGAAGAACACTCCTTATGGAATGTCGGATCAAATACTATGAGCTTTCATTCTAACTTTTCAAACAAATAAGTAATATTTTCTCTATAACGGTTCTTCTTTTACAATTGACAAAAAAAAATACAGATGCATATATGCATATATAACAGTTATATCCCCTCGATTTATGCACAAGTTAAATAAAGCTTTGACGTCTTTTTAATGTTTTTTGCCCTTCGACTTTTTGAAGTTCTAAAAATTGTTTTTTATCCTCACTGACGATAAACAATTTTTTTTTATTTCGTTACCCTTTTCCCATCCTCCCGTCAAAGAGGTAGAGCCAATTCACCATTAATTTATTTCACATTTAGACAATTTTCTAACAAAAAAAGTCTTCAAATTAAAAAAAAATTCACATCACAACTTCGTTTGTATACTGTGAGGATCAAGCAGTATTATATGTTACTTTTGAACAATAAGTATCCTTTGAAAGCTTTTTGAAATGACTCGAACTAAATTTGTAATAAACATATATCCAGAATATAGATTAGACCAAACTGCAATCTTCTAATGGAAATAAGTTGTATATAACCTTTCTGATACAAAGTATTTTTTTCAGATCCACATTTTACAAAACCATTTACAATTTTCAATTATGAATCAGCGTTGTTCCCAGCAGCAATGTGTAACAGTAAACAAAGATTGCAGGAAAAAATCGTTTTTTTTTATTGTGCATACATGTTTACCATAACATTTTTTATTCGAGCGTCACTGATGAGTCTTTTGTAGACGAAACGCGAGTCTGGAGTACAAAATTTTAAGCCTGGTATCTATGATGAGTTTATTATGAGATTCTTTAATGTTTATATTATATAACGTTTCATCAATTTTCCTATTAAGACCTTCTTATTGAACGAAATATAGGGGTAATTGCAATAAAATTGAGAATTGAAATGGGGAATGTGTCAAAGAGACAACAACCCGACCAAAGAGAGAAAACAGCATATAGTTCTTATATTATCTCTAGATCTGAAACCTCTATATTAATTTGATTCAAAGCTGGTCAGAATCATTGTTAAGATGTTTCTAATGTTGTTTTAAACTTTTATCTGGATGACCCTTTCTACTAACTAACATGGCCACCACTGATATAAATAAACCATTGGACTGAAAACAAATAATGATATTTTTCACCATAATTGAACAATTTTGGAACAATAGGTTTTCAAAATAATGAAATATGATCCATTCAGTTTTATAGTGGGCGATCCGACCCGTCTTGTTTATCATCGATATCTGTTCGTACAATGAATTAAAAATATAATGGAACACACATAATATTGTCTTTGTATGTAAATCGTACTACTACGAGTGTCTTATAAAAGAATAAATGAGCACTCAGTTAATCCCACATACAAAAACATGTCATATGACAAGGATGAGATTTTGGCGAATCATCAGTCCTTTATGGCTTCAATGAACATTACATTGAACATCAAATCTGAGGACTTACCTTGTTTGTATTGTATACCTAAGCTTAACAAAATTCCATACAAACAGCGGTACATTGACGGCTCATCTGCATGTTCTACAAAGGAATTGTCGATTAGATTGACAAAAGTGCTGTCCGCAGTGAAAAAGAGTCTTCAGAAATACTGTGAAACTGTTTACTCGCGTAGTGGTATTAACTCTATGTTGATTCTATGATTCTAAAAAAACTCTAAGGACTTCTTGATAATTTTAATTCTCGATCTTTCTCTGAAATTAATTCTATCAAAACTTTTGATTTTTTAACCCTGTATACCACCATTCCCTATGTGAAATTGAAAAATCGTCTAAAAGAAATAATCCACAATGCTTTTCAATATGAAAATGGTAGCATACGCTATAAATTTATTACTTTTGGATACCATACGGTATATTCTGTTAATAGTGAACAAAAAGATAAAATATGCTACACAGAGGAACAAGTGATCAGTATGCTGGAGTTTCTTATTGACAACATATTTGTTGAATTTGGAGGTAGACTTTTTCAACAAATTGTCAGCATTCCTAAGGGAACGAACTGTGTGCCTCTCCTTGCTGACCTCTTCTTATTTTCATATGAGTCGGAGTTCCTTCAGACACTTGTCAAAAACAAGAAGATCAAAGAAGCCAGATTATTTAATTTCACATTCAGATATATTGATGATGTTCTTTCCATTAACAATCCAAACTTTTCTGATTGGGTTCCATTTATATATCCTCCAGAACTAGAAATTAAAGAAACAACAGACACGGCTTCCTCCGCCTCATTTTTAGACTTTAACCTCGAATTTGACATCTCACTACCAGAATCTATGACAAACGAGACGATTTTAATTTTGAAATTATCCATTTCCCCCCACCTAAGTAGCAATATACAAACTTCACCTGCATATGGGATATACATTTCCCAAATCATTCGGTACTCAACTTTATAAAACGTCACCAGTGTCTGAGCAGAAGGTTGATGAACCAGGGTTATGTCAAAGAACGTCTCATCCTTTTTCTAAAAAAGTTCATCGCAAGATACCAAGTCCTTGTTGATAAATATTCCGTATCAACTTCACAAATAATACATGATGGTCTTGAAGTATAAATTCTAGGGAAATACGCTGTTTATCATCTTAATTACGTGTTAAAGTGTTCTTTTATTTGTCTTTGTAAATTACTAACCTTTACTTTATTTTTGGCATTGCACAAGTCATGTCTTCTTTGACTGTTCATGACGTTAAAATACTAAATCCCTGGGATGTGTTTTAGTTGATTTCAGTCTCTGATGCATGATTTTTTATTATTAATTGTTTTGGCTTTTAACTAGCTGTCAGTAACTGCGAGTACTCTCAAATCGTACTTTAATTTGACCTGTTGATACTAGTTGTAATGCTTTTTTGTTATTTAATGTTAACATGGATCTTGTCTATATACCAGCTTTGATTATTTGGAATAACTACAAATTTGCACTTCTTCGTACTATGAACATCAAAATTATTTCATTTCTCCTTAAATAATGTTCTTGCACCTGTACAGGAAGGTTTATCTAACACTAATTGTATAGTTTTATTGTTGATATTCACCCCATATGTATCAAGTGTTAGATTAGTTTTATTGATATTAAAGAAATTTCTTGGTATTCCTAAACGGAAGATTTTATACACACAGAAGTAGAAGTATACTTAACAACAAAATTATTTTCATTTACCTGTGTATAATATGACGCAGGTTTTTTCTAAAGTGTTGATTTTCTAATTTTTATTAACTATGTATTTGCATTCAGGTATCACAGATCAAATTTATTCGTTCATTATGCGTTAATTTACGTTTTTTGATTGAGTTAAGCCTTCCAATTGATATCTTACAGTGTGTCTTTCTATGTTGTGATGTTATACTATTGTTTCAGAAAAAGGGAGAAGGTTTGGTACCATTAAAACGTTTAATCCCGCTGCAAATGTTTGCACCTGTCCTAAGTCAGGAATCTGATGTACAGTAGTTGTCGTCTGTTTATGTAGTTCATACGTGTTTCTCGTTTCTCGTTTTTATATAGATTAGACCGTTGGTTTTCCCGTTTGAATGGTTTTACACTAGTAATTTTTGGGGCCCTTTATAGCTTGCTGTTCGGTGTGAGCCAATGCTCCGTGTTGAAGGCCGTACCTTGACCTTTACTTTTATAAATTGTTACTTGGATGAAGAGTTGTCTCATTAGCACTCATACCACATCTTCCTATATCTATTTACTGTTTAGTCCATTTTTGGTAATATCCTTTTGACGTGGTTCGGTACTTATGCATCCCGCCATTGTGTTATTGTGCTGTGGTCATTTTTTGTATTCTTGTCTTTCATTCTTGCTTATGTGCTTTGTCTACATGCCATTTTTTTTTTTATTTTTACATATTTGATTGTTTTTATAGTGAATAAGATTATAACACAATGTTGACTGCTGTACCCCTATTTTTGACATTTTTACCTATTATGTCTGTTTGTTTTGTTCACACATTGTTGTTAATACAATGGAATTTAATGCGACTGTCATATAAGTGAGAGTTTTAGCTAGCTTTAAAACCAGGTTTAATCCACCATTTTTTACATAAGGAAATGTCTGTACCAAGTCAGGAATATGACAGTTGTTTTCCATTCGTTTGATGTGTTTGAGCTTTTGATTTTGCCATTTGATAAGGGACTTTCCGATTTGAATTTTCTTTGGAGTTCGGTATTTTTGTTATTTTACTCTTTTTATATGAAACAAAATATCAAATAATTGAGATGATCCCTATCTTAACATAAGATATCAGATGAGTCCTGTAGACAAACAAAGATGACTGTATGTTAAAAAAATTCTATACCAGACATTGGAAAATATTCACACACAAAAAATATTTATTAAGTTGTAACGGTTTGTACTCGTTTTGACACCTCAGTGAAAAAATCACTATATATGTATATTGGTGTAAGTGATGCGGCTCTTCAGATAACTGGTTAAATGGAAGAAGAAAAAAACATCGACACATTATTCATAGAATAACTGAAATAGCGTTAACTCTAATTATGTTTGAAACTTTTATTGTTGGCAATAAGAATGGAAACGAATACTGCGAATAAGTAGAACTATACGGTTGATTAAAAAACAGTCGTTTTAGAAGTCTTTATTTTCAAATATACAATAAATTGCCCTCGAATATATATAATTCCAGAAATAAATTTTGCTAAGAGAAGATTCAGAGTTAAATAATAAAGAACTAGATATCGCATCGAACCTGTGACAAAGTGAAATGCTTTACAATAATAGAAAAAAGGTTCTTGTCTTTCTATGATAACCGCAAAAAACGTATAGAAAAACAATTGAAAGATAGATAAAATAAGATGAAGAAAACCTTAAAAATAAAAGATTAGTAAAATTATCCAGTCACTCGTGAATAAGAACGATAGGAACTGAATCAACATGACCACTCTTTTTTAACAAGAAAACTAAACTATTTCTGTACCTAATTTCCTAAATTTTAATTTCAAGGGAATGCGTAGCATAATCGTAAAAAAGCTTTTTAAATATTGTGCTTACTGACAAATAGTAATAGAATATCCCGACATTTCAACCGGGTTAACTACACTCTTATGTGACAGTGCGATGATAGGATCATTTTACATAACATGTCATTATTACAATGTTCAGGAAATGGAAATAACTATTTTCTTTCATAAATGACAATGTGAAGTAAATACAAGTAAAGCTTCCCTTACCACTTTCCATGCTTTGAAGTGTTGTGATATATTCTTTGATTGCCATTTGCAGCTTTAAAGTAATTATTGCCTTCCAGAACGGAAATCATAAGGTCACGTCAAACCATTGAATGGTATTACATGGTGAGGATCGGTGTTATTTTAAAGACATTAATATCAATGTTCCTATACGATATTGGAATTACTGATTTTCTAAAACCTGGAAGGCCTTTTTTTCCAATTAAAATAAAATAATGTGTAATTTCTAAAATATTTATATAAGGAAGATATTTCGTTATAAAAGTACACATCTTTCAATTCTATGAATAATATCATGATCATTTTAAACTATTTGTATTATGAACTGCAAACTAGTAAAATGCATTGCTTTATTATTTGAACCATTATAATCCCTCTGTATATTCAACTTAATCAATGGGATTTAACTTTATTTTCCTTGTGGTTTTCATTGGGGAAAACTGCCTGGCACTATTTAATAAATTAGAATAAGGTTCGCATGCAGAATAGTATACACTAAGCTTTCTAACGTCGGATATTATTTCCGGTTTTCCTTTGGATTAGTTTGTCAAGGTGACCTCTGTTACAGCATTTCACATGATTAACGTCTCTTCTCAAACTGCCCTGTCGTCATAAACATACAATATTTGACAATTGGATGTAAAAGAAAAAAGACAATCGGTCTATTAAATTGGACTGAAAATAGTGGAAATGTGACATTTCGTCGGTTGTTTTAATTTTTACGTTAGAAAACGACAAGTTTTTCACTTATCTATTATCCCAGGTCTACTTAATTTTGATGGACATTTAAATTTCTTCTCACAAAAAATAATTAAAATGGTTTAAACCACTATTTTACACAAAACAGGTATTTTGCCTATTAGTCTTTAATTCTTCGTTTCTAAACATAATATTTCATTAGGTAAAATGGCAGACTGTTGAAATCAGTGTTGGTAGTTTAAGATACAACGGATCAAAATCCCAAAAGCATTTCCGTGAGAGGACATATCTTCAAATTATAAACAAAATAAATGAACTGTCCGTGTTTAATGTTGAAATGATTTTTTATCTCGACTTGATCATTAATTATCGATGATAACATGGTGGTATTCTTTTGACCGAAGTTTGACTTCCTTATAAAATACGTTTTTATTTCCCATAGGAATTTTAGAATACAAATTTTCTACAATGCGACATTTTTGTAAAAATAACGGTATACTAAATTATGTAGTTATACATGAACAGAATAAATAAGTTACTTTCCGAATATAGATTGTCAAAGATATACCAATAGTACAGAATTTAAAGTAGATTAAATGAAAATCAATTGCACTGGTTTTTAAACCAATCTATTAACGTGAAAATGAAGCGACAATAGTTCATACACATCTAATGACCTACATTCAAAAGTTAAACGAAGAAGATGTGTGAAGTCCTAAATCAAATACACACAAAACGTAAACCACCAAGTAGGCACAGATAGTGAAATGTTAAAACATCACAGAAAATTAGCCGAAAGTCAATGGTTCCTGAACTGTAATGTATCACCAAACAAATGACACAGTAGATGAATAAAACAAAATTAATAGAAAAAAACTAATGTGTTAAAAGTGAATGTCCAGAATTTTTCGCAAACTAAAATACAAATATACGAACAGGGCGTAATAATACAATGTTCGGAAATTTCACATTGTAAAGATGACATGTTTACCCCTGTTGCCCGTGCCCAACAATGTCGATCTGAAAGGGCTTATTTAAACTGTCTCGGCAATCAGGAGGAGCTTCGGATGAAGGAGGCAATTCATATTTTTAAAAATGGCAATGTTCGTGTTTTAGATAGGTGTCCACAGAATTTTGTATGTACTGGACAAACTGTGGCAGTTTCATACAAAGAATGGTTCAAGAGGAGTTTTGGTCGGAAGATAAGAACGAATATATAAACGTTAACCTTCAAATGTATATTCCCATATAACCCTTTCCGAAAGGATATAACAATCTGTCATTAAAATGTACAAGAAGTAATTGCTTCAATGGCATTGTTGTAAGTCGGAGATACATTTCATATTTGATTGTGCCAAAAAGTATTACCAAATATACCGAACTCTAAGGTAAATGAAAAAAGGGTGAAGCTCCATAAAACCTGACAAAATTATACGTTAGACTACATCAAACATAATTTTATTTCCTGGATTCCACCAGAAATGAAACTGCAAAATAACAATTTTTTGAGTATAAGAATGTTCTAAAAAGAACATGGGAAAATTAACTAAATGATATAACTTCCAATTGTTATGTTTAGCTGGCATTCTAGAGCGTGTATATATATATTTTGCTCCTTAATGATATCTCTTTCGTATCTGCTATGGAAAATATGTAAAGGCATTACCATCTCCTGTTTTAGTTCTTCTCAAGGCCGTGTTCCGAGATGTTTATTAGTTTTGTTTAACATCTATAAAAAATTGAGCGTTAAATGAATTGGTAAAACCAGATTGTTGACCTTTATCAATAAACTGTCAGACACTGTAATTTCCTTTTATCCAAATCTGGACAATGTTAAGGCGTGGTAATGTTCTTCATTTGGTGTTTATTTATTGAATCTGTTCGTCACAGATTACGTTTATGTGCTTAAGAAAGAAATTACCAGAACTTGAAGACATTCTATTAATGAATTACATCATGCCATAAGCTAGCCTGTAATCTAATTGTGACGAATTATATACCTCTTGTTGTACCATGAATTGCAGTACGCAATCATACCGCGTGTTATATATTTTTCTTCATTATGACAAATTTTCTCTATGTTTCTGTTAGACCATTGACATTCTTCGCTAAATCCTGTGGAAGGAAACATTTTCCCTCATAGTGTCGATACAAAAATAGCAACTGATTGCATTCATTAACATGAATAATAAGAAATTGCAGGCTAATGACATGACAAGGAAAGGATATGGAGTAACAAACTAAATGTAAAAAGAGAATAAGTCGGGAGAAAAACAATAACAAAAAACTGACAAAACCATATTTGTTTTTTACCGTGATTTTGTCGTTTTTTGGGGTTTTTTTTTTTCTTGGACTTGGATATTGGATAAACCTTTAGTTTGCCGTTGTTTTACATCGCACGCTTTGCACTTTTATTGTTTCATTTTGCTTTCAGAATATCGTGATAAAAGCTCTAAACGTAATGTTTATAGACTGAAATGTTTTATATGTACGGAACTTATTTGCATGTTCTTTTATGTACTATGAAAGTAGAAGAATAAATGAAGGTTGACAAGTCTTGAAAAATAAAACTACTGGAAAAACGCACACATCTCATGTTTCATTATTTAAAACAATGGTGTATTTATACATACACTATGTTGCATATGTTGTCTTTCAAATTACCACATCTTTTATAAAGCAATAGACAATATGTACTGAAATATAAATTCATTGTTGGGTTGATGTTTAGACATATATATATATGTATCACCATCACTGCTGGTGATCATTGTCACTATATTATAAATATAATTATTTTCTGCTATATTGTTTTTATATAGATAATTTAGCATCTGTATTTTACAAACGAAAAGAAATACTTAAAGAATATGCTTTAACACGGATATGATAAGAAAGTTTAATTGTTAAATATATATATATATACATTGTGTCTATATGCTATATTGTTTTATATACAATTTTACAAACGGGGGACATCAAATTAATAGATACTACGACTTATTTTTCTACTTTTATTTTTAGGTCTTCCTCCAGAGTTATACAGTATATGGGAAGCATATCCATGGCGATTTGGAGAAGGATTCTGTATTTTTAGGACATTTTTTATTGAAATGATGTCGTATTCTTCTGTGTTAACTATAACGGCTTTCACAGTGGAAAGATACATTGCGATTTGCCATCCAATTAAAGCACAAACCTTATCAAATTTGCCACGAGCTATTAGAATAATATGTGTCATTTGGATGCTTGCAGCAATATTTGCCATTCCTTACCCGGTCCACACAAGGTTGTACCATTATGTACCTTACAATGGGACATATCTGTCTGATTCATTAGTTTGCAACATTCCGTTAAAATGGTTAACTCAAATGAAACATGTCTTCCAGATGTCAACATTTGTATTTTTTATATTTCCAATGGCACTGATTTCTATTATGTATATATTGATTGGACGAGCGCTTAGCCAATCTGATTTTCAGCCGAAGAATAATTCGAATGACAAACATTCAACAAAAACAAGAGCAAGAAATGCTGTTATAAAAATGTTAGGTAAGATATCTTTATAATTAATGGTGCATTCATAAGGACTTTTAGTAAAGTTAACGTACTGAGCTGAGAACACTTAAAGTGTAAAACAAAAATGTCATGATTTGTGCACGCCAACCACACGTGTTCATGGAATTACCTTCATCAGGAATGCTAATGACTATGATTTAAAAATACAAAAATATGAAACCAAGGACAGCATTAAAACGTAAAAGGCCATGACAGAACAGCCTAGAGTATTTGAACACATTTTAATAATTTGAAGAACTCGGATTGTAAAAACAAAATGTATTATTTGAACCACGCCTTGGCTTCGAAGTAGATGATACCCTCAGGGGCTTATACATGTTATAGTGCCTGAGAAGGACAGAAAAAACATGGTATGATTTCCATGCACACATGTGTTTCTGCTATAAGTTCATCCTATACGCTCGTGACCAAAAATGTTAAACCAAAAACGTATGAGAGCATTAAAAACATATAACAGGTCAATCCCGGTCAAAACAATCAAAGTTTTTCACGTCCTAATCATTTTGTTGATATTAAAAAATGTTATAAACTGGAAATTAACAAACAAAACTTACAGTTCAATCATGTCAGTAGCTTTTGGTAAAATACGCTTAAAACATTTAAAGTTTCTTGTGAGTTATAAAGGCGGTTGTTTTGTTCGGTGAAGTTCATCATTAATTTCTAGCATTTTCTGCATTTCCATGTTTACTGGTGTATTAACCAAGTTTAGGAACCGAAGAATATTAAAACAAACAAACGCTTAGAAGACTTACAAAAAATGCTGAAATATTGAAATGAAGAAATTTGCAGATCCAATGAAAAATTCATTCAACCATTATGTTAAGCACACTCTCAAAATGGTTCAAGCTGTATATAAACAGCGTCCCTGCCAAAATGAGTGTCGTATTTATGGCTAAATAACCACGTTGTCAATCATCTGTCTAAATACTGATGACAGATATAGCCAAAATTTAATTAAATAAGATAAATTTATGCACACAAACCAACATGAAGGCAAAGAGGTTATTGTCAGGCATTTTCTTATGTGCTATTACAAATTGACGATACCTAATGATATCGTAATCTCAGGGTAAATAAAATAAAAGTATAAAATTCTTTGCATTAATATTCGAAAGATATTAAAAATCTCTGAACATTAATAAAATGATTCGCCATTTGTCGAATATGCAGCAAATGCGATTTCTTGGAGAAAATATATGAAGCTTAATTATAAGATATTCTAACGATTATATTATATGGAAAATATATAAATCAAGAAAACCACTCTTAAAGATTATCAATTAAGCGTTAACATAAAATGATTAAACCCGCCACAATCTTTTTGTTTGCCATACTTGTTTCTCGTTTAGCGTTTTGAAATTAATTAAGGCAACAGTAGTTTACCAGTTAACCGCATTTAGAAACTGTGTATTCTATTCAAGTTGTGTCATTAAATTTAACCAATATTGTCAATATTCGTTTTAGATTTCGAGGTTGTCGTTTGCTTCTCAGGAAAGATTCCGTAGGGAATAGTATTCTAAATTTTTGATATATATGATAAACCTCCAAATTGGCTTCAATGACGTTGAACATGTCAGCATCGCACGGGTTATAAATGGAACGAGTTCCGTGTTCCCCTCTCTCTCTCTGAGAGTTTATTCATAGTTATAGATTTTGCCTCCTCTGTTCCATGGTTTATTAGTGGACTTGGATAGTTTTGTTACCTCAAAATAATTCTCAGCTCATTCAAATTTATTTCTTTCAAGGACTCGTTATTTATGACACTCATTTAAAAAACAAAACGGTATATTTCGTTTCGTATGTGAAGGCTGGAATTGATAAAACTTCAGGTATAGGGGGTGTTTGTCTTTTTGTAATATATACCGTGTATTTTGTTTTTCATCCTTTATTAGAATATCGAAAAAGAGCAACCCATGCTCGCTCCATTCGACGGTAAAGTTAATGGACGGATTTAGTGTCTTAAGATTTTGAACCTTCTCTATATTGTGATTTTATTCAAAATTATGAAACAATTATCTAAGAATCGCTTCCATTCTGATTTAATGTAAAGTTAAAATGATGTATCAAAATCGACTTGTTGATACATTTTGTCCTTTAGAAATTCCATCAGATGAATTGATATGTTGGATCATCTTTTGTATCCTCACCTGTTCCAAAAGTCTACAGATAATATTTTCAATCAAAGAAGAACTTGTTATTATAAAGCATAATTTTTAATACTAACATCAAAAAATTGGTTCGTCAATCATTTGTGCATATATTTTATAAAAAATGGCACCTAGTCCTAGTTTGTGCGGTGAATTGGTGTAATGATTGGTTATACCGAAGCTTACCAACATTGCATCCTTTTTAACTTCAGCCGGTAAGTGATTTAAAGAAAATTACCACGAATAAAACTTAGTACATATTGACAAAAGGGTTTAAAAATTAAGTCAATGAAATGGCTCAATCTATGAGTATAAAACTGCGGTCAAGTAATAATTAATTGGCTGTCATTTAAATCGTTTGGTTATTGTATTTTAATACATGCACACTTTTGTTGTTGGACCGCATACTCTATTTCCCTACTTTTAGGGATTAAAGAAATACACAAAAGTTGTTTGTCTTAAGGTCAAAATTTGTAAGTTAGGCGGAAGCCTTATTTTTTGTACAATGAGGGAATTTTGAAACAAGTTTGTGTACATATTTCGAAAAGTCTTCTTGTCCGTATTATATATATAAAATGACTGAATAAATCTTACGGGGCGATGGATCATATAAGTATGATACAGTACACTACAAAATATAATATATAACCAGTCTAAAAGGGTACAACATCACCAAAAATGACAATAAACGAACAAATGTAACTATAAATATTTCGGATATCCTTCATCAGTATGAGCACGATGTAAAATGAATCAGATCAAACTATTCTAATTATTAAACTATAGCAATCTTGATTTCCATACAATAAAAAAGTGAAACAGTTTTACCGAACATAATATGTAGAGACGCTAATAAATTTAAAATTCCAAAACGACTCAAAGACATCCTAAAATGAAAATAGTAATTAGAGATATGAACTGGCACAACTCTAAAATTCCAAAATGACGTCAGTTAGGATGTTACAACAACTGTGTGTAAATTCATTCCCAAAAAACAGCACTGATCGATATAAGCTGGTAAAATATGTCAAACAGAGATATACTGCATGCCACATCGACACTGAAGAAGGTATACAACATTCAGTGTCGATGTGGCATGCAGTATATTGGCGAGACAGAACAGCCATTTAACAAACGCATGAATGGTCATCGAAGTGACTACACCTGCAAGCCCAACCTCCCGTAAGTCGTCATTTGAGATCAACTGGGCACGCCTGCTGATCTCAAAACCTTACAATCACAATCATAGACCACAACGAGGGTTGGTCAAGGGCCGAAAGACTTGCTCGTTAAAGGTTTTGGATAAGAAAGCTAAGGACAGTTTCCCAGAGGGCATAAATGAAAAACATAGAATGAGTCACTCATTTTCTCTACCATCACTCATTTTCCTGACATCATTTTCCAGTTACTCCGGCTTCCTTACTTGACTCTTACAGTTTTAAGGATTCTTTTGAATTTTACTAGTTTAAATACGAGGGTTCTTTTCATTTGGGAGGGATGTACAAGTACGCATCCACGTCCAATTATTTAACCTTAGCCAAATTTTACTATTATTTTTCTTATCATTATAAAACTGCTATTTATTTGGGATGATAAATACGCAGCCTCTGTTTGACATATTTTACCAGCTTATATCGATCAGTGCTGTTTTTGGGAATGAATTTACACACAGTTGTTGTAACATCCTAACTGACGTCATTTTGGAATTTTAGAGTTGTGCCAGTTCATATCTCTAATTACTATTTACATTTTAGGCATATCTTTGAGTCGTTTTTGGAATTTTAAAATTTATTAGCGTCTCTACATATGATGTTCGGGTAAAACTGTTTCACTTTTTATTGTATGGAAATCAAGATTGCTATAGTTTAATAATCAGAATAGTTTGATCTGATTCATTTTACATCGTGCTCATACTGATGAAGGATATCTTTTATCCGAAATATTTATAGTTACATTTGTTCGTTTATTGTCATTTTTTGGTGATGTTGTACCCTTTTAGACTGGTTTTATATATATATATATATATATATATAAACAAGTCTAAATTGAAAACTTATGATTGCGTTGGATAACAACCGCAATTTTTATACGTGTGCATGCAAAACAAATTTCTTGTTAGAGGGGTCTAAATACAGCACAAACAACATTTTCAAAAAGACCAAAAAAGTGAAAAAATATATTTTAACAAAACGCATTTGACTAACAGGTCAAACAACAAATCATTTGTTGTTTGACCTGTTAGTAAAATGCGTTTTGTTACTTTTTGTTATTTTTTGGTCTTTTGGAAAATGTTGTTTGTTTGTATGATCCGTTCATCCTATTTTGACTCCTCAAAATTCAAGAGTCTATCCTAAATTGAGGTAAATTGTATGGCTTTCCAAATGCCGTTTCGATTCCTAACATCACTGAAGAGTCATTAATTATCGAAATCCGGATATGGTGTACAAAAACTTTTGCACCTTTTGTTTGCGGTATATCATCTTTTCCTCAAGTTTATTGTTTTCTGTTTAGTATTAAATTTATAATTAAGATCCATTTATTACATCGGTGATCCGTTTATTTGGCAATCGCCAATGGCAGTCAGCAGGGTTTAAGAACATTTGTTGTTCGACCTGTTAGTCAAATGCGTTTTGTTAATATATATATATATATGTCTATGGAGATTCTTAATCTTACATGATTTTTCATACGGTCATGTCATTGATATTTTTCAAATTATAACTTTATTTTTTCAGTTGCTGTTGTCGTTGCCTTCTTCTGTTGTTGGGCGCCGTTTAATGCACAACGATTGATTACCTCATACGTTTCAGAATGGACACCTCTACTATTTGAGATTCAGTCAACATTATTTTACATATCAGGTATTAATGTTCATTAATATCATTGACATTTTCTTAAAAAGCATACCTTCTGGGTATGTTTTTTTTTATAACATTCTGAAGGATTACACACACAACGTATAAAACTGTGAATGGTTGAGTTCAATAAGAAGATATATCTGTTACCATAGAAGTATTTTGCAAAACCTTTCGGAATTTTGGGTCCTCAATGCTCTCCAACTTTGTACTTGATTTGGCCTTTCAACTTTTTGATTCGAGGATTTATTTAGTTATCTACTCTGATTACATCATTTCTACTCTTTTGTTGCACACCTTCCTTTCTGTGAATGCACCGTCTAACATGCGTTTATTCATAAAATTTAAGGGCTGAGGAATATGTAACACTATAAAAAGGGGAAAAGGAAAATTAGCAGGTGAAAGATTATATGTTTTCAATACAAGGATGTTGACAAGATGATGATACATCCATAACTTTGGTATTTAATCATGAAAAAGAAATCCATACGGGACAAGAATAAATATGACCGATTACTATATGAATACAAATATTTTTTGTTGTGGCTGATAGCACTCCTTGAAGTATAATTTCATTTTTTTTCGATTGATGCATACTAACGATTTGTCTGAATCAATTTCGGTATTAACTGAAAAACAACAAAAATAATCGTGTCAAGAAACGTTATTTAATTTTGATCATTAGTGAGCAGCAAACCGAACATAAATCTACCATAAAAATGAAGACACAGCTCTAACTATGCAGTGCAATCACTAATAATAAGTTGTTAATGCAATGATAAAAGACAATCAGAGTCACTGCCACAGAAATAAAACTTTAAACATGTTTTGCATGCTCGAGAAACAAGTGTTTTAACTTATTTACACATGAATAGCTTAGAATAACTATAACAAGTATTACTTTGAATACAGTATATATCTTAAGCTCTGTTTATTTTAATTGGTTGGATAGTTCATTACTGTGATGTATTGACTTGATTTTATTTAATTATTATTTCAGGTGTTTTGTATTACATTGGTGCAACTATTAATCCGCTTTTGTACAATCTTATGTCAAAGAAATATCGAATGGCTTTTAAAAGAACGCTTTGTCGGTGTATTTACTCTCAGGAGGAATTATTTGAACTTAGTGTGAGGTCCAAATCAGTGCTTGTGTATTCAGATAGATCTCCAAACATCCGACGAGCAGCTTATCGAGGCAACCATTATAAGTTTATAAGTCATCCGGATATTCAGAGATCTAAATCTGGAAGTGCTCTTCTTACAATGTCAGATTCAAATTTTTCACGAAATAACAATTTATCGGTTAACAATTTTTATCCAACAATACGAAAATGGAATAACCAAGGATATGACAGTAGACCAGAAAGCCCTACCAGATGGAGAAGTGCAAGTCCAAAAAGAACGAATACCAATTTGTTAACTGCAGATTGTGACACACCCTTCAAAGGCTCACATAGTTTAAACATTAGTTCTAATTCTTTGATCAAAGTTGGCTCCACAGGTAGTATGATAAGTTATGCTGAGCTTCAACAAGATATATTTGTTGAATTAAACAATAGCACGACACAACTCTGTCGCCCAGAAACATTGTTGCTCAAAGATATGAAACAGAGATTATCAACTTCATCTTTTAACAGTGGATTACTTTAGATCCATAAACCTGTAGTAGATTTTGAACAATTGATATTAAAAGCCATTTATGATTTATTTTCTTCCTAAATACTTTATATACTTTCAAATGATAAAATATGTTTATTTTGTTCATAAACAGGTTTTAACGTTTAGTATAGAAGGTCGCTTCTATTTAAGTATCTTATCATTTTCCTCTCTGTCTCTAATTTTTACCATCTTCATGCATACAACATATCGATTTGCTGTTAGACTCCTGCATGATGGAAGCTTTGCATTCAACTTGCTTAACATCTTCAAAAACAAAATATGTGTAATGTATAAAACACAGAACTCTTTTATGCTTGGAAAGAAAGAAGCCATTATTCAGTCCCTGGAGAATAAAAATAGTATAACATTTTAATTTGTATTATAATAGAATAGTCTGTGGCTTTCAAATATATGCAATCTTTATTGATAAATGAACACTTTTATATACCCTGGACAGAAAGGGCACTTATGATGTCAATATGATGTCATGAACATATCAAAATTGACATAACTGAACTAAAATTGCCATTTCACACAAACATTTTGGACAATATAGATACAAGCTTAGATGTTACCTATTACAATCTGTGTAAAATATATCTTGTAGCAGCACATCATTTTGGGTGTCTTGGACCATATATAAATAAGATATCAAAGAGGCTACTTAGACAGTTTTTGTAGTTCTACACTAAATTCAGAAAGTGTAAAGCCTTAATGCAAATTTGTAAGACAAAATCTGACAGACTAATGTCTATTCCCACAATATCATTTCCATGCCATAATAATTGAAAAATGTCTAAATCTGTGATGCTGTTATTATTTCCTGAAAAGTAATATGTTTGATTATAATCAATCTGGACTATAAAATCACAAAACCTGAAAGGAACTGCCTTTAAAGCACATTCGAACCTTGATTTTACAAAGTTCGATTTGCCCCTCCATTAGATATGATACTTGTATCTACGTTGGCTATTCTTTTTATGAAGCAAAGCAGGACCAATTCGTTCAATTTATTTGAAATGAGTAATACTTGTGGAAAGGGCAGAAAAGTCAAATGTTTTAATACTATTGCAAGAGGACAGAGATTTAGATTATATGTACTCTAACAGATCTTTGAATGATTTAGTATCCACATCTGATACACACCACCCCTAGAGTATGTAGTACACAATAACTTTGAAGCCCGACTTTGACGACTTCAAAAATTGATGTTGATAATTAAGAAAGAGGATTCGTGGAGTACTTGGACGACACAGAAATATAAGGTTGTTTGTAATAACAACAATTGTATTTTATGAATTCAATACAGTGAAGGAAAATTGAGTTTTTAATTTTTGGTTGAGATTCCATAAGAGCACTCAAAATACCTATGATTATTGAGGATTTTCGCCTTGGTAAGTGTCATGGGGTGTGTGTCGAGTTTCCAAGTGGATTGTCAATAATAATATGAAGCAAGTATGATTGTTCAGTTTATTTAAGTTTTAAAGGTTGTAATATTGAAATGTTCTAGCACCAATTCTGCTGCTTCCAGAGAACTTTCACTCCAAAAGGATAGAGATTTAGAGTTAAATGCATTTGAAGCAACATATACTTCATCCTGTAAAGATGGTTTGACCATTTGTTTTTCAACATCTGGCATAATGTATCCAGGCAACCACTCCGACCATGCACCACCAATAGGATAAGCGTCCCAAATACCAATTACTCCTCCTACTGGTTTTGGAATAGTATGCATATCGATATTATAAATTGCTGCTAGATATTTATGTATGACGAACACAGTTTCAGGAGTGACAGAATGCACAGAATTACCAAATACACGTGGACCACGTTTTACAAGTTCTTCCCATAAGGTTACGTCATTATCCGAATAAACGGCATCTAAAACTGATATATTGGTGCCTGCAACAGGCCCGAAGTCATATGTGCGATGAATTGGTGTATCTGATATGGCAAATTCGGCATACATTTTACTGTTTTTCCACCACGGTTGGTCATAGGCTAGGAAGAATTTTACAGCGTGTGCGTCTCTTACGGATTTAGTTATGAGGTCCCTTATATTGTGTTGTTTCAACACAGACCAATTCAAATGCTCAAGTGCTAACCTGTTAATCGCTAAAATCACCTTTGTTGCACATTGATCCTGGGCTAAATGGTTCTGGAAGTAAATAAGCAAAATAAGTTTTCAAAATAACTATAGATAATTGATAGAACAAGACAATACAAAAGAAAACTAACAACATTTAACTGCCTTTTTTTTGTACAAATGTAGTATCAAATTTCTCAAAAGTATTTTACATAAATTATCTATTTAAATTATACGGTTTGAACTTAATGTAAAGGAGTATGAGAATATGATTTCTACTCTCATAAGGCAATGTAAAAAAACAGACCAAAATGGGAGTGAAATCAACACAAATGATATCAACAAAAAAAGAGTGGCACCTGTTGCAGAAAGAGGCAAATCGTCTCAATTTTGCGTCTAGAATCGAGTGTTACAATCATGAATTTGGGTAAATCGGGTATATATGCAAATGGATTAAATGAACAAGTAGTTTATATGACATGATAACTGTCTTTATTAGGTAAGTTAATGGAGTTAAATTTAGACTAAAACAGACTGAATCACAATTTGAAGAGTCAAAATGTTTATAAGCTTAAAACGCCTAGACCTGGAAAGACTTCAGGCTTTTTATCTGATACTTATTATTCTTGCAGTACATTAATATGATCCAAGACAATGAAGTTGCAATAATTTTTGTATTCCGTCCATATCTTCAAGGCAATTATTTGGAGTAAAACAATGATTGGTTGATTGATTGATTATTATGAGACAAAGTACGACCTAAAATGACAGGCTCGTGAAGAGAAGATGAGCCATTCCATTCTGAGGGTTACGAATTATGGACATTAAAAAGAAGATTTAACATGCAACAGTAAGAAAAAAAACTAATTCATGTAACCAAAGAGTTTGATTAGATCGACATGCGGTACCGTTAATTCTGAAATATTTGGACTTTATTATTTATTACTCAGTAAATAGAACTATTTATATCTCATTTCGTATATTATGTAATAAAATTGAAAATGGAAATGGGGAATGTATCAAAGAGACAACAACTCGACTAAAGAGTAGAAAACAGCCGAAGGCCACCAATGGATCTTCAACACAGCGAGAAAATCCCGCACCCGGAGGCGGGCTTCAGCTGGCCCCTAAACAAAAATGTGTACTAGGTCAATGAAAATGGACGTCACACTAAACTCCAAAACATATAAATGAACTAAAATTAAAAAATATACAAAGACCAACCCAATGACTGAGGCTCCTGACTTGGGACAGGCGCAAAAATGCGGCGGGTTTAAAAATGTTTTGTGAGATCTCAACCCTCCCCCTATACCTCTAGCCAATGTAGAATAAACAAACACACAGCAATACGCATAGTAAAATTCAGTTTAAAAGAAGTCCGAGTCCAATGTAAAATAGATAACAAAAGAAAGTAAGCAAAATGACAATGATACAAAAATTAATAAAGGACTACTAGCAGTTACTGACATGCCAGCTCCAGACCTCAGTTAAACTGATTGAAAGATTATGTCTTCATCATACGAAAATCAAGCACATTCCCTCCCGTTAGGGGTTTAGTATCATACAATCATAAAATATATGAGAAGAACATAACCCGTATCATCCCAAAAACTGCTTTTAGAATAAATGTATTTATGTGTTTACAAAACTGATTGTGATATGTTATTAAACATTAAACACAGGTACCAATGTGAAGGAAACTATCTCGTGTATGATATAGATTAAAGGGGCATAAGAGAACTAAAAAAAATAAAATATGATTTTTTTTTTGTTCAATCATTAATGAAAGTTAAATAGGGAAATAACATTTCGCTTTTAGCAGCCAATTTGGTTCAATTTTGTCAAAATAAGCCAAGAAACATCGCTGATGAATTATTCACTTGCAAGTGAATAATTCGACCTCATCGAATCCGTATTCATGTGACCTTCAATTTAACCCCTTAGCTAGACATGGGTTACGTATGTATTCATCTTTTAAAAGGAAAAGAATGTCAACATTGAAAAGGAAACAAAAATGAACCGATTTGTTGGCTGATTCGATCCACAAAAAATCATTCTTATTCAGGTAAAAACGATCGTAAACATATTTTTAACCTACAGTATGAAATCAAACAGACTAAGAAAAATCCAATTGCACGTGGTCACTATATAGATATAGGAAGATGTGGTATGAGTGCCAATGAGACAACTCTCCATCAAAGTAACAATTTATAAAAGTAAACCATTATAGGTCAAGGTACGGCCTTCAACACGGAGTATATGTTTATATTGATATGTATATTCATATCGGGTTATATGACCGTCGGCAGTCTTCGGAGGTTATCTCGATGGTTAATCAGATGGCATCTAGACAAAAATACACACGAAATGTTGATACATATTATCGAGTTCATGCACTGTTAATTGTTTATTTTAAACTTTAAGTAATTTGGATATACGTTTTAGTATGTTATAAATCAAACATGAGTATTTGAGTCAAATCCGAGAACACGAATTTGACAGCTAATGCCCCTTAAATCAAATAGAATGCGTTATAACACATTTATCAGTTAAGACTATCTACTATAGCAATATATGTATTCATCCGGTCTCGAATACCATTACTGTTATTTAATTCAATTCGGTTTCCGGTTTCAACGCTTACCAAGTATACGCATCCGGTATAGCTCCTTTTAAAATTCATGCGATTTCCTAAGTTTTTGTATGATATCTTGATTTGTATCTACTGTAATCTGTGTGTTACATTTTAATGTTGAGATTCTGTTGTGTCGTAGTTCTCCTCTTATATTTGATGTGTTTCCCTCAGTTTTAATTTGTAACCCGGATTTGTTTTTTCTCAATCGATTTATGAATTTCGAAAGCGGTATACTACTGTTGCCTTTATCTATCTAATGGATTTTTGAGATTTGAACATCGATAAACTTCTAGTGCCTCTGATCTTTCTTATAAATTTCTTCACATCTCCGTAATTTCCAATTCTATAACTCATTCAAGCCAAGACAATCTCAGCTAATTTATAAGGAAACGTACCAGACCATACATGTGTATAGTTATAATTTTAAAATATTGTGTATGTCGTATGAAACCAAATAGCTAGGCTGGCCTGTGTGTTTTTTTTTATTTCTTTTGCTCGAACAGATCTAAGGGTAAGGTGTTCAACCATTGCCGTAAATTTGTGAAATATTGCGACGTAATATAAATAATATTTTGGTGTCATTGTTCTGTCTTACGTGAAGTCAGTTAAAAATAGAATTCCATAGACGAGTTTATTAACGAAACATATGCGCAAGTGTATTTATCATAATTTCGACACAAAACATTTCTATTGAAAAACAGAACATTGCATAATGGGTAACAATGTAAGTCAGATGCCAGTGAAACAACCAGAGTAGCAAAATGAAATAGAACTTACTCTGTGGTTATCAAAATGAAGCTGGTATGTGCCATCATGGTTCTTAGTTATTCCCTTTAAGTTGTAATGTAAGAATACATGGTGTCTGAAAGTTATCAAAATATTAAATTATTATTTTTCTATTAAAAACTGTCGCACCTACAGAGTAAGTATACATATCAAAATATGTGTTTTATTGACAAAATATTAAATAAGTTTAGTGAACGTGTTTTTTTAACAGACAATCAGTATCCCTTTGGCAAATAACTGTGATTCTCATCTCACTGACTTCTTCCCAATGGTAAACACATTTTGAACTGAAATGGTCATTTGTATCTCCACAGTTCTTAAACGACTGAACAACAAATTATAAAGTCATGTTCAGTCTTTCAGTTAGTTTTCAAATTTATTCATTGGAGTTACTAGTAGTTCAGTACAGTCCGTACAATTCGCTTGCCGTCAATTAAAATATGTTCAGTAGTTAGATCATTCGTTATAATGACTAAGTATCTCATTACTACCACAAAGCTAACTCGTTAAAATGAGTTTGTTGATTTGTTATAACGATCTAATAACAGAAACGAGATTTATTATAACGACTAAGTCACAAGTTTCTAAGTCGTTAAAACGAGAGTAAATAAGTCGTTATATCTATTTAGCTTAGTCGTTATAAAGAGTTAGTTAAGTCGTTAAAACCAGTTAGCTAAGTCGTGAATACGATTCAGCTTAGTTACTTTAACGATTAAGCTAAGTCGTTATAACGAGTAAATTAGTTGTTAAAGTGAGTAACCTGAGTCGTTGTAAAGAGGTACTAAGTCGTCAAAACTTACTTAAATAAAACTACACCCTGACACTAACTGGCATCAATGGTGAAAACTTTGCATATTATATCAGCTCTCGATATGCGTAAAATCTCTAAACTTAAACATGAGAGTATATGTAACTTAGAAATGATCATTTTCCAAGACCAGGAATTTTAAAGTAAGATATAATAGTTGTTCATCAGATTATATCTGAACATTATTCTTTGACATTTTTGCAATAGATATACTAGCTATAATTTGTTTTTTAAATAATTTTCAATCATTGTCTGCCTTTGAGAATATATTTGCCAAAAAAGTGTTTCTTACTTGCTGCTTGCATTCTTGAATTGATTTATCAGTCTTTTTGGTATAGCACTAAATCCTTCTTTGATAGTTTTCATATCATAAGAAGATTCTCCTGGAGTAATTGGAGAAGATGCTGGTAACGCATACGCTGCAGAGGTGGTACCAAAGTCAGACAAAAAACTGTTGATATCTTTGATATAATGCGCGAGTTCTGTGCTAATCGTCTTAGCAAATACAGCTTGTATGCTTGTAAAATATCAAATAACTATAAAATATCAAATAACTATAGAATATCAAATAAGTGTACATTTTAAAAATAGTCACACTAACAAAAACTATATAATTGTTCAAGTAAGTGATCATTCTTTTGGTAGCTGCATTTCGAATGTTTTATTGAGTTTTAGTTTTACGGCATATGATCTCTTTGAGATAAAGAACGGCAATAAAAGCGCTGTTTCTTTAATTTTGGTGTTTTTTTTTTTTGGTGTGCAAGTACTGATTTTGTGTCGCGGATGGATACCCCAAGGCAAGGTTTGTTCGCTCATAAGTCTGTTTTAACCCCACAATATTGTGTGTCTGTACAAATTCAGGCAATCATGTGTTTTGGTCTTTGTTTGATCGCCCATTTTTGGGAGTGGAGTGTTGGTGTTTCGTGTAGTCTGTTGTGCTGTCCAAAACTTTTGGCGATTCCTCTTAAAAAGTTTAACAAAAATCACCAAAAGTTTTGGACAGCACATCAGATCATACGAACAACCAACACATTTATAATATAGAAGCCATACCACAAACGAAAATGCCATTGAATTCAGATATTCATGTTTAATACTTTAAAAGTTTAGTGCATTTTTATTTTGTAAAACTTAACGTTTGGAACCGTTAGACAGACTCAACATAAAAGCTTTTACATTCCAAATAATCTTTTCTATGAATCAGACCAAAAACTACAAACAAATAAATTTTGATACTAATAAGTGGACAGCGGAAGGTTTAAGACTCATTTTAAATTCCAGGTGCAACTTTTTTCAAATTCATTTGAGCAAATCGTTTCAGAAATAATTGTGTTACAGAACTAGCAACGTACCTTTGTTTGTATAGTTCAAGTCCATCTTGGGTCTTCAGATGAAAGGAATCTCTATGTTTGTGTTGTAAATAGTCAGTATTATTGACAAAAATTTCCCTAAAAAAAGAAATAATGGCAATGTCATCGGCATGTCCTTACCATCTGCTACATTGCAATTCCTTGTTATCGTTAAAACCAACAGATGTAACCTTTTTTACAGCTGTTTATACCATTTGTCTATCAAATACCAAAATATTTCAGATTCATAAAAACAGAGGTAAGATATCTAATTCTCTGTTTTAACGATTACCATATCTCTTACCATATTAGTTTCCGGTATGGTATTTTTTCCTCTGGTTTTAAATGATATGGCATCTTGCTACCAACTTCATTATATCTCATGTGAACTCCACGCAAAAACATTAACGTGGAGTCTGAAGCTCCGTAACCCAATGGAAAATCAATGACAGTAAGACCAAGTTGTCGCGCTGTTTTGTTTAATAGTTGGTGAGCTGAAAGAAGAAACTTATTTGTGCTTTAACGAAAAAATAACATATTCTCATAATTTGCTTCTCATTTGAAAAATATTAATATTTTTTTGATGCATCTGTCGAAATATATTATCTTAAATAATATTATATGATAAAAGGTCTACTAGTACTTTTTATAATTAAGAACATAAACGGTACCAATTGTACTGCACTACATGAACAAATCGACAATAAATGTCAGTGATGATTGAGGCCAAAATATTTAATTGCATAAAAGTTCAAATCTGTCTGAGAACCGCAATTTTTTGTCATGCAGTGTTTAATTCTCTCAAAATTTCAAGCTTTAAAATAATTTTCCATTACTCAAAAACACACTTATTAACTGTAACTATTTTGTTTCATTGATGTTTTCCTTCTTTTTGTCAGTCCAGGAAAACGCTGTAATCACAATGCAAACGTATCTGCATCTTTTATTTTGCTACCTTTCGATACCAATTTAAGAATGACCATTGAGTAAGCATTTGAAAATTAAAAGTACGAAAAAGAGAGACGAAAGATACCAGAGGGACAGTCAAACTCATAGATTGAAAATAAACTGACAACGCCATGGTTAAAAATAAAAGACAAACAGATAAATAATAGTTCAGAAGACACAACATAGAAAACTGAAGACTAAGCAACACGAACCCCACCAAAAACTGGGGGTGATCTCAGGTGCTCCGGAAGGGTAAGCAGATCCTGCTCCACATGTGGCACCCGTCGTGTTGCTTATGTTATTACAAATACGGTAAATAGTCTAATTCGGTAGGTCACATTCGTGTAAAGGGAAGGGTATTGTAGTTACGACATAAGGAACATATCCGATATCATCTGTGAAACGGTTATTCCATAACGGTCAACCAACTCGTGATGGTGTCCGTAAAATTTACGAAGTGACTATCATACCATACATTCGTTTTCAAAGAAATATGCCGTTTATGTATCAACCTAAACATTACTAGTTCTAAGTAGATATAAGAAGATGTGGAATGAGTGCCAAAGAGATAACTCTCAATCCAAGTCAAAATTTATAAAAGTAAACCATTATAGGTCAAAGTACGGTCTTCAACACGGAGCCTTGGCTCACACCGAACAGCAAGCTATAAAAGGCCCCAAAAATTACTAGTGTAAAACCATTCAAACAGGAAAACCAACGGTCTAATCTATATAAAAAACGAGAAACGAGAAACACTTATGAACCACATCAACAAACGACAACTTATGAACATCAGATTCTTGACTTAGGACAGGTCCAAACAATTGCAGCGGTTTTAAACGTTTTAATGGTACCAAACCTTCACCCTTATCTGATACAACATAGAAAGACACACTATAAAATATCAATTGAAATGGCTTAACTCAATCAAAAGACATATTAACACCTGTGAACATACACTGAACAAATAAATTTGATCTATGATACAATGTAAATACAAAATAAATAAACTAAGGGAAGAATAATTAAAGTAACATGTTATACCGCTTTGAAATGTTAAACAATTTAAGAAAAACAATATGCTTGAACAAAAATATATATCAGCCATTTGCAATTACTTTAAACACAGGAAAATGAAAATAATTTTGTTGTTAGGTATACGTGTACAATTCAAATGGAGAAAGGAAATATTTTTACAAAATAAATAATTTTGATCTTCATAGTACGAAGAAGTGAAAATTTATAGTAATACCAAACACTTATCAAAGCTGGTATAGAGACCAGATATAACCCTGAACAAGTAAACATTAAATAACAAAAAAGTATTACAATTAGTATCAACAGGTCAAATAAACAAGAAAGTACGATTTGAGAGTACTCGCAGTTACTGACAGCTACTTAAAAGCAAAAAACACTTAATAATAAAAAAATCATGCATCAGAGACTGAAATCAACTAAAACACATCCAAGGGATATAGTATTTTAACGTCATGGATAGTCAAAGAAGACATGACTTGTGCAATGCCAAAAATAAATGTATCGACAGGCAGTAGGATAGTTAGGAGTTAACCTCTTTATAGATCAAAATGAATGTGGGTGTGTCTTTATACATCCCTTTTGAAAAGAATACAAATTTAGTTATGTTTTAATTTGCTGATGACAAAATCGATATTAGTGCCAATGTAAACTATATTCAAAGATCTAATTACAACATTGGTAAGATAACCTTTACTATTAAGTTTGTTTAAAGGTTCGATGAGTTTACACGGATCACATAGTGATTTCCAAGGTATAGTTGTTCTCAGGTAAAATACAAGACAATTTTGTTGTATTGTTTAGATTCTTCTGGGTATTGTGATAATGCTTAAACGCATACATTAAAAAATCAAAAATCTACATACATGATTCATGGAAGCGCATAGCACCAAGTTCTGCATTGAAACCTTTAACACCATTTATATGGCTTGTAAATATTCGTCCACCGATACGATTTGAATACTCATATACTGAAATTGATTTATTGCTATTTCGAAGTCGCCATGCAATAAATGATCCAGAGATTCCAGCACCTATTATTGCAATGTCATCACACCCTCTTTTGGATACATCTGTAGAAGTAGATTATTTTATATAACATCATATGATAAGACTAAAATCTTTCGAAAGCTTTTATATTTTTGGATGATTTTAGGAAATATTGTGATTCAAAGTCTTTCTCAATTGAAATTTGCTGTTGATATGACATTGGAATAGTATAAATGTATCAAAAACGTAGCAAGCGATGTCGACGCATCTGATCTCCTTCCGCCAAGAATTCATACGATTCTAACTATTTTTAATTCCAATTTTTGTTTTTCTTTTTGTATCTTGACTGTTCGGTGTGAGCCAAGGCTCTGTGTTGAAGGCCGTACTTTGACCTATAATGGTTTACTTTTATCAATTGTGACTTGGATGGAGAGTCTCATTGGCACTCATACTACATCTTCTTGTATCTATGTTTATAATGACGCCAGTATACTACTCATATATATATCTGAAATATGAATTGCACTAAGCTATCGAAAGGTTGCAACTGCCTCAAAGATTGTTTTTCTGTTCTGTTTGATGCATTTTGGTTTTGTTGTCTTTTAAC
The DNA here is from genome assembly GCA_017311375.1 of Mytilus coruscus. Taxonomy (NCBI): domain Eukaryota; kingdom Metazoa; phylum Mollusca; class Bivalvia; order Mytilida; family Mytilidae; genus Mytilus; species Mytilus coruscus. Next base: position 30,682,335 of record CM029603.1, read on the forward strand.
GTATTGTGTGTTGGGCTTCTAAACTTGTGACCACAAGAAGAATGTGTTGAGGTTAAACATGTGTGTGAGCTCCCAACCCTCCGACAACTTTTTTGTAAAGATTCGCATAACGGATGATATGTGCATAGCAAAATACGCTCACCCATCGCAACCGGTCTTGCTCCTTTTTAGAGTTAATGCAATTCCCTCAGTCTTTGTTTGTTTTCTAGCACATCAGTAAACAACTGACGCCTACATTTTTAAGCAGACTCAATTAAGCGTAGATTTGAAATATATTTTGTCCTTAAATGTATTTCGGTAAAAGCGCCTATCGATTACAGGTGTTTTATTTTTGTTAACGAGAAAACTTGTAAGTGTCTGAATAAAAAGTTTTAAGACCAAGTTAAAATCAGCTTAATCAAAATTCAAATGACGTCTTACGCGAGATTTTCAAAGCATTCATAACTATTTTTACTAAATTGAAAAGTCGGAAGAGATTTTTCAAACGCTTGTCAGAATATATACAAACGAATAAAAAGATATTTTGGGTACTATATAATCAGACAGCAACCTAACAATACAAACAATCTAAAGTACATTTAAAGGTCAAAGTACAGTGTCAAATAAAAGACAGGTTTCTATACAATATGCTCTAAGTTCTTAATTGTTACGAGTATGAAGATTTGTGAATAATTTAAACACAAATAATCTTTTCCATTAATGACAAGCACACGCATACACACACACGATAGTTTTACGTGCAGAAGGATATGCATGCTTACTTTTCATCAGCAAGTGATATTGTTCCTAGTTTGTAAAGGAGTAGGTATTGACCGAACTTTGTATAAAACGCTTTCTAAATGTGTGTTGTCTTTTTCGGATTTTTAAAAGTGCGTTTTGGTCTAGGGTTGTCCTGTGGATTAGTCCAGCGTTAGTCTATTCATTCTAAAAAATATTTTGACCAGACAAGAAAAAAGTCTTTTACATGTAATATTCGATTTAGTGTCTTTTCAGCTTCCTATGTGTCTTTGAAACCCAAAGTATAGAGCGTTCATACATAATCACCACTTGGAAATCAGGAATTTAAAGCAGTGCGAGTTTGAATTCAGTCGACAAATCGCGAACAAAAGACGGCGCGAACATTTTCCGGTTTAAAGTAATCGAAACCACTTCATTAGATCATTCTACCTGCATTTGTTGTATGGCTAGCTTCTCCGGTGCCAGGAACTCCCGAATCATCGATAACAACTGTATCACTAAACAATGGATCTGTATCTGCTATTTCGTCAAAGTTCACTGCAAATAAATTAAAAGATAGTCATCAGAAGCATAATGGTGAGTCATTACAGCATGGCAGAGAAATATATAATAGGAGAGTCAATGTATAACAGTAATGACCAATTCTAAAATGAATGAAGGTGTCAAATTTGTTTTTCAATCAGATAATTTTATTAGTTTTTCCGATTAAGCAAATTGATGTTTTTAATATCATACAATAATGACTTTACTAAATGGCAACTCACGGACTATATTGTTCTAATGATAAGATAAATGAAACACATAATTTGATATAATTTCCAATACACTACAATTATTTTTGCCCTATGATGGCTTCCAAGCCTACTCCCTTGATCTTTATAAGATGGCATATAAAAACACTTCAATACGTATTTTGCACTCATGTCTAACGTACTCATTCAATAGAGAAAATATAGTTGAATCTCGTTAATTCTAGCACAGATAAATTAAATTGTTGATAAAACGAAACTTGGTTTCTTTCAGTATATAATTTTTTTTCTCTAACATCTTTTAAGGTCGTATGAAATTATTTTGTATCTTCAATTCGAAATAAGGAGAATCTATTGTAATGGTTGCTATGGACAATGAAAGTAATTAGAAAAATGGAACAATTTCCTTATATCCAATCACTTTTACCTAAACGCCAACATCATTTTCATCTAATTTGTATTTATAACTTGATAATCGTGTTTGATAATCGCGATCGTGTCAAATGCAAATTGTATTATAATTTTTAACTTTAACCCAAAGAACTATAGTTGCGGCGACTTTGACTGTAAATACAAAACAAAAACAAAACAGACTATGGGCATACTTAAACAGGTTCAGCTTGTGCTGCCATCACTGAGCACATTTTTTGCAAAGATTTAGAAAAATTGGTTGCTGTATATTTTATTTGTTTTCGTTTATTGTTTATTGTTTTGTACATTAATTAGGCCATGGGTTTTCTCGTTTGAATTGTTTTACATTTGCCATTCGGGGCGTTTTATAGTTTGGTATTAGGTATGGGTTTTGCCTATTATATAAGGTCATATGGGAATCTTGGTGTGACGTCATTTAAATGACGACGTATGTGAGATTTCGTGAATTTATTCATAAAACAATATGCTTATTTCTTATGAAATAAATAAACTATTTTGTCTAAATTTAATCTTTTGTAAAGACTTTTCAAACACTAGCAAGATTTAACCACAGAAGAATAAAGGAAGATTTGGTGTATACGTTAATGAGACAGCCAACCAAATAACACAATTAACCAAAAGACATCTACAGGTCAAAATATAGTCTTCAATAAAAGCCAGGTATCTATACAATATGTAATGCTCAAAATCTTCCCGATTCTACAGAAGTTGTGCATAAATTAAACAGAATCTATCAAAGACATTGATTTTATGCAGTATTCCTTATTCTTAACAAAATACACAAGTAGAAAAATTTATATTTTGTTATTGAGTAGGCAATTCTAAAATCGCTATATGCCTTTTTTGTGGCAACGGTTGTGCAATGTGAAGAAGTGAAAGTTTAGTTACTTTGATGCTTGTAATGCAAAATAGTAATAAATATTCTGGTACGATCTAGATTTTGCCAAAAAGTGTTGACATCAGTTTATTCTCAAAGACCGTTAGATGATCTTTAGTTTTTGTGTATACATCGGGTTCTTTGATTGTTTTGACATTGACGTTTGTCTCATTTTTCCTTTTGTATTGTAGTTTTCTAAAATGAGGTTTCGGTTTGAAATGCGTAAAAACATTTCAAAGGTAACAGGCTTATAATGTTTGGTACGCCAGACGAATCAAAACATGAGGAAGACAAATCCAAAGTACTTAGTTTAAGAGCCTTAAAAACCGAAAATTACGAAACAGTTGTGCCAATATATGCCTAAAGTAGAAAAAAACCTAGAGTATTTTGAATAATTAGTCAATATGCAGTTTGTACAATTATTGATACTTATCAAACAGTTAACCAAATGTGTTGAATTTTAAAATCTAAGACCAAAGTCAAGGCTGATAAATACTAGTAGCATATGTGCCAATGCAATTTTGAATAGTTAAAGAGACATCTAATGATTGTTGTTGTCTTGGTTATTAAGTTTCAATTATTCTTCTTGATCATACTTTTAATTACCATCTGAAATATTAAACATTTTGTATATATGATGCTCTACTCTAATCACACAAACACATATTCAACCGATCAAAGTGCATTCAGTAATATCCATCCGAATATAAATGATAATTGCCGATCAATATATTAATTCATTATTTTCCAGCAAAGTCATAAAAATGCACCATTAAGATCGTTGCAATAGAGTTTAAATGGATTGTTTAAATGTACGACTTACCATTTGGATTATTTTCATCAAGCAGAACAGCTTGTAATAATTCACATTGTGTCTTGGTCCATGTGAAACAAAGTAGAAATAGAATAAACTTCATTCTGATCTTTTGAAAATATCGGCTACAATAAATACTGCGAACACGTTTAAATCTTTTATAGAATAACAAGACTCTGTTTTAGTTTAGGTGTAACTGAGATATGACCGAATAGGAACATTTTGGGAATAGAAACGCGATAACCTTGTCTGTGTCAATCGAGTTATGCCAGTTCGTAAAATTTTTCAGTTCATAATTGATAGAAATGCTTAAAATAAATGCCGATAAAAGGTGACAATGTTGGTCTTCGAATAAAGCTATCTTTATACGTTAATATGTCGTAAATAAGATGGATGAAAATAAAATTCTACGCAAGTTGTCAGAAACAAACACACAATTGTAAGCTTTAATCGTTCAACCCTTTATCCCATACAATTTAAAGCACGTTTTAAAAACTATTTGTAAGAACTGGTAATGTTATTCATAATGGAAAAGTTCTTTATCATACACGCATTTGTAATAAGAAATAAGAAATGCATCGTATCCGATAATTCTTGTTTTGTTTATTTTAACGTACGTTTCTTTTATTATGTTAAAATTGAGAATGGAAATGGGGAATATGTCAAAGAGACAACAACCCGACCAAAGAGCAGACAATAGCCGAAAGCCACCAATGGGTCTTCAATGCAGCGAGAAAATCCCGCACTCGGAGGTGGTCCTCAGCTGGCCCCTAACTAAAATTGTGTGCTAGTTCAGTGAAAATGGACGTCACACTAAACTCCAAAACATATAAATGAACTAAAATTAAAAACATACTAGACTAACAAAGGCCAGAGGCTCCTGACTTGGGACAGGCGCTAAAATGCGGCGGGGTTACACATGTTTTGTGAGATCTCAACCATCCCCCTATACTTCTAGCCAATGTAGAATAAAGAAACACATAGCAATACGCACAGTAAAACTCAGTTTAAAAGAAGTCCGAGTCGCCTTCTAATAGCTGGAGATTCGATTTTTTAAAAAGTAGCGTATCGTTCGTTAATGCCAAATAATAGTAAGTTACAGAAAATAAATTCATATTCAGTAGTGAAATATATATTCGTAAACTTTCTAAGTGAAAAAGTTTCCGTAGTGGAATGATCTGTATAAAAGGTTTGAAAATGTTAAACTTTACAATTTTCAATCAAATCGTTTCATATTTGTGTGCAATATTTTCTACATAAGAAAATGCCTGTACCAAGTCAGGAATATGACAGTTGTTGTTCATTCGTTTGATGTGTTTTTGCTTTTGATTTTGCCATTTGATAAGGGACTTTCCGTTTTGAATTTTCCTCGGAGTTCAGTATTTTTGTGATTTAACTTTTAACATCTGAAATATATGTACAAAAAATGTATGTCTAACATGGGATATATCTTTAAAGTACATATAATATAAAGAAGCAAAATCAAACACTAATGAAATCGAAATGATAAATGTTTAGTCTTGACATCATTTTTACTGAGTTTTCTGAAAGACTAAAGGTTAATGTTCTTTTATTTTCCCAGACATTCCAGTTGTGTCATTGATTTTGTCCTCAGTAACTTATGTTCGTGTTTCTATAACTGAAATAGAAATAGTCAATGGTTCAGATGGAAAACATGATAAGTTCTAGGTCTTTAACTAAAGATATGAACCAAATAAATATGCATGTGATCGCCGAATGATAACAATGAACAATTATGCCAAGACGCACGTAATCTTCAAATGAAAACTAGATTCACATTTAACAATGCCGAACAAGTAGGTAGTTCATTTTAATATGACGTCATTCTATAGATAAGTTCTATAAGATCAAGCAACTATTTGCCTTTTCGTGTTCCCTTTTCACGATAAAAAAAACCTTCCGGTCTATTTTACAATTACAGACCTGCTGCAACATTTTCCTTATCATTCAGAGTCAGTCAATTGGTTGAATTTGACTAGCATATCAAGTGAGTAAGCTATACCTAATCAAGTTCCATTCATAAAATTAAGCGAAATGAGATTTCTTTACTTAGATCAAGTACAAATAACAGCTTCCCACCCAAGTCTCGAGCAAAGTTTACCCTCAAAACATTATTGGACTTTTTAAATGATAATACTACAGTGAGAAATATCTATAAAGAATGCTATATACATAGTCTTAGGTCAAAATTGTTTCACCTATCTTTTTCATATTCACCAAGTCAGGAATATGACAGTTGTTGTTCATTCGTTTGGTGTGTTTGTGCTTTTGATTTTGCCATTTGATTAGGGACTTTCCGTTTTGAATTTTCCTCGGAGTTCAGTATTTTGTGATTAAACTTTTTTCATAAATAAACACATTCGTAAAAACATTGTCAAAACTGATTTTAGTGAAATTTGATATTCAAATTTGTCTTTAAACAGTGATTTCCTGTAAAGTATTAATCGAAGACATATTTCGTAATAATTGCAAGAAACCGAGGTATATCTTTATTTGGACAAAAAATAGCTCAAGGGGATATATTTTTTATTAAAAGTGTGTTTTAAATAAATTATACAGCGGAATTTTCAATTGATGAGACTGTTTTTTTTTTTTTTTTTTTTTTTTTTTTACCTCTGACTGTAAGTTGCAGAGATATGGATTGTTTCCCTGAATAGATTAAATAAAAAACTTTAATTGACAAGAAGAACGTGTTATTCTTATTTGTAATTAGTGAGTAATGTTCTCTAAATGTGTGCTTAATGGCTTGTACATACTTGCTTGGAACAATTTCTTTTTCATAACATGAGAACAATTCTTTATTTATATCAATTTCACGTGACTATCAACTATTTTTTGTTTTCTTTTTGTTTATTTTCCTGCTACATTTCGGGAAGTAACACTAATTCATTTTTGCACGGTACGAAGCTTTTATATTATATTATTTTCATACAATATGCACGCCATTTTGAAATCATTACTTATCAATTATAGTTAGTTCAAATAGGTTTCCTAATGATGTGGCTAAGATTCGTTGGAAAAAAATAATAATAAAATTGGAAGCATTTACGGAGAGAAGAAATTTGATACGGAGGATCATGAACCGGATTGAACAAAATAACAGTAGGAGTATTCGATACCCGATCGACAAATAAATTGCTATAGGATCAAGTAGAATAAATATTGTTGGATAAGTGCCGATAGTCAAAATTGACACCTATATCATTATGCATTCCCTTTGCTCTCTTTGTATTATACCCGATTTGGTTTTTCATATTATTTTTCAAGTATGATGTTTAATAACACATCAACAGTCAGTATTGCATGATATGCGAAATGAGATATAAATAATTGTGTTCATTATTGCGTGTACTCAGTGCTGACCGATATATAAGTACTTGTATTAGAGATTTATTTGTTATAGTACGTGATTTGATAAGATATCATATTTAACAATTTAGAAATCATGAGTTTATAAAGTACAACAAAACAACACGCAAGTATATGTCAGCTCACACTATATGTCTTACCATACCATCTATAAGGGCATGGTTAACTTAAAGCATCCATTTATGTGTAACTCTCGCTGTGTACTTAAGGTGACTATACAGTCGATGCTATCAATTGAATTCTACCTGAAACAACTAAATTCATTAGAGCGAGTAAAGATATTTCAGAATTAACGGTTTTGAGTATCAAAGAGATCCGGATAGAACCTCCTTTGTTTAATGAATCATTTGGGAGTCTATTTTACTTCAACAGTTTGAAATCACTGTTAACACTAGGGTAACGAGTTCGAACCCAGCAAGGTGCGTTAGACTCCGATCTTAATTGACTGAGTTTGCCAGTTTACTTACCGAAGGTCGGTGGTTTCTCCAGTTGTTCCGGCTTCCTCTACCAATAAAAAACTGGCCGCCATGATGTATCGAAATGAAAAGAAAGTGGTGTTGACTACCAACAATCACTCATTTAACCTTACATTATCCCTAATTCGTTACCATTAGAAATGATGGCGCTCATTTTGCTCCCTTTTATGTCGCATTTAGTGTTATGTAACTATAATATTAAAAATATCTTAATTCTAAATGAGAGTTTTCGAAAAAGAACAAATAAAACTAATAAATACTTATGAAATAATAAATTAACTCAACATCAAAAACACTAAAACAAAAGCTAGCGTAAATTTAGGAAACTGCATCTTCGATCGATATTGACCACAAATGATTGGTCAATTTTTTTGCTGAAATTGGCAAATTTTTATACACAGATAACATTTAATTTCTGAATTTAAATCAATTGTAGAATTCATATGGTTTTATCTCATGGTATTTGAGTAAGTGATTATCCGAATCTTAGCTGCAAGGTCTTTTATTGTATGTATAACGAAATATGGCCTAGATAGGGAAAAGAGGAGTTTGCGCACATGAAAACTTATTTAAACAAATCACAATGTGTGCCTGTAAAGATTGTCGTTTGTTGCTCGTTATCTTTTTTCTATGTTTATTTTTATAGAAAGATTCGGATGTCTGTGAGGTTTCTTGTACTCTTCAATATTTTTTGGTAATAACTGTTATCCTTTTTATGTATTTCAAAGATAAACAATGTTTCATAAGGGAGATAATTCAGATACTTAATTTATTTTATTTTTTAAATTTACCTTTCTTGTTATGTACCAAGGAAACAAGAAGGTTGTCGGATCCCATTTTCCTTTTTCTTTCTGAAATCTTTTATAAGCTAACAGAGAGGCGGAAGATACAGTATACCAAAGGGATATTCAAACTCTTATTGACAACGAGAAGGCAAAAAAAGATTAACTACGAAAAGAATACGTTTTACAAAACACAAAATAGAAAACTAAAGACTGAGCAACATGAGCAACATGAACCTCACCAAAAACAGGAAGCGATCTCATGTGCTCCGGAAATTTTGGCAGATCTTGCTCCTTATCTGGCATCCGTCGTGTTGCTCATAAAAACCTTGGTTTAATAGCTTCCTTGTGAGCAGCAACCCTTTTTAAAAGAAAGAATGATAGGAAACACAAGCTACGGAGCATCGTATCAATTTGGAGATATATACTACATATGCAGGAGTTGCCTGAATGTTGCTTCATAGAAATGTAACGTTCACAATCTGGAAGCTAAAATCATATGTTTTGTCGTAAAGTTATGCTGTTAACCGATCCTCAGTGTCAATTTCTAGATGTAAGTCAAGATAGGAATGTATCTGTGGTATCCTTTATTTCAAGTTCAATGGGATAGATGCGTTGAACATAGTCACCAAAATTTCAATTATTTAGTAAGAGGTCATCATCTTTATAACAGCACGCAAAGTTAAACGATAAAACTAGCTTCTTTTTATACTTCCTTAGAAGCTCCTGTATGAAGTCTGCTTGATATTAATAAGAGAGAAGAGGATCACAGTTGGTTCCCATAGAAAGGCTTATTGTTTGTTGAAAAACACGTCTCCCAACAAAAAAATATATTATCAATCAGTAATAAGCTATCTTCTATCTTTTATTTTAAAAAAATTTCATCATTCAGTTTTCTTTATAGTTATGCTTTTGTCGTGAATAACCCTACAAAATAGATATTTTGATAAATTTGCATTATCTGTAGTGTTAAAATAAGCCTGGTGAAGTATGCTTTATATATAAGTTACAAACAACGCGATATAAACAACATTTTTCCAAAGTGTATTTCGAAATTTGTTTGTTCATTTTCACATGCTATCTTTTATAAGTTAATTAAATTACATATTTCCACATTTTACAGTCATCGTTTTGCCGAGGATCTAGGATCTAGAGCTGCTATAAAAACGTACAAATTTAACCTTAAGAATGTATTAGTATTTGATATGTAACCAATGTTCACGTCTTCAATAATTACGTTTAACTAAATAAAATCGACGTATGTAGCTCAGCACGTGAGTTGAATTTATTGATCTTATATAAGCAAAGCTGTTTGTTTAAGTTATAAGTAAACTTATTTTCATGCTAACGTTCGAACCTATGTCAGATCATTCGTTTTTCCGGCGCCATTTGCTTTAATTTATTGTCCTTGCAGTGATGAATCTTTTGTAGACAAAACGCGCGTCTGGCGTATAAAATTTGAGTCCTGGTATCTATGAGGAGTTTATTTACAACCACTGGGTCGATTCCAGTGCTAGTGGACGTTACCTCCTCGATGGGGTCACCAGCCCAATAGTCAGCACTACTGTGTTGATATGAATTATCATTTATATGGTCATAATAATAAATTAGCTGTTTACGAAACTTAAATTTTTTCGAAATTCTGAGGATTTTCCACCACAGGAATAGATAACCTTGGCTGTATCTTTGGCCTTTTTAACTTTTTCGAGCTTCACTAATGAGGCTTTTTGTAAACGAAACGCGCGTCTGGCGTAAACAATTTCAGTTCTGGTATCTATGATGAGTTTATTCATTTTAAGTTTTGTCTTCCATTTTTCTTCAACAGTGATTGCAAGCTTATTATTTCCATAACTTCGTTGATGTCGTTACTCAAAGCTCAAAAAGACATTGGTGAGGGTTTAAATCGGAAGGATTTGAACAAAATCTTCGGAAGATCTTGAAAATAAGGTTAATAAAAAAGACAAAAGTAATAACAATATAACATAATATTCATTCATTTTAACGTTATATGGCATTTAAATTACTTACAAATGGTGGGAGTCATATCTAATTTACTGATCCGAAACTGGTTGTTACAATAATATAAAACGTATTTCTGAACATGTAATGCTTAAAGACGTCCCTAAGTATCGACATGGCTGCTTAGGTATTTATGTATCAGGAAATGCTTGAATAAACAAATTTGTTTTCGTTAAAAAAAAAAGAAAAAAAAAGACGGCTTAAAATATCAATCTCGAGTACTCATAAAAATAAATGAATAAGAAGGACATTTTACCCAAAAGTGAAATTCTATAGGATCTTCTAAAATAAAGTTATGCATTGTCTATCAGATACAACATAATTTAGTGTGCATTGAATGAGGATGTCCTTCAACTCAAAATATAAAACATGTACAATTTGTAAATTTGTATAAAACTATCTTCAATAGTTTGGCAGATAGCATTGATTAATATTGTAAAGGTGTCATGTGTAGCAGGATATGTTTATCTTTCCGGAGCACCTGATATCAGCCCAGTGTTTGGTGAGGTTCGTGTTGCTCAGTATTAATTTTGTATGTAGTGTTTTGCAGATTGTTGTTTATCGTTGTTTGCCATAATTTTTTGTGGTCTGTTTTCGACTTATGAGGTGTTTCTTTTTTAAATTAATAGATGAATTTAACATTGAAATAATTCATCTAAGTAGATTATATAGACTCTTCAAATTAAAAATTTTACTTAAGAGTGTCATGTTTTAACTTTTTAATTCTGACCTCGTTATTAATGTTTGGACCTTTTATACTAACTAAATGGTATCAGGTTTTCTCATTGTTGAAGGCTATACGAAGACCTTAAACTGATTATATCCATGTCATTCAAACAATGATGAATAGTTATGTCAATTGAAATCATACCACATCTCCTTATTTCTATCATTGGCAATTTTTCAATTAAAACAAAATTTTATTTTAATCATGTGAACGTTTTATGGTGTTCCGTGGTTGGAAACCCCCGCCCCCTCCTTTTCAAAATGGCTGGATCCTTGCCTGTCTATATTTATATAGACTTTCATAATTTGCAAACTGCGTGTAGCTCTAGGTTATCTTTGAGTGTGCTCCTCTAGAAATTTAACCTTAATTTTCCAATATATTAATCTAACTTATCACTGTGTTGTTCATACTGTCTATCATCTAAACATAAAAAATAAACCAATGATTTAAAGAAAAAAACTTTATTCATAAAATATAAAATATAAACTGGAAGAAATATTTATATGAATGCATAAATAGGAAATAGTAACATTGCATTTTTGATATAATTATATTTTGATTTTAACAATGGTTTAATCACATTACTTACTGGCAAATTTTAAAATATTACCTTTTTGTGCTGATGCGGCGTAAAGCAATCAACAATCAACAACAATCAATAAAAAATAGCATAAGGCAGTCTTCAAAGAGATATAACAGTTAAAAAAAATTCTGTACTATAATTGACTATGTAATTACCATGGCAAAATATACGAAGATAGAATCATTCCCTCTCCGTCTTGATTTTTCAGTGTCAAAACTTTATTTAATGAGATTTCTGGCTATTTTCTCTTATTGTGTAAGATGTTTTCACAAAAAGTGAAAAATAAAATGTGTCACTCCTCCTCTTAATTGTTCAAAAATGAGAATCTGGGAATTTGTTTTATAATGGCCTCAAAAATCCTTGATTGAAGTACAAAACAAATTGATTATTTTTAGTAAATTCAGAATATCCTTGTCAAACTTCAATTACAGAAAGAGTCTTGAATTTCCAATTGTATTATTACATAATTATGAACCAATTTTCAGTTTTTTATTAACCTTTAAATTTGTTTTATAACACTACCATGATTTTCGTTATCATGATTATAGCACAGATAATTCAACAAATACAATACTGTTATGGAATGTAGATTTCTATGTTAAATGTAAACTATTCAAATATTTTCATTGTGGACAAAATTCTGTTTTGGTCAAAAGTACTAAAAAATGCTGAATTTAAGGACATATTAAAAGGCACAACATATTTTAACAACCAATAACAATTAAAGAATATGTATTCAAGGCACAATCTGGCGTACAAACTTTTAACAATGTATACATATATAAATACAAATTACTACCTAAAATGAGCTATAAAAATATGTTGCATATAAACATGATAAACTGAATAAAAATATAATAATACACATGTATATAAATGGAAAATGGAAAAATTCAAAATACAAATTTTACAAACCAAATCATTGGAAGAAAAATAAATTGTTTTCAAATGCAATTATGAATAAAAGGTGATGTTGAGTACATGTATATGTCAGTGAGAAAGCAACTCAATAACACAAAAACCAACACATCTTACTAAGAGATTAACACAATTGTATTAGAACAAAACCATGAAAACTTTGTATCCTCAGTACAAAGTAAAACTTCAGAAAAAATTAGTTTTGCTAACACATTCATCATAAGATTTTGAATATCTAATGACTTCAATAAGGTAACTCACATTGAAAGTCCCCCACCCTTACTTTATATAAATTGTTGTCATGTGGTCTTTGACAGAAAACAATCTCACTGACAACCTTACTGTATCTCCTAATTTTTATTTTGACAAATCAATAAAGACAATTAATTCATTTATATATATATATATGGAGTAATAACAAAATGGCAACTACATGCACTCTTCTGTGATATACATGTTCAATATGGCGTAAAGAGTCTTGACTTAAGCAACATTCTGAAAGACATGTAGATTAAACCAGCAGATTCAAATTAAATGTTACAACCATGACAACTGAAAAGATTAAATAGAAATGAAAACTATACATGGTATTTTAATATTCTAACAGATACTTTACTTAGATGGGAGAAAAATGTGATAGTATCAATCGCTGTTTTAAAAAAATTGTGTTTATTTGTAAATGAAACATAAAACAACTCTACTTCATTCTACACAGGAAACAAAAAACTTATCAGTGTAAAAAATACAACCATTTAGTGTGTTTGTGTTATATGTGTAAAAGCCTTAGAAATTACACTTTAAAATCTTCACATTTATACATCTATAAAGATCTACATTCTGTAATTACATAGTTAAGGCAAAGGATACTGATAATGATTATAAGAACACTTATAGTTAATGTTCCACAATTAAAAAAGAATGGGTATGGAAAAAAGTATGGAAAAAAATAGTCAAGCTTCAAAACTACAAGCTTGTGTTTTGCCTCGGTACTTGATCAAAAACTCTGAAAAGACTAACATGTACATACATACTGAATGACAATAAAATGCAACAAAAATATTAATTTTTATCAGTCAAATAATATAATCTGCTGATTTTCTTCCTAACAAAATGATTTTATCTACACGTGTACATGTAGGTCCCCATCCTCATTTTCTAGATAATGTGAAGTAAGCATTTCTGGCAATTTTCCATCCTTTCTAATTCTGAGCCTTCCAGACAAATACAAGTTCTGTTTTGATTCAAAGGTGAAACAAATAAAACAAATTTAAAACATTTTACAAATGTTAAATTTGATTTCACATCTTTGGCACTTGAATAAATACAGTGTGTACAGATGGAGGAATAAAGTTACGAGAAAGCAACAATTTTTATACGTTGTAACTTGGCAACTTTAAACCATTGTTAACTGTAGTGGCATCTGTACGTCATTTTTGGGTAATATTGTGTTGCTGTCTTATTATCTTCTCATAATATTTACTTTAAAAGTGAAAAAAAGGAACAATGGGATGTGCTTAATTTCGTTTGGAGCTCATCGTACACATACATATATATATCTATATATTTTTTATTACAAACAGTACATGTAGAATGAATGACATATCTCAGATGTAGAGGAGTAAATTTCACTTAAACATATAATTAGGAAAACAATTTTTCCAAAATCATAAATATTTGAGAATGCATACAGTAGTTGATCTGAAACTCAAAAGTTGAAAGAAGACATGTACAACTTTCAAATTCAATCTACAATCATTTTAGTTTGTCTGTTGAAGGTCTGTTTATATTGTTATTTACTAAATGCAAAATTACATACATATGAAAATAAAAACTTGAAAAAATATTTACAATATAGAAACTTTAACATACATATAAGTAACATTCATGTATAATTGAGTCACAAGGAGCAATTAATTTAGGGAGTATTGAAAGTCCTCCAGCATCTCCAATATAATACAAATATTCAAATTAATTTGTCCTCTTTTTCAAAATTTCGTCTTTTATCACCTGGCAACACAGTGGAAGATTCATTGTTTTCATAAATTTTGGTATTTTGTTGTTTGTAATTTTATGAAGTTTTTTTTTTTCACTTGTCAAAAACAGTGTTTAATATATCTATGAAGAGAGGGTGATCCCTTGTCCCTTAATCAATCTACCACCCATAACATACTGATTTAGCAGAAAAGGGACATACGTACAAGTAACCATACAATCCTGTCAATTTACATGTTATACATAGAATACAATTTAAAAATATATTGAACATGTACTTGTCATTGACTGAAAGTCTCAGATCATTATATATTGTATATATTCATTAAGATAAAAAGATCACATGTCATTTCATAATACAATTATATAGTCAAATAGACAAAATTACACTATACTATAAGTTTATTTTACCTGTACAGGTACCATTATCATGATTATAATATACCACTTTGATCAAGTTTTTATAGAAATAAGATTTAAATCTCCATTTAAATTACCAACACAATGACAATGTTTTAAAAGTTTACTGGAGTGTATGAAATATTCAAATTTTGAGAAAATTACTTATTAATCCATACTTAGTTAAGATCTGACAGATCAAACAAATATTATGTCAAATCTTTAGCTATGGTATTGTGATTAACCTAGTACAATAATCACTCTATATATCGTGTATATACTGGTTAATATTCTATGTACTATTGTACACAAGTATATATTGTAAATACACATGTATATTTCATGTTGTTTAATGTAGTATATCTATGCATTTTAATAGTTTCTTATAATTCTGTATAGAATGGCTCTCATTTTATGTAATATTGTTTTACAATTTATAAATTTCGACTGTACTTGTTGCGAGATGAGACTTTAATAAAACATTGAATAGAATTGAATTGAATTGTATACATTACGTGTGTATGTATTTGAAAGTCAATAGCATGATAAATATAAAGAACCGGTATTTATACCTGTATGCACCTGACCATAACAATTTTACTAATACTAATATGTACATGTATAAATTATGTAATGTTTCAAAATCACAGAAGATGACCAAAATTAAAAACATCTTTTTTGGAAACTCGCAATATTTTAGTTCAGTAAAAGAATCAGAAAATCATTTTCCTTTTTTGCATGTCTCTACTTTTAATATCAAAATGTTATACATATGTAGAACTAAAATGAAAACTAAGTGCCAATATCATACTGTATCAATGAACAATGGTGAATATACTTTACAGAAAGATGTGTGTTATTCAATGGCAGCAGATGACTGAAAAAATTAAATGTAAATTTTAACCAAAACAATCATAAATTATACATGTATTAATGTATATAAATGTACCTGACCTAGACACAAACTTTCAGAAATGCACACTTATAGTAATAACAAACAGTTGTATTAAATATTTCTGATAATTTTAGCGAAAAAGGGAAGGTCATACATTTTCTAATAGAAACCTACATATAATTTGTAGATAATGTAGGATTTAAACTTCCATGTCTGTTGCATTTTCATTATTTAATGATGAGTAATTACCAAACAAATGCTTCTTGGCCCTCGATGGTGTCTTGAATGAAGTTACATAATGTTTAATTGTCTCTCTCTTGATGTTAAGCAATGACACTCAGGAATAAAGCAAGCAAGACAAACATTGTGACCAACACACCAACGGCGGCCTTATTACTAGATCTGTTACTGCTCATATCCACAGAGAAACACTCAAATTCAGCTGACATGACTGACATTATGGACTTTTTAAAGAGCAAACCGTCATGACATGTCAGTTTGTTTTTCTGAAACACATGGACTTCTGTTCTCTTCAACCAGTCATGGAATTCTCGCAACTGGCAATCACAGTCAAATTCATTTCCATAGAAATTGACAGAAACATTTGATGCTTTCTGAATCTGATCTAGTAAAATAGTAGCCCATTATGGTTAGAATAGTCCTCAAATGTACTTATACTATTATAGGACAAATCAAGGAATTCCAAATGTGTCATACACCTCTTATGATAAAAGGTCAAGCTTGGAAGTATGTTGTGAGCAAGATTTAATCTCTTAAGTGCTGTAAATGTACACATTGCATTAGCGGTATCTTTGTCGTAAACCTATAACCTGTTGTTGTCAAGTGCTAATACTTCTAGTTTGGTTAACGGACTTTCCAAGAACACAAGCCGAAGATGGGTAATATGAACTTTGCTGTCAATCTCATCATGCAGAGCATTACTTAAATTCAACTTTTCAAATTTTGAATATATGTAAATGTCCTTGTGTGCACTGTAGAAACGTTCCACTGATTATTTGCAAGGTTCAATTCTTCCAAATTTGGCATACAGTTTAGTGTTTGTCCATTGATTTTCTGTATCATATTGTTCTGTAAGTCTAACTTTAACAGATAATACAGCTGATAACTGGAATCGTCAGCGCATGATCCAACAAGGTTTCTTGGTAAATCAGGAATATAACCATCTGTTATATGAATTCTTTCAAGATCAGTGGTAATTGAGTTCGCAAATTCATCACTCTCAATGTCACTTTGAGTAAAACCTTAGCATTGGAGAATTTTTGTTTTACAAACGCACTTTGGGTGACATATAGCTTCGCAATTTGTTTGAAGCACAATTAGACATAGACTAACGACAATAACACTTGCTTTCATGACTCACTTTCGGGCGTGTAAACTTTCATAAACTTTTCAAAGTGCGCAAAAAAGTTTATTTCCTTGATTAAAACTTACTTGTCACAACATTCACGGTTAAAAATTCAATTAAAAAATTATTTGCAACAGAGTTTTGTCACTTATTCGAAATTTCTTTTGTATTAATTTTGTCAAAATATGCAAAGAAACATCGCTGATGAATTATTCACTTGCAAGTGAATATTCGACCTCATTGACTCTGTATTCATTTGACCTTTAATTTAACCCCTTAACTGGTGATGGATTACGCATGCTTTCAGCTATTAAAAGAAAAATAATGTAAGTATTTAAAGTAAAACAAGGATGAACAATCGGGTTGACTGATTCGATCCACAAAAAATTATTCTTATACAGGTAAAATCGACGATAAACATACTGTTTAACCTACAATATGAAATCAAACAGACCTAGAAAAATCTAATTGCACGTGGTCTGGATTTGTTTATATTTTTATTCATGTTTAAATCGGGTTATATGACCGTCGGCAGTCTTCGGAGGTCTTCTCAATGGTTAATTAGATGACGTATACACAAAATACGTACGAAATGTTGATACATACATTTTTGTATTATCGAGTTCATGCATTGTTAATTGTTTATTTTAGACTTTTTGTAATTTGGATATACGTTTTAGAATGTTATAAATCAAATATGAGAAATTGAGTCAAATCGTTGATCATTAATTTGACAGCTAATGCCCCTTTAAGAAAAATCTATGGATAATAAAATGGATTTCAGAACTTTTTTTGCCGATTTCACGTGCTTTCTACACAAATGTTCCCCTTTTTTGAAAGCACAAGAAACCGACGAAAAAAGTTCTGAAATTTGTAACAGATTGGTAAATACACAAAAAGCAAAGTCGATGAATATCTACAATAATACGAAACTTCTTTAAAACAGGCCAAGAATTGTGAGTAAACAACCTTAGACGGTGGATTTACCGGGTAGTATCGTAATCGGACTTTAATTTCTGTCTACACCGGTTTAGACAGGTGATTGAAAGGTGAAATTGAAATAAACTTCAATTAACTGGCGATGGATTACCCATGCTTTCAGCTATTAAAAGAAAAATAATGAAAATATTTAAAGTAAAACAAGGATGAACAATCGGGTTGACTGATTAAATCCACAAAAATGTGCTAATACTTCTAGTTTGTATTTTGAGTTTCTGAGTCGTTGTAACGAGAGAATATGTTACTGTGAAATTATCATTTTTCAAAACCAGGAATTTTGAAGCTAGATATAAAAGTTGTTCATCAGATAATATTTGAACTTCATTTATAGACATTTTTGCAATAGATATAATAGTTCAAATAAAATTTTAAAATAATTGCCTAAGAGAATATGTTTGCAAAAAACGTGTTCGGTACTGCCGACGGTCATATAACCCGATTTAAACATGAATAAAAATAAAACAAATCCAGACCACGTGCAATTAGATTTTTCTAGGTCTGTTTGATTACAGATTCAATGAGGTCGAATTATTCACTTGCAAGTGAATAATTCATCAGCGATGTTTCTTTGCATATTTTGACAAAATTAATACAAATTGGCTGCTTAAAGTGAATTATTATTTCATTATTTCACTTTCATAAATGATTGAACCAAAAAAAAAGTCATGTTTTAATTTTTTTTATATCTCGTAGCTAATGCCCCTTTAAAAAACTATGTTTTTGATAAGATGATAAATTTCCGTTTTATGATAGAAACTGTTGATTGGGTCACCGACTTGTTTTTACAGTATGCAGTATTCAAAGTGGTGTTCTAGGTGAGAAATTACCAAAACAAAACGTCGAAATAAGCGTAACGTCATCGCTTAGTAGGCCGTAAAACGTCGATTTTTGACGTTTTTCACTACCAACTTGTTTTTCTTTCGATTTTCAGTTAAAGTTTGACGAGCAAAAAATGTATGCCAAAAAAAATACCACAATCTGTGACAAAGCCCATTTACAGTAACTTGACCTTAAATCCTTTTAATGCTATCAATTTAAAAAAAGATGGTCCATTTTTAATGAAAACATGTTCAGTGCATCACTGTGACCTTGAGACGAAAAACAGCGATAAAAGCGTTGTTCCTTTAGATTTTTTTTTTTTTTTTTTTTGCTGTGCACATACTGATTTTGTGTCATGGATGGATACCCCATATCCTTTCTTTTCTATTATATTTCTCGTTTTGTGGAAGCTTCGTCTTTGTCCTTTTAAATTAAGGATATACATTAACAGATTAGTGAAGTATAATAAACGCAGTCACGAAGTCTTTTAATACAAACAAAAGAGAAAGACGATACCCATGGTACCAAAGGAAAATCAAAAACCATTAGAGTGAGAAAACAGAAAACACCATATCCAAAAGAAAAACATCTTAGAACAGATACACAACTATCCACCAAACAGTGCAAAACAAAGATGGAGAAACACGAACCAATTAAAAAAGCGAGGCTCAAGCAGATTCAATGTCACGATAGGGTAAACAGTTAATTTCTGCTCCGCTAGTTGTACCAGAAACATATATTCTCCGGTGGCCAATTAAAACTGGTAAAACGTAACATTTGGTGATGCCGTCAACTTATAAAACAGGGGATGTTGTGGCTACGACAATTTAAACATCCCGCTTAAACTTCTTTTAACATAATTATAGTGACTACCTTCAACAAATTGAAAGATTACAAGTATTTTCACAAGATGCCAAAACAAAATTTTATACAAATTTAATATACAGGGAAAAAAATATTACAAATGTACAATACGTTAAATGTGAATAGCTGAATTTGATATTTATGTTAAGAAATTGAAGATGTGAAAGACTATTTATGATGTTATACTGTATAGTTGTTCCAATCGGTTATTGTTCTTGGAGAAAACACAACCTTTTCTGTACTGTGTTCTGCTGGATGAAATTTGGAAAGTGTTCATACTTGAATGTCTTGGTTTTTTTTTTTTTTTTTTTGTGGAATGTTCTTAAGTATTGTAACCTTTTCATGTTCTAAAACATGAATTTTGTGTAAAATGGTTAAATATATATGTTTAAGGTTTTTGAATTTGTTTATTTGGAGCACTGTGTCCGTGGAAGAAACTAATGCATGTTAAACTTGATACATAACGTTGACATTACAAATGAAACATGTACATGTACATATTGATAGAACTATACCATTTCATCTAAACTCAGATATATTTTTCAGATAATAAAACAGAAAGGCAGAAGTACAGAAAAAAAAACACACAAAAAGTGCAAACAAAAACAAAAGGGTATATACTATTATAATTACATTACATGTATGTTTCATTCTGATACGTTATTTTGATTGGCGAACAGCAATCTCGCGTCATTCTGAAATTAGCCTTCATTTCGAAATGAAATGTGACATTCATGATGACACGAGCTTCCACAATAAAGTGCACAGGTAAATAAAAGAAAAACTTGGTAGAAATCGTGTTTTCATGACCCTAGCAAAACAAATGAAATTATAAGTATTGAATGCTTCTTATAGTAATTTTATAAGGGTAAAAGCGTTGACCGTGCGCACATTTTTAGAATGAAGCGTTTCCGCAGCACTGTACATGTTGCATATAGCTGTATGGAGCTAGGACGTGTACTTGATTTATAACTTAGAAAACCTGTGCTTTGCAGGTTAATGTGTTAACTTTTACACCACACAGTCTGTAGTAATTCTTGTAAAAATAAATTTTAATTACTGTTACAAGTAAATTCTTTTTGATGTAGAGTTATCTCCCTTAGTCATCCCCCGTAATTTAATCAGATTGAAGCGATCTGTTATTTTGAAATAAAAATACCTATTTTACAAGCTTCCAGGGAGCTATTTTTGAAGGACTATCACAGTTACTTTACATCTGTATGCAGACGATTTATTTGGGTAATTCATGAGGATATTTATATGATACTTATTGTTCTTGCAGAACGTTAAGATTATCCAAGACAATGATTGGTTGTTTGATTGATTGGTTTGTGTTTAACGCAACTTTTTTGAACTATTGGCTATTTCGTGGCGATTAGTTTTTATTGGTAGAGGAAGCCAAAGTGCCCGGAGATCTCCACCAACCTTTAGTTGGACTACTTAGACCACTCGGTCACCGCGGCCTTGTTAAACAATAATAATAGAAATTAAAACTTACTAAAAACAGTGCTTTGCAGTATCGTTAATTTTTTTCATGTTTTAGTGTGATTTTTTAATGAATAAGATGGAAGTTTGATTTTTCATTTCATGAGTATTTATATGTTTTATTTGTTCATTTTCGGAATATTTTATTTGGGTTTCCGCAACATTATTATTATTATTATTATAAAACAACGTACGACCTAAAATGAACAGGCTCGTGAAGCAAGGATGAGCCATTCCATTCTGAGAGTTACGAATTATGGACATTGAACAAAAAATTTAACATGCAACAATTCGAACAAAAAACTTATTCGTGTAACCAAAGAGTTTGATTAGACCGACATGCGGTACCGTTAATTCTGAAATATTTGGACTTTGTTATTAATTACTTAGAACTATTTATATCTCATTTCGTATATTATGTAAAAATGATTGTGATATGTTATTAAACATTATACATAGGTAACAACGTGAATAAAACTATCGTGTATGATACAGATTAAGCAAAGAGGATGCGTCATAACACATGTATCAGTTTAGACTCTCTATTCTATAGAAATATATTCTTCGTCGGATCTTGAATACCCTTACTGTTATCTAATTCAATTTGTTTTCCGGTTTCAACGCTTACCCTGTCTACGCATCTGGTCTCACTCCTTTCGAAATTCATGCGATTTCCTAAGTTTTTTTCATGATACCTTAATTTGTATCAACTGTATCGATCTCATGGATTTATGGGATTTGATCATCGATAAACTTCTAGTGACTCTGATCTGCCATATAAAACTTCTTAACATCTCCGTAATACATTTCCAATTTTAAAACTCATTCACGGGCCAACACAATCTCAGCTAAATTATTAGGAAACCTACTAGACCATATATGTGTACATTAATAATTTCTAAATGTTGTGTATGTCATATGAGACCAAATAGCTGGGATGACCTGTATGTTCTTTACCTTTTTGGATCAAACAGATCTAAGGATAAGGTATTCAACAATTGCCGTAAATTTGTGAAATATTGTGACGTCACAATATTATGGCGTCATTGTTCTGTATTACGTGAAGTCTGTTCAAAATGGAATTCCATAGACTAGTTTATCAACAAAACATATGCGCATTTCTATCAAAAACAGAACTTTGCATCATGGGTAGCAATGCAAGTCAGATGGCAATGAAACAACCAGGCAAGCAAAATAATATAGAAATTACTCTGTGGTTATCAAAATGAAGTTGGTATGTGCCATCATGGTTCTTAGTTATTCCCTTTAAGTTGTACTGTAAGAATACATGGTGTCTGAAAGTTATTAAAACATTAAATAATTTTTCAATTGAAAAACTGTCGCACCTAAAGAGTAAGTATACATAGAAAATGTGTGATCTACATTTTGCAATTGAAAACGTGTAAAAACACTCTGATTCAAACAAAATGTTATCTAAAACTTCATTTATCAAAATGTTTGATTTTTTATTGACAAAATATTAATTAAGTTAAGTGGACGTATTTTTTACAGACAATCAGTCCCTATGAAATATAACTGTGATTCTCTTCTCACTGACTTCTTCCCATTAGTAAACACATTTTGAACTGAAATGGGCATTTGAATCTTAACAGTTCTTAAGCGACTGAACAACAAATTATTTAGTCATATTCAGTCTTTCGATTAGTTTTCAGACTTATTCATTGCAGTTAATTCAGTACAGTTCGTACAATTCGCTTGTTGTCAATTATAATTTTTTCAGTAGTTAGCTAATTTGTTATAATGACTTAGTATCTCGTTACTCCAACAAAGCTAACTCGTTAAGGAGGTCTAAATTAAATTCCATAGAATTTTTTAACAATTTGTCAAAATGTAGTTTATATCATGCTTTTTTCCAAAATATAAGGAAAAGTATGGGTCACCATTCTTTTTTTTTCATGCTACAGGTTGTGCAAAATTGTCAGATTTTGTATAGATTATGCATGGAAAACCCAATTTTGTGTGATAAAAAGAAAACTACACCATAGAATTTCAAGATAAAATATGACAAGATAGCTCTAATAATATGCTTTCAGATAAGAAAAAGAAAAATAGGGTCACCGGACTCGTTTTCTTGCTACATATCAAAATAGGTATATTCACAACACATTCTATTATAAAAATTACTTTATCTGAGTTATCTCCCCTTAAACCTGAGTTATCGCCCCTTATGTGGCAAAGTTGAAGAAAAATGAATCAAACAAAAATATTCCGTTTTTTGTAAAATACAACCGTAAATATGATAAAACACATATTTTTTTATCTTAACATGAAAAGTTTTATACATGAATTACATACTACTCGCGAAATTTGCACATTCCATTTAAGATCTAGACCGATTGTTATCTGCTATTTCAAAATTCAAGATGGAGGCAGACACCCCTGCTACCTGCAAGACCTTCATGGGTAGTCAATGTCGTTAAAAACATCCCCTCGTCGCTGTTCTACCTTAAAACGAGATTTGTTGATTTCTTACAACGCCTAAGTAACGAGTTTCTGAGTCGTTATAACGAGAGTAAGTAAGTCGTGGTAAGTACTTAACTTAGTCGTTATAAAGAGCTAGCTAAGTCGTTAAAACCAGTTAGCTTAGTCGTTATAATGACTCTAAACTTAGACATGAGAGAATATGTTACTGTGAAATTATCATTTTTCAAAACCAGGAATTTTGAAGCTAGATATAAAAGAGGGACGAAAGATACCAGAGGGATAGTCAAACTCATAGATCGAAAACAAACTGACAACGCCATGGCCAAAAATAAAAGACAAACAGACAAATAATAGTACAGATGACACAACATAGAAAACTAAAGACTAAGCAACACGAACCCCACCTGAGGGTGATCTCAGGTGCTCCGGAAGGGTAAGCAGATCCTGCTCCACATGTGGCACCCGTCGTGTTGCTTATGTTATTACAAATCCGGTAAATAGTCTAATTCGGTAGGTCACATTCGTGAAAAGGGAAGGGTATTGTAGTTACGACGTAAGGAACATATCCGATATCATCTGTGAAACGGTTATTCCATAACGGTCAACCAACTCGTGATGGCGTCCGTAAAATTTACGAAGGGATGATTTCAACTTCACCATTTGGAACTCTTGGTTTAATAGCTTCCTTGTGAGCAGCAATCCTCTATCAAGGAAATCATGATAGGAAATACAAGCCCGGGAATATCGTATCAATTGGGAGATATATACTCCGTATGCAGGCGCTGCTGGAATGTTGCTACATAGAAATGGAAAGTTCACAATTGGGAAGCTGAAATCATCTCTTTGTCGTAAAGTTTTGTTTTCAACCGACCCTCATTGTCAATTTCTAGATGTAAGTCAAGATATGAGGCAGACTTAACTGTATCTGAAGTATCCTTTATCTCTAGTTCGAAGGATAGATTCGTTCAACATAGTCACCAAATTTTGTATAATTTAGTGAGAGAACATCATCTATATAGCGGAACGTAAAGATAAAGGATATTGCTAATTTCTTATCTTTCTTCCTAAGAACTTCCTGTATGAAGTCAGCCTCATAATAATAAAGAAACAAGTCGGCAAGAAGAGGGCACAATTGGTTCCCATTGGAATTCCGACAGTCTGTTGAAAAACACGTCCTCCAAACGTAACAAATATGTTGTCAATTAAGAAATCAAGCATCTTGATAATGTCAGTTTCAGAGAATTTTTTGTTTGAATCAGAGTGATTCTTTACAAAGTAGGATTTATCCTCCCAAGACAAGATACTTGTATCTACGTTCCCCATTCTTTTAATGAAACAAAGTAATACCAACTCTTTCAATTTGTCTTTTAGTTTGGAATTGGGAATACTTGTGTAAAGTGTAGAAAAGTCAAATGTTTTAATACTATTGCAAGATGAGAGAGTCTTAGATTGTATGTACTCTAAAAGATCTTTGGAATTTTTAGTATCCACATCTGATTCACGCCACCTCTAGAATAGGCAGTTTCACAATAACTTTGGAGCCCGGCTTTGATTGCTGATAAAATAGATGTTAATAATTTAAAAGAGGTTTCGTGGAGCACTTGGAATACCCAGCAATATACCTTTGTTTGTAAGGACATTTATGTAGTTTAGGTATCCAATACAGTGAAGGAAGATCCAGTTCTTCATCTTTGGTTGAAATTCCAAAGGAACATAGAACAGACCTATGATTATCCAGGATTTCCTCCTTGGTAAGTGTCGTGAGGGTATATGTTGAGTTTCCAAGTGAATTGTCAATACCTAATTCATTTATCAAGCAGTTTATGTAATATAATTTACACACAAAAACAATGTTGTTTGGGGCTTTATCTGCGGGGACAACAACATATTTGTCATGGAGGTAGGACAAGTGTTTTGCAACATTTGCACTGTTGACAAGCGGATGATGGTAATTGAAGCTACCACGATCCCAATATGGCGGAGGGAATCCCGTAAGATCTTTTCCTCTTAATTTCTTTGTTTTACATAAATGTGGCTAACATTACTCAGCCGTCGTTTGGTTATAAACATTTGCAATGAGTCTGTAAAATATTATCCTTAAACAGCTGTCCGTTACTGAGAAAATTGAACACAATAAAATGCGATGATGATGGTAACTCAAAGATGGGATGGTAATAACTGTCGATCAAAATAGTTAGGAGATGATGGTAACTTTTATATTACACGAGGTTTCTTTTCAATCATACAGTGTTTAACATCACTATACATGAAATGAAACACAATAACCCATCTTAACTGAAACCACTGTATTAGAGTATAGACCAATACTAGCACAAGAGACAAAAATGTGTCGGGAAACAAATTAAAATGTATTGTAAAATGAAACTTTCTTTAATGCAACAATTTCCCAAAAGTGTTGTAATACCAACTAAAAACTATAGATGTTTCAACAAAGAATCAAACAATTAAACAAATGAAAATTCAAAAGACTAAACCATAAACAGATTTATATGCAATTCCTGTTTCTTGTCAAAATGAATAGATAGATATATATATTGGTGACCTTCTGTTGTTTGTTCTGTGGTCGGGTTGTTGTCTCTTTGACACATTCCCATTTCCATTCTCAATTTTATATAGGAGTTTTATAAAAAAAAAAAAAAAAAAAAAAATTTTACTTTGAGGTAATGAAGGAAAATCAAAAGTTAAACATATTTCAAGAAATGCTAGGCATAAGAGTATGCTTCTTAGGGCATCACAATATGGGGTGGGACTTTTTCGGGACTCCGAGATTAGGCGGTTTTAGCTCGGAATTTCGGGATTGATCCCTTTGGGATACGGGAATTCCTATTTCAAATTTCAGGATGTCGGGATTAAAATTTCTTTAAATTCGGGGCCTCTGGATTTCAAGCTTTTAAGCTTGGGATTTCGGGATCAGACCCCCTCCTCCCCTCCTCAATATAGTAGGTTTGGGAAACAGAAACAGGAAACAAACATATAATTGTGTTCGGCTTTAAAGTGAAACCAGAGAGGAATCTCTGGAAAACATTTCATACCATTCAAACTTGTCAGACACACATCCTTTAAATCGACATCATATTAATTACAATTATTAGGTATATATGTCAGTTAAATTCGCAAATTCCTGAAACAAAATGTTAGCCCCTAATCATTCCATATTTTTCATTTTCTAAGTTCATTGCCGGAAAGGTATTTTTTCCCTATTGATATCTCAAAATCATATCACCACACATCCTCATTTATCAAAGCATATAGTGAATAGAAGGAATCGTTTACACATTTTATGTTTTACATAAGTAAAACAGAAATTCTAGATGTTCTGAAATGAATATATTAAACGCAATTATCAATTTTAAGGACTTTAATGGTGCTAATAAATAATTTTAAAATGAGTGTAGACCTGTGTACAATATAAAAAAAAACTTACCACATTCAAGCTTCTTTCACTTTCGTTGGTGACTTCCATAGTATTGTCTTTTCGATAGAATACAAAAATATCAATGGTGAATATATATTATGAAATTGGTTATATATAAAGATCCAGAGCGATACTCAGTGGCGGATCCAAAAGGGGGTTCGGGATTGACACCCCCTTTTTATTGGAAAATTTGTCTTTTTCATGTGACAAATTGACAAAAAATGTTAAATAAAGTACTAGCACCCCTTTTTTCTGAGAAACCCTGGCTAGCACACCCCTCCTTTTTTCACAGTGTCTGAATCCGCCCCTGATACCGATACGTAGTACTCAACTATGGGTCATAATATAGGACGAAATACGTTAAAATTGTACTTAGTTTGTCGTTTTATACAACCTTTTGGCAAGTTACCACCATCCCAGAAATCAGTTACCACGATCTTTCAAAAATAACATGAACAGTTACCATCATCAACGTACTTTTTTCACTCTCTATTTTCTAAGTAATGGACAACTGTTTAAGATTAATATTTTACAGACTCATTGCAAATGTTAATGACCAAACGACGGCTGAGTAATGTTAGCCATATTTATTTAAAAACAAAGAAATTAAGAGGGAAAGATCTTACGGGGATTCACCTCCGCCATATTGGGATCGTGGTAACTTCAGTTACCATCATCCGCTTGTCAACAGTGATTTGGGTATTTAAAATTGACGTAGCGTGGGTATTGATAGACCCATTTAGTTTCTTTATTCGGATTTGTATCCACGACCTCACAGCCTTAAGGTAGCACAATACAAAGATTTTTCACCCCAATCAGACAACTTTAAACTGGTGTAATTTCTTTCATCCAGCGTTAAATTTTATAAATGAGGTACCAAAAGAAAGAAGAAAGATTAATCTTTCAAATGGTGATTATTTCATCATGACATGATTATTACATAATTAATTATTATGTAATTAGTTGCTATATTGTGATGTCCACACTTAAATGAAATTAGCTTCTTTGTTATTCATACCATCCCAAAATATTTTTAGATTCTTGTGCAACACAGTTTGACCTCCAAAAGGTGTCTCAGATTTTTCCTATTGTATTTCATTCTCTCATAAACCTTCAATGAAGTTTGCAACCTCAATTCATAAGAGATCACTAAATTAAATTGAATATAAAATTTGTTCTATTGATGTTTTTGGAAATCTGAGATATCCTGTTGAAGATAACTGGTCAAGGAACAACATGTGTGAAAATCAGGCATATAGGGGCACCCATCTAGGAGCTAATTTCATTTAAAACTACATTTTCATGACAAAAATGAATGTGTCACAATTGAATAAATAAGGATTTTCCTACTTGTACCCCATTAACTTCAATATAATTCACACATGTATCATGGGGATACTTCAGGATTGGCCTTTAATCATAAATCAATTAGGTTTTGACCAGTAAGAAAGCATTCCAATTCAGCAATTCTAAATATATAAAGAAAATGCACACCCTATGCATCAAAAATCAGATCTGGCAAGAGATGTTATATCATTATTGACCTTGCTGTAAGTCAGTTGCTACTGATATGGTCAAAACTCCGCCCACCATGATAAACCTTTACTATTAATGATCTCAGAAGTTTAATTACACATTGCATTTACTTTTTTCACTATGGATTTTATTCTTTTAGTACATAAAATGATATATTTTGTTTTTTGCATTGTTACAAAAGTAAGTTATGCATGTGTACACAAATGATCAGTTGGTCAGTTTAGAGGATCCTTATGGGTGATTTCTAGAATTATAATTGTATACAATGACTATTTGGTGTTTTAAACAAAATAGATTTTATTCATTTTTGCAGTTTGAAAATGAAATATTTAATTTGTATTTTCTTTTAAAAGAATTCATATTTAAACATTCTCCTCAAGAAATTCTAGTATAAACATCAATAACATTTATTGTTGTACAATTATGTTTGTTTAATGCATGTATCTGTACATTTATATTTTGATTCCTTCTATAGTTCCAAATAGTTGTTTTGTTTTTTTCTCCTGGCAGCTCCAATACAGAAATGTATTTTTATTTGGAATTCATTATCTTCATTTTTCCATAAATCCCTAATCCACCTCTTTTTCATAACTGTTATTTTTATTGCTGGTCAGTGGTCGTAAAGCTATCAAATGATTCTATTGATTAACCACATAGTACTGCCCACATGTTCTTATCTTGTATCAGTCAGACACGTGCATTTGTTTATAAAACTAATTATCATCAAAACTCATTAACAGTGCAAAATATGTAAATATTTTTTCTTCTGTGGTTTTGAATATTAAGATGTAACAATAACAGCTGAAAATGAAATTTTGATAAAATTTAGTTGCTTTTGTATTGTGCTACCTTAATCCATTCGGAAAGAGTATCTACGTCTTCTTTCTCGCGTTTAGCCCATTGCCTGGCATAATCCTCGACTGAATCCATCAGTATTTTGAAGTTGTATTTCCAATTGATGGATTTCGATATTTCGGACCTTTGGATAAAAAATTTCGCAGGAAGTGTTATTGACAATGTTGAGGTCTCCGGTAATAACGTGGCCAGCCGGATTATATGTGAATTGGGAACTAGCACAGGTGCAATCAGGAGGTTAAGACTTGAAGTCGCCAATGTTGAGATCCTGCAAAACGTGTTTGTAATTGAAAATTTTAGTTGCAATTGGTTTGGTATAGGTATAAGAAATTATTGGTACAGACTGATCTTTAAAATAAGGAGGTATTTTCGACTGAACTAATTTATGATGAAGGATATTGCCTAAGTTGACGCCATCGAGACCTTTGTTGGCAAAGGAAAGTTTAAGAAAAGATCTTTTCTCTTTTTCATCTTTTCCAATGCGAACTGGTTTGAAAAGTCTGTGACTTGCAATATCCGAAATGATAGCTGTAAGTTTGTATTGGTTTGAATGAGGGTTTGTAACAGTGGTTTCCAAACATAAATTGAACAGAGAATGAAGTTTTGAAAGGGTAATGAATAAAGTTTCGTGCGAATGTGATGAATTCCTAACGGCTTTTGTATAAATGGCAGCAAGTCATTAATAAAGACATCATGCAAAGTAGGTGATGTATAATGACGATGACCATGACTGCGTCTACGTCGAGGAGTAGAGTTGAAAATATTCATCACATTCACCGAGCTACAGGAAGGACTAGATAGAATACCTATACCATCAATTTTGTCATTGCAACCATATGGTGTCGCAGTTCCCAATTGTCGAATCCAGTAGTCCTCTTTTGTCTACGGAGAGGCGTTGCAAGTTGAGGATTGTTAGTCTTGTGGCATATTTTTCGATAATACGAACTGTCATAGAAACGATGGAATGATCAGGTTGATTAAAATGTGCTGGTACAGAATGTCGTTTGCATTGAGGTTGATATCTGATCTATGGCCGCACATACGTTTGTATAAAAGTTGTTCATCAGATTATATGTGAACTTCATTTATAGACATTTTTGCAATAGATATAATAGTTCAAATAAAATTTTAAATAATTTTCAATCCTTGTCTGCCTAAGGGAATATGTTTGCAAAAAACGTGTTTCGTACTTGCTGCTTGCATTATTGAATTGATTTATCAGCCTTTTAAGTATAGCACTAAATCCTTCTTTGATAGTTTTCAGATCATAAGAAGATTCTCCGGGAGTAATTGGGTCCGATGATGGTAACGCATAAGCTGCATTAATGGTACCAAAGTCAGAAAAAGCTGTTGACATCTTTGATATAATGTGCGAGTTATGTGCTGATCGTTTTAACAAAGACAGCTTGTATGCTTCAAAATATAAAATATTAAATAAGTGAACATTTTTCTTATACTCACATTAAAAACCTATATCATATGATTTCCTTAAGAAAAACGCGTGGGTATAGAACAACACTAATCAGAAACGCTTGTGACTTAAAATTAAAAAAGATAAAAATGTAAAACCTTTACGAATATAAAAACAAACAGAGTCTAAAACGGTGGATACCTTAAAGAATATTTATACAAATTTGTCAAAAAAGTTAGTTATTTGTACTTCCGTTACTTAATGAGAAAAAACAGATAAAAATTTGGTTATATGAAAATGGAACAATAATGACAAACAGCGAATTATTTGTTTTTTAATTTGTTTGCCTTACATTAATATGTGTCACATTTGACCACGGATATGTTCACTTCAATCTTCAATCCGCTCCTCTCTTCCCTGATTGTGATATCACAAAATGCAACCTATCCCCGAATTTTTACCTGCCATCAGCAAAATTGGTGCCACCAGTGAAGCAGAGACTGCTTACCTATCCGGAGCACCCATGGTTTTGAGTGGTGTTCGTGTTGCTCAATCTTAAGTTTTTTGTGTTGTTTTGTGGACCTGTTTGTCTTTTCGTCGATTTTCTATTTTATTGTCATGGTATTGCAGGTTTTTTACTTATTGCTTTTGAATTGTCCAATGGTATCTTATCCTCTTTTAAGACAATCAATTCAAAATGATTCTGGGATAATGAACAACTATCAATGTAAAGGACAGCAAAATTGGTGCCACCAGTGAAGCAGAGACTGCTTACCTATCCGGAGCACCCATGGTTTTGAGTGGTGTTCGTGTTGCTCAATCTTAAGTTTTTTGTTGGTGTTATGTTTTGTGGACCTATTTGTCTTTTCGTCAATTTTCTTTTTTCCGGTCATGGTATTGCAGGTTGTTTTTACTTATCGCTTTTGAATTGTCCAATGGTATCTTATCCCTCTTTTTTTTTGAGACAATCAATTCAAAATAATTCTGGGATAATGAACAACTATCAATGTAAAGGACAGCATTCAGTCCTGGCTTGTTTTATCTATATCCAATATATTTTAAGAAATATTCAATGTCAGTTTTCTTGCAAAACGATCCACAGGATTGTGCAGTATTATAGAACACAGATATTGTCAAACAGCTGATCTTTAAAGAATTTTAAAGATTAAGAAATATGGAATTGAAATCGAAATTCGCACTTGCAACATTTGAACTTACAGTTAGGTCTTCGGTGTACTCGAGGTCAAATTATTTTAAAATCCATAACTTAATACAAACTTTGAAGAGCTGATAAACCCAAAAAGGATAAAACGTAAAGTCAAATCCTGAAAAGGTATCAGAGTTATGCATGAGGGTGTTACATTCTTTAATATAATTCTTCCACAATTTTATAACAATCCAATTCCAACAAACCAATTTCCGTATTTTCATGCCAGTACCGTTTGGTACTGTCAACTGGACTGGTGATACTCTCGAGGACTTTAAACTCACGTTACTAATTACATTAACGGTGCAAATGTTGTGGCAAGTTGCAGTAAAATTAGTACTGGTAATGTTATTGATGTCTCTTAAAAATGCTCGGTGTCTGTCAATTGAAGCTAATGGAAGTTACAAGCCAATGAATAACAACTATTGTGTAGTTATGGACTTTAAATATGGCAATAATTCAAGCTTATGACAAATTATTTGAATCATCCTTGAAGATTATATTGAAGACTAACTCGTGATGGCGTCCGTAAAATTTACGAAGGGATGATTTCATCTTCACCACTTGGAACTCTTTGTTTAATAGCTTCCTTGTGAGCAGCAACCCTCTATCAAGGAAATCATGATAGGAAATACAAGCCCTGGAATATCGTATCAACTGGGAGATATATATTCCGTATGCAGGCGCTGCTGGAATGTTGCTACATAAGGGAGTTGGAAAGTTTTTAATCATGTCAGTACCGAAGCATTTGACTAAATAGCTGATGGTATCCTCGGGAAATAACATTCCACCAGCTTTGGTAACGACCCAGTGTTAGAAATTGAAAAAACATTTCATAAATTGGATGCGTCCGATCCTTCTGCTAGCTTAAATAGGTATTTTCATTATGTCATAACTTCATGTGAGATTTACCGAATGTCTTGTCTGACGATTGTCAATACTTAATGACCTCTCACAAGTATTGCAGATTTAATCAAATTTCATGATCATACTTTAATAAATTTGTTACGAAAGGCGAAAGATACCAAAGAGATATTCATACTCCAAACAAACTTACAAGGCCATGGCGAAAAACGATAAACGATCAAAGACAAACAGTATACAAAACACAACAAATACTTCGTTGTAGTTTGTCCTTGTTTGGACTTTTTTTTCAGAGTCGAGTGTTGGCGGTTATTATGGTCTGTTGTGCTGTTCAATATATCTTTGGTGATTCCTATTGTCCTGTTTAAATATTATATTATTACGTTACTCCACAGATGAAAATGTTACTGTATTTGAAATAATTCTAGATATACATTTTTTGAATACTTTAAAAGTTTAATGCAGTTGGTTATCCCTGTTGTCATTTTCATCCCGTAAAACCTACCGTTTGGTACCATTAGACAAAAGCAACTACTTTTCAAGTTAACCTGTATTCTACATAAATTTGAACAGCAGTAGATTAAGACTCATTTTAAATTCCAGGTGCACATTTTATTCATTTTGGCAAATCATTACAGAAATGACTAGTAACGTACCTTTGTTTGTATAGTTCAAGTCCATCATGTGTCTTCAGATGAAAGTTATTCATGATGTTTGTATGGAACGCCACAGCTGTCTTATGTGGAACTCTGATATTACGTTATGCTGTTTTATTATTACTTGATGATATTTTGTCTTTACATAATATGGTTTTGACATTACGTAATGATGTTTTGATATAACTCAATATGGAATAGTCATTACTTAATGATATTTCGATATTACATGATATGGTTTCGTATTGACTTGATATAGTTTTGTCATTACTTAATATGGTTTTGTCATTACTCGATGTGGTTTCACCATTATTTAATGTGGTTGTGTCATTAGGCAATGTGGTTTTAACATTACTTGATGTGTATGTGACTTAACGTTATGTAGTTGTTTCATTACATGATGTGGTTTTGTTATTTCGTAATGATGATTTGCCAATTCTTTATATGGCTTTAACATTACGTAATGATGTTTCAAAATTTGACGATTTTACACTACATGATGTGTTTGTTTCAGTATTTGATGTGGTCCTGTCATTCTTTGATGTGGTTATCACATTACTTGATGAGGTAAAACCACGTGACCATTTCGGAAAAAAAATGTTCTATTTTTAAACCGAGTTCCATATGTCGTTTGTTTAATGTGCTTTGGATGAGTATCGCTATCCATTGAGTTAAAGTTCAAATTAAAGTTCGAGTTGTTGTTCAGAGTTATTTGGTATGAAAAAGGGGAACGGCAGACAAAAATAAGAAAAAAGTACTAAAAAATTAACAGTATTTCGGACATAAG
Organism: Mytilus coruscus; assembly: GCA_017311375.1. Lineage (NCBI taxonomy): Eukaryota > Metazoa > Mollusca > Bivalvia > Mytilida > Mytilidae > Mytilus > Mytilus coruscus. Next base: position 30,716,856 of record CM029603.1, read on the forward strand.
GGGGATATCCCCAAACCACTTGGTCCTGCCGTTTTCCTTAGTTCTCAAATGGAAGCAGTATTATAATAAATTCGTAAAAGATTCCACGGAACCCTGTGTCTCGCCTGATATTGCTGCTGTCAGTGTAAAAGCGTAATGTTGACTGTACATTTATCGGTACATTTATCGGTAAAAACAAAATTTAAAAAAAATGTTTTTCTGTACATGGCTTATCTTGATCTTGAAGAATAACTCCTAAACAAGTTTTATAACCATTCATGGAGGTTTACAAATTTATCATGTCAAAAAGTTTAATTCGGTAATATTTAATGCAAAAAACCTTAAAATAAGAAAATGTGGTATGATTGACAACTCTCAACCACATACCAAATGACGTAGAAGTTAACAACTATATGTGACTGTATGGTCTTCAACAATGAGCAAAACCCATACTTATAGTAAGCTACAAAAGATCCCGAAATGAAATATGTAAAATAAATTCAAACAAGTAACCTAACGATCTAAATGATGAAGACGCCGACGCCACTACCGACGACGGAATATAGGTTTGTTTTGTCTCACTGCCGCTACATTAATGTCGCAGGCTCGACACAAATCAAAAGACTTGTACTTTATTGTCAACAAATGAGACACTTTAAATCAACTCACACTAAAGTTACAGGGAAATGGGGGGATCGGACTAAGCGACAAAGCATCAATTCTATAAAATAAGAATTCTCCGATTTTTTTTTTTTTAGTGTATGATCATTTGAACATATACGAATATCAATCTTTATTTTTATAAATTGCATTCTCTGATATACCTCGCACTAATTGAAAAACAAACTTTTGGAATATCTGTTTCACAGGTGACAACGGATATGTTCCAGTTGTCGTAACCACAATCCCGTCATCTTTTCCTCGAATGTGAACTACCAAATAAAACCAAATCACTGGGTTTGTACTTTCACGAATAACACGACGGGTGCCACACGTTGAGCAGAATCTGCTTACCCTTCCGGAGAACCCGAGATCACCTCCGATGGATTTATATTACCCAGTCATACCGATCTATTGAGTTAAGCCAATTGAAACTGTTTTTTACATTTTTTTCTTATGTTGTGCTGTTACACTACAGTCCGAAATTAGGTTAGGGTTTAGCGCTCACATACATGTTAAACTCCGCCACGTGCACTTTCTTTATGTGCCTGCCCCAAGTCAGGAGCCTGTAGTTCAATGGTTGTCGTTGTTTCATGTGTGTCATATTTGTTTTTCGTAGATTGTTTAGTAATAAATTAGACCGTTAGTTTTCTCGTTTGAATTGTTTAACATTTTCACGTGGTGGCCTTTTGTAGCCAAATATACGGTGTGTTGAAGGTTGTTCGGTTGCCTATGATTGCTTGCATCCACTACATTTAATTTCTGGTGGATAGTTGTCTCATTGGCAATCACACCACATCTAACTTTATTTCAATTTCTATGTTGTGTTTTGTATACTGTAACATTGTTTATCTTTTGTACGCATACCCCTGAGCCCTCTTTTCGGAAGCCCGAGCAAAAGCCCTTGATCCGCGATAGAAAATTTAAATACGAACTCATATTATATAACTCGAAATCTTAATCTAAAACTCGAACTCTACCTCAAAAGGTAACTCAAATTCAAAGTTGAAGTCGAATTGTAACTCGAACTCTACCTTTAAATGTGACTCAAACTCGAAGTTCAACTCGAAACTCAATGCTAACTAGAACTTTAATTCTAATAATGGCTTGAATTCTAACTCGAAATCGAAGACTAACTCAAAGTTTAACTCGAACAGTAACCCGAACTTTAATTTGAACTCTAACTCGATGGATGGCCACACTCATCCAAGGCACATAAAACATGGAAATCTATTTACCTCATCAAGTAATGTGATAACCACATCAAAGAATGACAGGACCACATCAAATACCGAAACAAACACATCATGTAGTGTAAAATCGTCAAATTTTGAAACATCATTACGTAATGTTAAAGCCATATAAAGAATTGGCAAATCATCAGTATGAAATAACAAAACCACATCATGTAATGAAATAACTACATAACGTTAAGTCCCATACACATCAAGTAATGTTAAAACCACATTGACTAATGACACAACCACATTAAATAATGGTGAAATCACATCGAGTAATGACAAAATCATATTAAGTAATGATAAACTATATCAAGTCAATACGAAACCATATCGTGTAATATCGAAATATCATTAAGTAATGACTATTCCATATTGAGTTATATCAAAACGTCATTACGTAATGTCAAAACCATATTATGTAAAGACAAAATATCATCAAGTAATAATAAAACAATATAATGTAATATCAGAGTTCCACATAAGACAGCTGTGGCGTTCCATATGTTTGTGTTGTAAATAGTCAGTATTTATGACAAAAATATCCCTAAAAAAATGGCAATTTCATCGTATGTCCTTACCTTCTAATACATTATTTTTCCTTGTTATCGTTAAAAACAACAGATGTCACTCTTTCTACAGATTTTAATGGTATTTGTCATTCAAATAACTCAGTATTTTAGATTCATAAAGAGTAGGTTAATTTTTAAAGTAATTTTGAATATCTAATTCTCTGTTTTAACAATAAGCACATGAATCTCTTACATTATTAGTTTCCGGTATGGTACTTTTTCCTCTGGTTTTAAATGGTATGGCATGTTGCTACCAACTTCATTATGTGAACTCCACGCAAAAGCATTAATATGGAGTCTGAAGCTCCGTTACCCAATGGAAAATCAATGACAGTAAGACCAAGTTGTCGCGCTGTTTTGTTTAATAGTTGGTGAGCTGAAAGTAGAAAACTGTTCGTGCTTTAACGAAAAATAACATATTCTCATAACTTGCAGTTTTGGTGGGGTTCGTTTTGCTTAGTTTTAGTTTTCTATGTTGTGTCTTCTGTACTATTATTTGTCTGTTTGTTTTTATTTTTAGCCATGGCGTTGTCAGTTTATTTTCAATCTATGAGTTTGACTGTCCCTCTGGTATCTATCGTCCCTCTTTTGCATCTAATTGGAAAAAAACATATATTTTTCAAACGTTAATCTCAGGTCTACTAGTACTATTTGTAATTAATAACATAAACGGTACAAATTTTACTGCACCAGATGATCGAGGCCTAAATATTTAATTGCATAAAAAAGTTCAATTCTGTCTAAGAACCGCACTTTGTTGTCAGTGTTTATTTTCTTCAAAATATCAAGCTTTCAAATAATTTTCCATTATTCAAAGACACTCATTTTAACTGTAACAATTTTATGTCATTTATGTTTTCCTCCTTTTTGTCAGTAGAGGAAAACGCTGTTAACACAATAATAAAGTAAGAAGAGTTAAGCCATTTTGAACTGATTTTCATAGTTTGTTCTTATGTTGTGTTGTAACACCACTGTGCCATGTAAGGGTGGGTGATTGGGGGCTCACAAACATGCTTAACCCCGCCACAATCTTTTTGTGTCTGTCCCAAGTCAGGAGCCTGCAGTTCAATGGTTGTCGTTGCTCATGTCTGTCATATTTGTTTTTCGTAAACTGTTTTGTTATAAATTAGGCCATTAGTTTTCTCAATTTAATTGTTTCATATTTTTCATGTCGGGGCCTTTTATAGCCGACAATACGGTATGGGTTTTTCTCATTGTTGAATGCCATACGGTTGCCTATAATTACTTACATCCACTTCATTTGACTTTTGGTGGATAGTTGTCTCATCGGTAATCATACCATCTCCTTGTTCATATATCTGCATCTTTTATTTTGCTACCTTTAGATACCAATGTAAGAAGAACGACCATTGAGTAAACATTTAAAAATTATGAAGAACGAAGTGACTATCAAGTCATACATTCGTTTTCAAAGAAATATGCCAATTATGTTTAAACCTAATTTTTACTAGTTCTAAGGTATAGTTTTCCTTGGGTTAAATAAAAGACAATTTTTGTGTTAGTGTTTAAATTCTTCTGGCATTTGTGTTAATGCTTATACGTAAATATTTCTGCATCTACATACATGATTCTTGGAAGCGCATAGCACCAAGTTATGCCTTGAAACCTTTAACACCATTTATATGTCTTGCAAATATTCGTCCACCGATACGATTTGAATACTCATATACTGAAATTGATGTGTTGCTATTTCGGAGTCGCCATGCAATAAATGATCCAGAGATTCCAGCACCTATTATTGCAATGTCGTCCCACCCTCTTTTGGATACATCTGTCGAAATATATTATTTTATATAATATTATATAATAAAACTAAAATCTTTCGAAAGCTTTTATATGTATTGATACGTGGATGGTTTTAATGAAACAATGTGATTCAAAGTCTTTTGTATTTGAGATTTGCGTTGATATGAAATCGGAATAGTCCGAAAGTATTAAATATAAAGCAGGCGATGTCGATGCATCTGATCTCCCTCCGCCAAGAATTCATACGATTCTAACTATTTTTAAATCCCTTTTTTTTTTCCTTTTTGTATTTGGCCTATGTTTATAATGACTGACCACAGTATACTACTTATATATATATTTGAAATATGAATTGCACTAAGCCAGCGTAAGGTTGCAACTGCCTCCAAGATTGTTTAGACTGTTCTGTTTGAGGCATTTTGGTTTTGTTGTATTTTTACCTATTGTGCGTTCGGCTTCTAAACTTGTGACCACGGACGGACCTAAACTGCGTAATCCAGACGCACTTGCCACACGCACTGAAATCGGTATCATACGTATATCATTTGTGATCTATTCCTGAATGTGACATTTTGACGTATATAAAAATGAGAAGATAGGGTATGATTGCCAATATGATAACTATCCACCATTGTTGAAATAAAGTTATAGCCACATACGGCCTTCAACAATGCTAAAATCCATACCGTATAGTCAGCTTTAAAATGCCTTGACATGAAAAATTTGAAAGATTCAAACGAGGAAACTAATGACCTAATTAATAACAAAAAATTACAAAAAACAAATATGACAGACATGAACCAACGACAATCACTGTGTACAGGTTCCTAAATTGGGACAGGCACATGAAAAAGCGCGAGGTTAAACATGTGTGCGAGCGCTCAACCCCCTTTTTATAATAGATTCGCATAACGGGTGATATGTGCATAGCAGGAGACGCTTACCCGTCTTAACCGGTCCTGCTCTTTTTTGGAGTTCATACAATTCCCTCAGTCTTTGTTTGTACCTTGCATTGTAACTTCTTAATCGATTTTTGAAATTTGAACATCGGTAAACAACTATTGCCTAAATTTATCAAGCAAACTTTAAACAAAATTAAAAACCTGTTGAGGCGTAGATTTGAACATTTTCACGAGCGAAAAGTTAATGTTGTTTTGTTTGGTTTTTGTTGTGTGTGTGTATTATATGACTGTGAAATAAGGTTAATGTTTTTAATTTGGACAAAAATATGTCCTTTAATGTATGTCGTTAAAAGGGCCTACCGATTACTGGTGATAAAGGTCCCGTTTATTTTTATTTTACTTCAGTGCAGAAGTGGGGAAAAATAAATCTGCTTAGACTTAATTATCGAAAAAGGGTTTGCCCAATGCGTTAATTTCAGCCTTCATTTCATATATGATGTACTTCTATATTTCTGAATAAAAAATCTAGAGCAGTAATTTTCCTCAAATTTCTGAGATTAAATTGTAAAATACACCATCGCTGACTGCATTTGTGTAAGCGTCTGAATAAAAAGCTTTAAGATCAAGGAAAGATATCAGCTTAATCGGAATTCAAATGACGTCGTATGCGAGATTTTCTAAACATTCATAACTATTTTTGCTAAATTGAAAAGACTGAAGAGTTTACAGTAACCAAAAACATTAGATTATTTTACATGCATATGTTGTATGGCTGGCTCCTTCAGTGCCAGGAACTCCCGAATCATCGATAACAACAGTATCACTTAACAATGGATCTGTACCTGCTATTTCGTCAAAGTATACTGAAAATAGATTAAAAGATAGTCATCAGAAGCAAGATTAGCATAATAGTGAGTCATTACAGCATGGTAGAAAAATATATAATAGGAGAGTCAATGTATAACAGTAATGACCAATTCTAAATTGAATGAAGGTGTCAAATTTGTTTTTCAATCAGATATCTTTTATTATTTTTCCGATTAGGCTGATTTAATGTATTTTTGATACCATACAATAATGCCTTTACTAAATGGCAACTTCCTGGATTATGTTGTCCTAATGATAAGAGAAATGAAACAAATAATTCGATATAATTTCCAATAGACTGCAATTATTTATGCCGTATGATGGCTCCCAAGCCCACACCCTTTATCCTTATAAGAAGGCATATAAAAACATTTCAATACGTATTTTGCACCCATATCTAACGTTCTCATTCAATAGAGAAAAATGAAGTCAAATCTAGTTAACACGAAACTTGGTTTCTTTAAGTATATACTAAGTAATGATAATCATTTATTTTTTTGTCTAACATCTATTAAGGTCATAGGAAATTATGTTGTATATTCAATTCGAAATAACGAAAATCTATTGTAATGGTTTCTATGGACAATGAAAATAATTAGAAAAAAGGAAACAATTCCTTTATTTCCAATTACTTTTACCTAAACGCTTACATCACTTTTATCTGATTTGTATTTTTAACTTGATAATTGTGTTTGATAATCGCGATCGTGTCAAATAAAATTGTATTACAATTTTGAACTATAACCCAAAGTACAATAGTTGCTGCGACTTTGACTGTAAATACAAAACAAAACAAAACATACTATAACATGTTCAACTTGTACAAATATGTGTATGCTTCCATCACTGAGCACATTTTTGTTGCAAAGGGTTAAGAAAAATGCGAATATATTATCTCAACGTGGGGTGATGTCATTTAGATGATGACATATATGATATTTTCGTGAATTTATCACACAAAACAACATGCTTGTTTCTTATAAAACCATTAAACTATTTTGGCTAAATTAAATCTTTTGTAGTGATTTTTCAAACACTAGCCAGATTTAACCAAAGAAGACAGCCAACCAAACAACACAATTAACCAAAAGACATCTACAGGTCAAAATATAGTCTTCGATTAAAGCCAGGTATCTATACAATATATAAAGCTCTAAATCTTCCCGATTCTACAGAAGTTGTGCATAAATTAAACATAATCTACCAAAGACATTGATTTTATGCAGTATTCCTTATTCGAAACAAAGGATACAAGAAAAAAAAATATCAGTGTGTAAGCAATGTTTAAATACGCTATATATCTTTTGTGGCAATGGTTGTGCAATGTGAAGTAGTGAAATTTTAGTTTATTTAATGTACGTGTAATGCAAAATAGTAATAAATATTCTGGTACGATCTAGATGTTGCCATAAAGTGTTGACATCTGTTCATTCAAAAGCCTTTAGATGACCTTAGGTTGTTCATTTTTGTATATATGTTGTGTACAAGTTATCATTTTGTACACATTATAATTTGTACAAAAAATTGTACAAATTATATTATAGATTTTGACTTTGTACAAATTGTAATTTGTCCAAAAAGTGCTTGTACAAATTAATTACAATTTGTATAAAATTAGACTCAAATTCACTTATAACTTGTACAATAATTTCTGATAATTTCTGATATGGAATTGGAAAAAAAAGCATTGATACACACAGAATTTTTATCTAATGACCCCACAATAAACCTTATTAACAAAATACAAAAATAGTTCTATATATTGTATCATTTGTTTGAGTATGTGAGTGAATCATGGCATCGGGAACTGCACAATATCTTTAGCTTTTTACACCCTTTTGCATTTACATGAAAGAAATCCCTGACCACCAGTTTTGAAAGCTTTTAACTGCTACATGTAGCGAATGTTTAAGATCATGAACCGTTCCTTGGAATAAGTATGTGTCTTTAACAACTTCAATTTGATTTGTAGATCCAACAGATCTAAGCCGAATGTCTTACCAATATATATTATCAGAACTTGCTGTGGGATAATATCATTATAATGTCATTGTTAAATCTAGAGGTTTTGGTTACCGCATTGGAACAGCAGTAGGAAATTCCTCTTCTTGATCATAATTTTAATTACTTTTAGTACCATCTGAAATATTATACATTTTGTACTTATGATGCTCTACTCACATATTCAACCAAATCAAAGTACATTCAGTAATATCTATCCGAACATAATGATAATTGCCCATCAATATATTAATTCATTATTTTCCAGCAAAAGTCATAAAAAAGCCCCAATAAGATCGTTACCACAGAGTTTAAATGGATTGTTCAAATTTACTACTTACCATTTGGATTATTTTCATCAAGCAGAACAGCTTGTAATAATTCACATTGTGTCTTAGTCCATGTGAAACAAAATAGAAATAGAATAAACTTCCTTTTGATCTTTTGATCTTTGGAAAATATCGGGTACAATAAATATTACGTCTTCTTTTTTATTTTGCCTTCTAAATACTGATACTGTATGGTGATTTGATTTTTAAAGGTTAGCATACATTATGTAAATGGTAAGTTAGAAAAAATGTTTCCGTAGATGATTTAGATATATGAAAGGGTTGAAAATGTGTATAACTTCCATTCAAATCTTTTCATTTTTTTGTTCAATATTTTGCATCTGAAGTATATGTATTTCTAACAGGGGATTTATCTTTAAACTACATATTAAACGAAGAAGCATAATCAAACAATATTATAAAATCGAAATGGTAATCCAGATATAAATGTTTTGTCTTGACATCTGTTTTCTTTTTCCATTGTTTCACAGACATTCCAGTTGTGTTATGGATTTTCATCCTCAATGGTCCTCTTTCTTTAACTTTTTTTTTATTTAAAAAGAGGCGAAAGATACCAAAGGGACATTCAAACCCATAAGTCGAAAACAAACTGACAACGCCATGGCTAAAAAAGAAAAAGACCAACAGACAAACGACAGTACACAAAACACAACATAGAAAACTAAAGACTGAGCAACACGAACCCCACCAAAAACTGAGGGTGATCTCAGGTGCTCCGGAAGGGTAAGCAGATCTTGCTCCACATGTGGCACCCATCGTGTTGCTCATGTTAGTACAAACCCGGTAATAAGTCTAATTCGGTAGGTCACATTCGGGAAAAGGGACGGGATCGTAGTTACGACATTAGGAACATATCCGCTATTATCTGTGAAACGGATATTCCATAACGGTCAACCAATCTGGCATACGACGTCATTTGAATTCCGATTAGGCTGATATCTTTACTTGCTCTAAAAGCTTTTTATTCAGACGCTTACACAAATTGCATTCAGTGATGGTGTATTTTACAATTCGATCTCAGAAATTTGAGTAAAATTACTCCTCTATATTTTTATTCAGAAAGAGTGAATCATATATGAAATGAAGGCTGGAATCAACGCATTGGGCAAACCTTTTTCTTAAGTAAGTCTTAGCAGATTTATTTTTCACCACTTCTGTACGGTATACACTGAAGTAAAAAGAAAATAAACAGGACTTTTGTCAATGTATATGAGGCAGTTGTTTGCATTGAATCATCCTCCACTTGAAATTGTTCTTCCTTTTCTCGTTAAAAATTAGAACACCTGTAATCGGTAGGCTATTGTAAGGAAATACATATATTTGTCTTAATTGAAAACATTAACTTTATTTCACAGTCATATAATTATATATAGTACACACACAAAACAAAACAAAACAAAATTAACTTTTCGCTCGTGAAAATGTTGAAATCGACGCCTCAACATGTTCTTTAATTTTGTTTAAAGTTTGCTTAATAAATTCATGCAATAGTTGTTTACCGATGTTCAAATTTCAAAAATCGATTAAGAAGTTACAATGCAAGGTACAAACAAAGACTGAGGGAATTGTATGAACTCCAAAAAAAGAGCAGGACCGGTTAAAACGGGTAAGCGGCTCCTGCTTTGCACATATCACCCCTTATTCGAATCGATACTAAACGAAGGAATTGTTTGAGCGCTCACACACACGTCACATTTGGTAAAAGAGGACGGGATTGTAGTCACGACATTTGGAACATATCCGCTATCATCTGTAAAACGGATATTCCATAACGGTCAACCAACTCATGATGGCGTCTGTAAAATTTACGAAGGATGATTTCAACTTCACCACTTGACACTCTTGGTTTAATAGCTTCCTTGTGAGCAGCAACCCTCTATAAAGGAAATCATAATAGGAAATACAAGCCCTGGAATATCGTATCAACTGGGAGATATATACTCCGTATGCAGGCGCTGCTGGAATGTTGCTACATAGAAATGGATAGTTCACAATTGGGAAGCTGAAATCATCTTTTTGTTGTAAAGTTTTGTTTTCAACCGACCCTCATTGTCAATTTCTAGATGTAAGTCAAGATATGAGGCAGACTTAATTGTATCTGTTGTATCCTTTATCTCAAGTTCGATGGGATAGATGCGTTCAACATAGTCACCAAATTTTGAATTATTTAGTGAGAGAACATCATCTATATAGCGGAAAGTAAAGTTAAAGGATACTGCTAACTTTTTCTTTCTTCCTAAGAAGTTCCTGTTTGAAGTCAGCCTTATATGAATAAAGGAACAAGTCGGCAAGAAGAGAGCACAGTTGGTTCCCATGGGAATACCGATTGTTTGTTGAAAAACACGTCCTCCAAACGTAACAAATATGTTGTCAATCGTAATCAAGCATCTTGATAGTATCAGTTTTAGAGAATTTTTGTTTGAATCAGAGTGATTTTTTACAAAGTAGGATTTATCCCTCCCTAATACAAGATACTTGTATCTACGTTGGCCATCCTTTTTTTATGAAACCAAGCAGGACCAACTCTTTCAATTTGTCCTTAAGTTTGGAATAGGGAATATTTGTGTAAAGTGTAGAAAAGTCAATGTTTTAATATTATTGCAAGATGAAAGAGTATTAGATTGTATGTACTCTAAAAGATCTTTGAAATCTTTGAGTATCCACGTCTGAATCACGCCACCTCTAGAATAGGTAGTTTCACAATAACTTTGACGCCCGGCTTCGATTGCTGATAAAATTGATGACCCAGCAATTTAATGTTGTTTTTAAGGACACTTATGTATTTTATGTATCCAATACAGTGATGGAAGATCCACTTCTTCATCTTTGGTTGAAATTCCAAAGGAACATAGAACAGACCCATGATTATCCAGGATTTCCTCTTTGGTAAGTGTCGTGGCGGTATATGTTGAGTTTCCAAGTGAATTGTCAATACCTGATTCATTTATCAAGCAGTTTATATAATGTGATTTACACACAAAAACGATGTTGTTTGGGGCTTTATCTGCGGGGACAATAACATATTTGTCATGGAGGTAAGATAAGTGTTTTTGCAACATTTGGTTCTTTAAAGATTGATGTAGCATGGGTATTCATAGACCCATTCAGTTTCTTAATTCTGATTTGTATCAACGACCTCACAGCCTTAATCCATTCGGAAAGAGTATCTACGTCTTCTTTCTAGCGTTTAACCCATTGTCTGGCATAATCCTCGACTGAATCCATCAGTATTTTGAAGTTGTGTTTCCAATTGATGGATTTAGGCTCACGATATTTCGGGCCTTTGGATAACACATTTCGCAGGAAGTGTTATTGACAACGTGTAGGTCACCAGTAATAACGTGTTCAGCAGGATTATATATGAATGGGGAACTAGCACAGGTGCAATCAGGAGGTTTAGACTTGAAGTCGTCAATATTAAAATCCTGGAACACGTGTTTGTAATTGAAAATTTTAGTTGCAATTGGTTTGGTATAGGTATGAGAAATGATAGGTACAGACTGATCTTTAAATTAGGGAGGTATTTTCGAGTGAGCTGATTTATGATGAAGGATATTGCCCAAGTTGATGGCATCGAGACCTTTGTAGGCAAAGGAAAGTTTAAGAAAGGATCTTTTTTTCCTTTTCATCTTTTCCAATGCGAACTGGTTTGAAAAATCTGTGACAGTATACTGTACCTCACCAAGTTATGTCCATGATATTCATTGAAATTATGTTTCTATACTTAGACGTTGAGTTCAGAAAATGTTATTTAACAGAAATCTCATTTTATTCCTATACCAAAACCCGAATTACAAATCACCACTTTCCTCTGAAATCGCAAGCAAAGTTTACTCTCAAAACATTATTTGATTTTCACTAATAATACTACAATGAAAAATGTCTATATATAATGGATGGATCTGTCGTAGAGTTGTCACTTGTTTAGACGTACTTATCAAAATAATTATTTCTGTGACTGTATCTTACGATCCTTTACGATAGATATTTAGCTAATCTGCAATCAATTCCATCTTCATGTCTAATATATCATGTACTGTGTTACAACTCTAGATTCTACTGACGAGGAAAGGTAACACTAGGCCATCGAAAGCTGAATTTTTAGTTCAGTCTAGGTGGCCGAGTGGTCTAGAGCGCTGGACACAGTGCAGGCGGTGTTGTCTCGATATCCCAATAGCATGAGTTCGAATCCCGGCGAGGGAAGAACAAAATTTACGAAACAGATTTAACATTGTTGTGCTTATTGTGCTGATATTTAGAGTTATTATGAATATAATGTGTTTTCAGCCGTGTATAATGGATGGATCTGTCGTAGATTTGTCACTTGTTTAGACGTACTTATCAAAATAATTGTTTCTGTGACTGTATCTTACGATCCTTTACGATAGATATTTAGCTAATCTGCAATCAATTCCATCTTCATGTCTAATATATCCTGTACTGTGTTACAACTCTAGATTCTACTGACGAGGAAAGGTAACACTAGGCCACCGAAAGCTGAATTTTAGTTCAGTCTAGGTGGTCGTGTGGTCTAGAGAGCTGGACACAGTGCAGGCGGTGTTGTCTCGATATCCCAATAGCATGAGTTCGAATCCCGGCGAGGGAAGAACAAAATTTACGAAACAGATTTAACATTGTTGTGCTTATTGTGCTGATATTTAGAGTTATTATGAATATAATATGTGTTTTCAGCCGTGTATAATGGATGGATCTGTCGTAGACTTGTCACTTGTTTAGACGTACTTATCAAAATAATTATTTCTGTGACTGTATCTTATGATCCTTTACGATAGATATTTAGCTAATCTGCAATCAATTCCATCTTCATGCCTAATATATCATGTACTGTGTTACAATTCTAGATCATACTGACGAGGAAAGGTAACACTAGGCCACCGAAAGCTGAATTTTTAGTTCGGTCTACGTGGCCGTGTGGTCTAGAGCGCTGGACACAGTGCAGGCGGTGTTGTCTCGATATTCCAATAACATGAGTTCGAATCCAGGCGAGGGAAGAACAAAATTTGCTTTCGCAAATTTGCAGATTTAACATTGTTGTGCTGATATTTAGAGTAATAATGCTATATATATACACTCTTAGGTCAAAAGTGTTTCGCCTATACAGGTATATCAAATATAAATACACATTTTTTCAAAACATTGTCAAACCTGACAGTGATGAAATTTACTCATAAATGTGGACAGTTTTATGGTTATTATGAAATATTTGCATAACAAGTCATTACTGATAAATCATTAATAGGCAGAAAGTCATATTTGTCTTTAAACAGTGATTTCCTGTAAATTATAAATCATAAATTCATTTCATCATTTTTGCAAGAAACTGCAGGCATTTTGGCATTTAACGGTAAAACTTCATTTAATTTGGACATGAAATAACTCGATGGGAATTTTTTAAATTAAAAGTGTGTTTTTTATTGAAATAAATAGAGTAATGTTCAAATGATGAGACTGTTTTGATCTCTGACTGTTAGTTGCAGAAATATGAATTTTTTTCCCTGAATGGATTAGATAAAAAAAAACATTAATTGACAAGAAAACCTTACTTTTCTTATATGTAATGAGTAAATAATGATCTCTTAATGTGTGCTTACTTGCTTGTACATACTGACTTGGAACATTTTTGTTTTCATAACATGAGAACAATGCTTTATTTGTATCAATTTCACGTGACTATCAACCATTTTTTATTTTCTTTTTGTTTATTTTCCTGCTACATTTCGGGAAGTTACGCTAGTTCAATACAATATATACGCTATCTTGAAATTATTACTTAACAATAGTTAGTTCTAACTGGTTTCCTAATGATGTGGCAAAGACTAATTTGACTTGAATGATTTATAGAATTGGAAACATTTACGGAGAGAAGAATTAAATACGGAGGATCATAAATCGCATTGAAGAAAATAACAGTAGGGGTATTCGATATCCGATCCACAAAAATACTGCAATATGATCAAGTGGGATACATATTGTTGGATAAGCGCCGATCGTCAAAATTTACACCTATATCATTATGCTTTCCTTTGCTAACTTTGCATTATACCCGATTTGGCTATTATATGAATAGTTATGTGTACTATTGCGTATACTCATTTTTTTTAAAGAATTTTGGGGCATCGGTGGCCGAGTGGTCTAAGTAGTCGAACTACTAATTTATGACTCTCCGTTCGGAGTTATTATATATATATTTATATAAGAAGCCGCCTTCCAAAACCATATGTACTAAGTATATATATGCAGACTATGGCGACCTATATAATGACCCGGTTGGCAGACGTGAAAGAGAGCATCAATTTATGCTCTGTTCACATTCCCGTAAAGAAATGCGGTTGGATTTTGTTTTAACATGTTACATTCTTTTGATATATTTAATTTTCGATATATTGTAAATGTATATATCATTGATGCGTTTTGTTTTAATCTGTGTTAAAAAACGTTTACCATAACGTAATAGGTGTTTGCACGTAACGTAATAGGTGTTTGCACATAACGTAATAGGTGTTTGCATAACGTAATAGGTGTTTGCACATAATGTCATAGGTATTTGCACATAACGTAAAAGGTGTTTGCACAAAATGTAATAGGCATTTGCACATAGCGTAATAGGTGTTTGCACATAATGTAATACGTGTCTGCACATAACGTACCAGTATATTCACATGACATTTTGAATGTTAACAGAAAGTATAAATTGTTTGGCAAAACGCATATAAACTATACCATGATATATTATATTTTCACAGAAGATACATATGTATAAACACAACATAAAGCCATTAAAATATAATATCATGAGGTTTTAATAGAACAAAGATTTATCAAAACAAAACGTTTAGAACATTCAACATAACAATCACATTTGAGACAGGACGCAATTATCAACTGACTTACTTAAAGGAAGAGTAGACACTACATAGAGGAAATGTGAAAGAACGTAAAGGTGGTTGATCATAAAGTTTAGAGGTTTTCACAGAATATACATTAGTTACCACATAATGTAATGCATATTGCTCACAACAAAGAATAGCAATGACATATACAATTGTTTGACAAAAAATAATTAATTTGACATAACACAGAGATGCAGTGTCAGGAAATAAAGGTACTTGCACATAACACAAAGAAGAAATGACAGGACGTAAAGACAAAGCGACAAAACACATTAAATATTTACACTATAAGACAGTTACGGCGTTCCATAAGATCCGGAGAGAACCTCTTTGTCTTATGAAGTATTTGGAGGTTTAACTATTTCGTGTTATATTTTCCTTCAACAGTTCGAACTCACTGTTAACACTGAGATCATGCGTTCGAACCCCAATCGTTGCGAGGTGCGTTCGATTCCGATGTTAATTGACTGGGATTGCCAATATACCTGCCGAAGGTCAATGGTTTTGCCAATAACTTCGGCTTCCTCTACGAATAAAAACCTGGCCGCCATATTTCAAAATGAGATGAAAGTGGTGTTAAAAACCAATAATCAATCAATCAATCAACTTTACAAAATCCCTAATTCATGACCCTTAGCGCTGATTGCGCTCATCTGTTAGGTCGCAGTTAGTGTCCTGTTACTTTGATATTAATTGTAACCGAATTCCAAATAACAGCATTCGAAAAGGAACAAATAAAACTATTAATTGCTTATGAAATAATAAATAAAAGCTCCAAATCAAAAACACTAAAACAAAACCTAACGTAAAATTAGGATACTGCATCTTGGATCGCAAATAACAGTAAACAATGAAATTGGCAAATTTTGATACACAAATAACATTTAATCTTTAGACTTTAAATCAAATATAGAATTCATATGATTTTAATGGTAATTTGATTTAGTGGTCATCCGAATCGTAGCTGCACTGTGCATGCATTTTATTGTGTGTATAACTTTTACGAAATATAGTCTAGATAGGCAAAGAGGGGAGTTTGCGCACATGAAAACTTAGTTAAACCAACCAGTTTGTGCCTGTACCAAGTCAGGCTATCACTTATTGTTCGTTGTTGTCTTTTTTGTATGTTTAATTTATTTTTTCGAAAGAGTCGGATGTCAGTGTGGTCTGTTGTATTTTTAAAGATTCACAATGCTTTAAAATGGAAATAACTGAGACTATTAATTTAGGTTTGTTGGGTTTAATTTTCCTTTCGTGTTATGTACCAAGGAAACAAGAAGTGTGTCAGATCCCATTTTCCTTTCATTTTCTGAAAGCTTTTCAAAGGTAAAAGAATAGATATTCAAACATACTGACAACGACATGGTAATAACGATTTACGACGAAAAGAAAACAGTTTACAAAACAAACCATAGAAAACTAAAGATTGAGCAACACGAACCTCCTCAAAAATATAAGGTGATCTAAGTTGCTCTGGAAATTTAGGTAGATCTTGATCCACATCTTGTATCCGTCGTGTTGCCCATGAAAATCTTGATTTGATTTGATAGCTTCCTTGTAAGCAACGACCCGACATTAAAAAAAAACATGATAGGAAACACAATATCTGGAGTATCGTATCAACCTAGAGATAAATCTACACATGCATGAACTGCCGGAATGTTGCTACATAGAAATGGAAAGTTCACAATTTGGAAGCTGAAATCATATGCTTTGTCGTAAAGCTTTGTTCCCAACCGATCCTCAGTACCAATTTCGAGATGTAAGTCCAGATATGAAGCCGACTTAACTGTGTGTATGGTATCCTTTATTCTAAATTCGATGTGATGGATGCGTTCAACATAGTCACAATACTTTAAACTATTTAGTGAAAAGATGTCACCTTTATAGTAGAACGTGAAGTTAAACGATGTTAGCTTTTTTTTTTTATTCTTCCTACAAAGCTCCTGTATGAAATCTGCTTCATATGAATAAAGGGAAAATTCGACAAGAAGAGGAGCACAGTTGGTTCTCATCGAAATGCCGATTGTTTGTTGAAAAACACGTCTTCCAAGCGTAACAAATATGTTATCAGTCAATAATAAGATATCTTATTTTAAAAATTCCATCATTCAGTTTTCTTTCTAGTTATGCTTTTGTCGTGAATGCAGAATGTTAAAAAGATTCAAACTTTCTCTTTAGATGCTAATTCTTGGTATTAAAGATTAGCTTCTGTCCAAGTTTCATAACAATCCGTGAAGGTTAAACCAAGAGTTCCAAATGGTCAAGTTGAAATCATCACTTCCGTGTTCCTTATGTCGTAACTACAATCCCGTTCCCTTTTCACGAATATGACCTACCGAATTAAGACTATTTACCGGCTTTATTATAACATGAGCAACACGACGGGTGCCACATGTGGAACAGAATCTGCTTACCCTTCCGGAGCACCTGTGATCACCCCCAGTTTTTGGTGGGGTTCGTGTTGCTTAGTCTTTAGTTTTCTATGTTGTGTCTTGTGTACTATTATTTGTCTGTTTGTCTTTTCTTTTTATCCATGGCTTTGTCAGTTTATTTTCGATTTATGAGTTTGACTGTCCCTCTGGTATCTTTCGGCCCTTTTTAACAATCTTATCATGTCAAAACATTTAACTACATTTTAGCAAAGTGTATTTCAAATATTTGTTTGTTCTTGCTCATATGCTATCTTTTATTAGTTTATTTGAAATATATATTTCCCGATTTAAAGTAATTGTTTTTGTCGAGGATCTTGGATCTAGCGGTGCAATAAAATATACAAACTTAGCCTTTAGGAATGTATTAGTTTATTATATTTAACCAATGTTCATGTCTTCAGTAATTACATTTAACTAAAAAAATCGACGTAAGTAGCTCAGAACGTGAGTTGAATTGGTGCATAGATGATAATGATCTAATATGAGCAAAATGATTTGCCAAAAGCAAAGTATGTAAAGGAGTTAAATATGAATAAAACTAAATGTTGGGTATACGTCAATAATACAGTTACCCAAACACACAAACAACAAAGGCATGCACAGGTCACTGCACTGTCTTCGACAACCCATGAGTAATTACTAGCTGGTCTCAGAAAGGGGTGGAAGAATAAATTTCGCGCTTTCGTTCAAACCTGTGTCTGGTCATCCTTTTTCCCGACGCGCTTTGTCTTTAATTATTGCCCTTACCGTTCATCGACTTTTTGCATGACTTAATTAAGATAAGTAAAGCAGAATAAAAGGTCATCATTTCATTTTAAGTTTCGTCTTTCCTTTCTTTCAAATATAATTCTAAATCCAATGATACCATAACTCCGTTGATGTCGTTACTCAAAGTGCAAAAAATGCATAAGTGACTGTTTAATCACAAGGATTTTAACAGACTCTTCAGAAAATCTCGAAAATAAGTTTGACAATAAAGACAAAGGTTATATCAATGTATATGAATATTCGTGCTTTGAACGTTATTAGGCAATTCAAGAACCGCGAAATAGTGGGAGTTATAATTAATTTACCGATCCTTAACTGGTTGTAACAATATTATAACGTATTTCTCAGCATGAAATCAAATTTCAAATGCTTAAAGACGGCTTAAAATTTCAATTTCGAGTATTCATAAAAAAATATGAATGAAAAGGACATGATTACCAAAACCGAAATTCTATCGGATTTTCTAAAATAAAGCTATGCATTGTCTTTCAGTTTGCATTGAGTAAGAATGTCCTTCGATGTAAAATATGAAATATAAATATGTAAAATTTGTAATTTTGTATTAAACTATTTTCAATAGCAACGTAGATAGCACTGATTAATATTTTATATGTAGCAGGATATGCTTATCCTTCTGGAGCACCTGATATCAATCCGGTTTTTTGTTGAGGTCCTTGTTGCTCAGTTTTAAGTTTTGCATGTAATGTTTCGTAGACTGTTGTTTAGCTTGTTTGTCAGGATTTTTTTCCGTCTGTCTACGACTTCTGAAGTTTTTTTTTTCCTATGGTATCTTCCGTTTCTTTTTTAATTTATGAATAAATGTAACATTGAAATAAATCATCTAAGTAGTGTTGTATAGACTCATCAATATCAAATTTTCATTAAATTTCCTGTCAACAATTGCTTCTATCTCTTAAAAATTATTAAAAAAAATGTGTGTAAGGGGTTCCGCGGAACCCTGTGTCTCGCCTTCGATTGCTGTCAGTGTAAAAGTGTAATGTTGACTTAAAAAGTGAGTCCATTTATCAGTTAAATGCGGAATGTTAAAAAAGATTCAAACTTTCTCTTTAGATGCTATTTCTTGGTATTGAAGATTAGCTTCTGTCCAAGTTTCATAACAATCCATGAAGGTTAACAATCTTATCATGTCAAACACATTTAATCCCAGACTGTCGGTAAATGTTAACTGTAAAAAGTCCATCTATCAGAAAAATACTGAAAATGAAAATATATTTTCAAAAGTGTGCTTCAGACATTATCTCTTAATCATAAAAAGTTTCATAAAATTCTATGAAGGTTTGACAAAGTATTTGATGTGTAACAAACTTTAACCCCAGACTGTATCTATTTGTTAAATGTAAAAAAAAACTAAGTCCATTTATCAGTAAAATACGGAAAAATGAAAATAAATATTTTCAAAATTTTGCTCTGGATACTGTATTTTGGTCATAAACAAGCTTCTGTCCAAATTTCATCTAATTCCATGTAGGTTTGACAAAGTTATTGATGTCCAAAAAAAAATTAACCACAGACTGAACCTAAATGGTGACGCCGCCGACGCCGATGCCGACGACGGAATCTAGGATCGCTATGTCTCGCTTTCGCGAAATAAATTTCGCAGGCTCGACAAAAATCAGTCAAAGACTATCATACATGTATTATGGTCACTGCCCGTCTGCAAAGTTGTCAATGTTGCACTCTACGAACTTGCTGTTAAACAGTAATGAGGCTAATTTTACACGGAATGAACAGCAGTAAGTATTGGTAAGTTTTGGATAGATTTCTTAGTTACCTAAGTAAAGAGAATTATGGCTTGCAAAATTAACATCCAAATCTATTACATTTTTTCTACACATGTTACAGTTTCAGAAATTATGTTCCATTTCATCGTAATTAATTTAGTTCAAACATTGGTACGATGTGTCATCAATCTGGTCTTCTATGCTACAGATGAAAAAATAGTTAGCTAAATACGAATCTAATCTTATTTCAAAATATGCAAATATCGGATGATACGATTATGTGGTAAAACTACTTAAAATAGAATCGTAATTAACTTTTAACTTAAATGGTTTGCTCATACTTTGTTCATGAAACGAAGATATTCATTACATTCGTAGTTTTCAATCAGCTTTTCCTTTTGTCTGAGTATCTTGTATCTGTTTCAAATGCGTGTAATTCTGTTATTTCTAAAAGATTTTTCATTTGCCTGGTTCCATTCACTTAGATCTCGAAGTTAACTTGATTGTAGTTATTCGTGCTGTCAACTTTTTTATGTAAACATGTATTAGTTTCAATCTTAATAGCCATGAACCAATTTCATGACCCCTGCCTTTTTGCACTAAGTAATGTTAATGTCTTATTGAAAATGTATGTGTCTGTAAGAAGTGTATCATGCCTCGCAATGAATGTTTGTTATAATTAACTAGAGGCTAACAGGTGCCTGTATTGGAATCAGAATTTATCTTTCCGAAATAGGAAAATAGGATTTTATCAGTAGTTCTTGGGTAAAAGATCTTTGGAAATCGTACCAACTGTGCCTATTTTTGGTCTCAGACGCCGAAATAGACTTATCATCAGGAACAAACATAAATCAATTGATAAGTACCTGTAAAGAAGCCTTTCTGCATGATCTGTTTTCATGTCGCTTCATCTATTGTTGAATGAAAAGCAAAATGTAATTACCCATAGGGTATTAATGTTCGCTATTGCCTTAACTGAAGTCCATTTTTGAATTTCCAATCGGCATCATGTAACAGAACTGTTTCGCTATTTTGGCTTCAATCGCATTGGTTGGGTGTTTTAAGAGAAGAAAAATAGGACCAAGAAATATTTTACCTACCATAGGAAGCCAAATTAATTACACTTCGTACGGATATTTGAAGTTAAATGAAATAATAAGATGAAATTTACTTTAGTTTCTAACACTGTAACTATGTAGAACAAATAAGAGTCTTCTGTCGACGTAACGTGCGTCTGTACCAAATTATAAGCTTAGTATCTTTGTTGATTTTTTACAACCATCGGGTCGACGTCTCGTTACCACGAGGGTATCACCAGCACCGAAGTTATAAATTTTGAGTTGACATTAAAGATATATCATTGCTAAATGTTGAGTTATTCGAAACACCGACGTTTTTCTACCTCAGGCATAGATGGCCTTAGCCGTTATTGGCTATTATTTGGCACAACTTATCGTTTTCGATTTACAACTTATTTCGTTCGAGCGCTATTGTTGAGTCTCATATAGACGAAACGCGCGACTAGTGTACCAAAATATAAGCTTTATATATTTGATGAATTTTTACAATATCCTTGAAAAAATTGTGACATGCAAAATAAAAAGAAAAGAGTTAATGCAGCGTGTTAACTAAGACGATTGAATTATTTTAAATGGCAATAGTTTATTGACTGAGTATGAATTCGGGTGATGAATACATAGCAGGAGACGCTTAGTTTTTCGATGCACCTGGTCATGCTCCTTTTGGAGTTCATGCGATTTGTGTTTGTTTCTTTGATATATCTTCTTAGTCGATTTAAGACATTTAAACATCTGTAAACTTCTACTGCTTATATTTATACTTGATTTGTTATTTCTACCTTACAATAGTAGTAAATATTAATGTTATAGTAGACATTATCAACAGCAATATTAGGTTTACGGTCCTAGCACGGATAAGTTAATCGTGATGCGATGGCAGTGCTGATTTCCATTAGTGGATCACATATTTACCATTTTTACAGAATGCGATTCATAATCGGCGTTGACTATTGCTAATTCGATAGGTGTCTAACGCGAAGCATGATACGCTTTCTAAGTCTCCTAATTCACTCCCTGTTCCGATATGAGTTTGTTTTGCTCAAAGCCTACTAAATGTTCGTTATACGTCGGAATATTATGTCAAGTTGAACATGGGCGAAACATTAGTTGCTAGAGAAAGATAGATTCGAAAACTGTATAACTGAATATTTATACAACTGCTTTATATATATATATATATATATATATATAAACAAGTCTAAATTGAAAACAACGTTCAAACCTATGATTGCGTTGGATAAAACCGCAATTTTATACGTGTGCATGCAAATGAATTTCTTGTTAGAGGGTCTAAATACAGCACAAACAACATTTTCCAAAAGACCAAAAAGTGAAAAGTATATTTTAACAAAACGCATTTGACTAACAGGTCGAACAACAAATGTTCTTAAACCCTGCTGACTGCCATTGGCGATTGCCAAATAAACGGATCACCGATGTAATAAATGGATCGTAATTATAAATTTAATACTAAACAGAAAACAATAAACTTGCGGAAAAGATGATATACCGCAAACAAAAGGTCCAAAGGTTTTGTACACCATATCCGGATTTATATATATATATATATATATATATATATATATATATATATATATATATATATATATATATATATATATATATATATATATATAACAAAATGACAAGCTGAAGCTCAACATTTTTGCAATACTTAAAATTTAGAAATCAATTTGAGGTTCTGCTTTACAAATAATACAATACTGCACTTTGTTCATTTCTCATTTCAACGAGAGCTTGTCTGTCAAATGTGATAGAGGGGTAAATCTTTCCAACAGGGGAATGGTTTACTACTAAACAGGTATTATTGCATTAGTATTCAATTACACAGTTTACGTTTATAAAATCTTGCATGGTTTAAGAATCTTGTTCCATTCTTATTATATTAAATACTCTGATTATACCTTGTACATAACGAAAGCCTTTAATTTAAAGTCAATCTGATAGAAATTTTGTATTAATTTTTTTTTTTTTTTTTTTTTTACCAGACTCTGCAAATGAGGGTTATTTTAAATAACGTAATGAGATATTGGTTTTAAAAATAAAAGCGTCGGAAATTGTTTAGGCAGTATTTATGCTTAACTTAGCCTTTCTTATCGAAAATATCATTCACTGCAACTAAAAATGCACCACTCTTTGTCTGTGGACAGTTAAATTCCTTGTCTGAATTTGGCTATACTTTAGATACTTTTTGGTTAGGTCAGCCTTTCAATGTTTGCATTAGGGTGTGGATTTTCATATATTTTGGCCTCGTGCATCACCGAAGAGACAATAGTTGTCCAATTGCGCATCTGATTCAGTAGAATTAGGACCGTTAATATTTTTGTTTACAAAATTTTAAAATGAAAGTTTTTGACAAAATATCAAATCAATACAAGCGATATTTTCTGCAAACATCTTTTGAGCACGATCTTTATAATATTCCCGGTACCAATCTTTCTGCACCAGATGCGCATTTCGACAGTAATGTCTCTACAGTGATGCTCGAAGCCAAAATATATGAAAATCCAAAGCTTATTACAAAATTGAAGAGCTTTTCATAAACCGAAAAGGACAACAAAAGTATAGCCAAAGTCGGGCAAGGAATCAGAGCTTTGCATGCGGGAGATATATCCTTAATTAAATGGTGTTTAACTCGTGATTGCACCTTGACGAAAAGGTTCAATAAATTGTGTTTAGTTAAAGCTTCTTTGAGTATTTGTTATTCTTGATAATCATTCATTTTAGATCATTTTATTTAGAAATTGCATTTTTAAAATAGTCAATGTTCCCCAACATAATATGTATAGTCAGAAAATTCTTAAAATCTATCGGGATTTTAAAGTACAGAACTTTCATAATGAAAACAACTAAATATATATATTCAAATAGTTATGAACACTTGAGGGCCTACATCATATCGATACTTATACTTTTGAACTGCACAAAGTCACGTTTTCTCCGACTGATTAATGCGCCAGTTGTTCGTTTTGTCTGGGGAAACATGATTTATCTATTATTAGTAATTGACTTTAAACTGGCTTTCAATAACTGCGATTACTCTTAAATCGGTTCTTTTTGTCTTCTGTCTTTTTCTTAGTTGTTTTTGAGCTTTCTGTCGATCTGATGAGGGTCGAGCTTTATTCAACCGATTTTTAATGTGTTCTTATGTTGTGCTGTTACACCACTGTAGCATGTTATGGGGGGAGGGGGGGGGGATAAGCGTTCTAACACATTTTACCGGCTCGCCAAATTATGTATGTGGCTGTCATTGGTTGCTGTCTATTATATTTCTTTTTCGCTTACTGCTTTGTTCATAAATCAGACCATTTCTCGTGGGAACTGTCGTACATTTTGTAATGTCGGGGCTTTTTACAGCTTACTGTACGGTATGGTTTTTACAGATTTTTGAAGGCCGTAAGGTGAACTATACATGTATTTGTCTACATCTACGTCATTTGGCCTCCAGTGGATAGTTCTCAGGGAAATCATACCAGATCTTCTTATTTCTATAATGATGAAGTAGTAATACGTTTAAAGAATAAATGTATTTTTTATAACCAATTGTGAACGAAGTTTGGATATTATAGGAATCATTGTTTGTCTGTCTGTCTATCTGAGCAAGTCGCATTCGTTTCAGACCTTTTACAGGCCTGCATAGATATTAATGATATTTGGTATAATAGTTGCCTACAACCAGTATGTATCGTGATTCAAGTTGGAAAGCCTGCTTGCAAGGGCAAGGTCCTTTACCATCCGCTTTTCAAATATAAACAAGTGGAAAATTGACACTGTCAACAGATGCTATTTGAACCGCATATTAAGTCAGATATCTACAAACCAAAATTGTTACCAGTACATTCTCCATGGCAAAAATATGCCAATACATATATATATATGTATTGTCTTAATGTCATTTTGATAGCATAAAGAAAATGTTGAAATTGAAATGCTTTAAGATGTAACCAGTGCAAAATATTCCAAGTTAAAGAACCATAACTGGAGGCACAGGGTCATGCATACCAAATACTATTAACTTGTCATAAGTAGTTCCCTATCAACTAACATAAACATAAACTTTAACTTGAAAACTATGCAAAATTTTAAAAAGTCAACGAACCATGACGAGGGGTGGGACCTTTTAATATCCATTGAAATGAGACGTTCAAAAGTTAATACAACTAAATACCAAATATAATTGACTTACCATTAGTGGTTCATCTTTAACTGACTTAATCACAATATTTAACAAGTACACTTTGCAAAAGTTTTAAAGTCGATAGACAAAGCGATGATTATAGGGTTTCGAAATTTTTTCAGGAGCATAAAAATAAAGCCATAAGTCAGAACCTATACCATCAGAGCTAGTGAATCCATACAATCGTCTAAAATATTACTATGCTCAGTACACTCCTCTTTCTCCAACATTATATCTAGTTTATTTATCACTTTAGCCATGACAGTAGCTATCTTCACAACTACAGACTGAATTGTTTTCATTTTATTATCAACTGTTTTTGTCTCGGGGCTTAAAATATCCCAAATAACCTAGTCAGTTTGAACAGTAACAAGACCGTCACAATTCTGTGGTCAGCTGAAGTTACTCATCCTTCATGAGATGTGAAAATCTTTCTTGGGAAATCCCATTTCTAAAAATATCAGTGATATTATTAGCCAACTGTTCATTTATTGGTGGGGCACACTTTTCACCAGATCTAAATTTTTGCTCATGCTAGCCAATCTCGTCTCTTCACAAGAGTCAGATTTTTGTTTTTCACTAGGGGGTTCATCCCTTTCTTCACTGCCTGCTTGGACATCGTCACAAGCGTCATCATAACAAAATCATATTCTTCATCACATTCATAAAGAGCGTCTATCCTTTTGTTCATAGTATCAACCCTCTGGTTGGTTTTAGTCTGTTCCGACCTAATCTGCTTTAGAATATCAAGCATTTCATTATTATTAGTGTCACCACTGACACTAGACTTTGTTTTAGAACTAGACGGCGTACTCGAGGAAGGTTGCTTACCCTGAGCAGCAGGCTTAGACGAAGCCTTGGAAGTTTTCGACCTAGTTTTAGACTCTTTGGGTTTATCAAAGAGTAACGAGTCTGCATTATCTAGTCGTAGAAAGTCATCATCTATACTAGTTGCCTTCTTATCAGGCGTTTTCTCAGACTTTTTGTCACCACGAGTCTGAATCATGGCGTTCGCCATTGTTTACTTTATAGAAATGAGAATGAAATTAGATACTATAAAAATAGAAACTAGATTTAATCACAATAAATCTTTAATAAAATTCATTAATTGACTTCCTTGAAGTCATATAAATAAATAACAAATTAATTTACGAGGTTGCAATACGTGGTTACTAACATACATCAGTCACCAACAAAAGTTGACAGTACACTGCGGTTGCGCTGTGCTTCTCATCTGATTGCGGAAGTGATATGACGTAATAGAATAAGCAAAATAAATGGTAAAAAATCGGCATAAGGGCAATCTTAACCTTTGTTCTATTGTTAGCCTTTGGAGCCATGTTGGTTTGCATGCAGGAAAATTAGACACATATTTGAGCCTATATACCTAAAGGATGATAGTGCTTACGTTTGGTCCAAATTGGCTTAGATTTTTTTTGTAGAAGAAGTTAAGAGACCAGGGATGACAGACTAGGATGGACACCAAGTGTTTAGAATAGCTCATTTGGCACTTTGGGCCAGGTTAGCTGAAAATACCATTTTTTTCTTCTAAAATCTCCCTCATGACATAACTTTCATGATTTACAGTAAAATTATATCATCAAGCCACCATTTTATGAACTAGTTCTGTAAGCCTTTTTTAGAGATAATAAATTTTATCAATGATGGTACCATACAATAAAATTTTAGTAAATTCATATGTCAAAGTATGAACCAAAATGTAACTTCTCCATTCAAAACTATTTCTTCTTGTTTCTTTAATATTTAAAATTAAAATTCCAAAATTAAGCATCTGTTAATTCAATTTCTAGAATTCAATTTAAGTCCATAAAATCAACAAAACAAACAATTTTTATACTCATAACTAATTTATCCATAACATGCCAGTTATCACAGTAAATTACAAAAAATAATCGAAGATATGTAAAACAAAACCTATAAATTAAAAATAATACAAAGAGCAGATAAAGACAGAATTATATCTAATTCTCCTGCATGTGAGCACCTTTCAATAAAATGTATCTCTAATATATTAGTATACAGTAAAGAGATTTTTTTTAAGTGTAAAATTCGGCAGTAGGAAGATAAAAGTATACAAAAATGTAAAGGGTTTTACATTTTTTGTTTATTCATACTTATTGATCATAATTACGTATTTGATAATGGTAATATGTAATTACTTTTAAATTAGTTAGCCAATTAGCACCTATTGGTTTAAATTCATTTGATATATAATCACACCAAAGCGTTATACTGCTGATCAAACTGCCCAAAAGTCTTTACTCTAGATAATGTACCACAAAATATCAGCCATTTACATATCATCTGCTTTTTTCAGTTACTAGAGGTTCAATTAGTATGACCAAACGCTGAACTGTTTTATATAACTTTTTGTTTTCATTGCTAAAAGTTTGATAAATACCAGGTATATGTACATTGTTCTGTTTAAAACATTTGTGGATTTATTTTAGAGGTTTTCATTCAAACATAAAAACAAGCAAAATTAGCACCTAGCAAAAACATCTCACTAAACAATAGTTTCCTTTCTTATAACATAAGAGTTATTCATTGACTCAATGATTCATAAAAGTAAGAGTTTCTGTGGAACACATGTTAACCTAGTTGTAAGATTTTTATTAATTTCTTAAGATTCATTTTTTTTTTGTCTTGGTTTTAAACAAATGATACTTAAGTTAGTGTTTGTTATCTTTAATAACAGAAGGGGAAGATCATTAACTTTAATAACAGGATGGGAAGGTCATTAACTTTGCATACCACCATTTTTTCTTTTCAATTGAGATGAAGGACTCATGATTTCCACATTCACTTAAGGTAATGTTTTGTTTTACATTATCAATTCCCCAAAGTAAAAAAGCGATTGATCCATGTAAAAAAATCTGAACTTATTAGACATATCAATCTTCATTTTAAAAATCTAATCTTTGCATTTTGAGTAAATCAAATAATGGATAGTGCATAGAAGTAAGCTATATATCCTTATCACATGTAGTTAAATTATACAGACAATGTTTCCTAAATCAATAAATAAAACCAGGCCATGAAATATGCTTGTGTTTTGTGCAATATATCAAGAAGCTTTGACTTGACATTGAAGAAAAAAAATGTGACAGAAATCAGTTATAGACAGACAGTGTCCAGTTGGATGTACAGAAGTGAACCCATATTCAATTCCTTTGAAGCAGGGTAATAAAAGCAAATATATTTTAAAAAAGACTGATGATACATTTCAAGTTTGAATTTCATGAAATTTGCAGGGTTTGAACATGTGTATCAACCTATGGTCTACCTGTTCCTTTACAACTCATACCAATTCTGATGCCTATAAAAGTTTCCATGTATATATCATTAAAATCAATTATGAATTACTTAATAAATTTAACTTAAACATATTGGATTTCTTAATTTTTTTCTTTACAACACAGCATGAACATAAACTGAGATTTTATTTTATAACTACTTTTAAGTTATTGCACTAAGACTTAAATAATTCAGCCCTAGTTATTATATCCCAATCTATCAAACAGTATGTTCTGTCATTATAAAACCTTCCCATTATAACAAAGGTTTTGGTTTAGCAGGAGAAAACCCATCTGTACTGCCTACACCATCACTAAATCTTGTGTACTTATGATCAATAGGCATTCCTGAAAATAATAGAAAAATGCATGTTTACCAATTCAACTTAAAGATGTCGAATGTGTTTTTAAATGATGAGGTTAAATTTTCATTTTTTTGAAGGTTAATAGAATTTAACATAATTTCACTCAGAGGCCTGTATTGCCAGAAAATTATTAATGACCCACATTTTTTCTGCATTAAAGCACTATAAATGTAACTGGTTTACAGAATTTAACTTGAGACAACCCATTTTCTGATGCAAATTTATTTTAGCAAATTTTTAAACCTGTTACAATAAAATTCACAAACAAAACCAAACAGAACTTTTGCAGGTAGGCAGATTTTTGTATTTAAGGGGCATTAGCTGTCAAATTAATGTTCACCGATTTGACTCAAATTCTCATATTTGCCTTACAACACACTAAAACGTATATCCAAATTAAAAAAGTCTAAAATAAACAATTTACGATGAATAAACTCGATAGTATTTATCAGCATTTCATGTGTATTTTAGTCTAAATGCCATCTAGTTAACCATCGAGGTGACTTTCCAAAGACTGCCAACGGTCATATAAGCCGATATAAACATAAACATAGATATAAATCAATAGCGAACTCATACACTTTGGATTTTATTTTTCTAGGTCTGTTTGATTTCATATTACTAGAACACACCTGCGAAATCGCAGGCATTTAGAGCGTGGTTGAAAGTACGTAAACTGTTGTAGGATGAAATTTTGTAAAAGATTTTATGACTGGAGAATTTCAGGAAAGGTATCTTAAACATGAACTGATGTCAATATAACATTTTGAATTTTTCATGTTCAAAATATTGGATGTAAATCTAAAGAATGTCAACGCAAAGGTCAACTATTTGTAGTAACATGAACACACAATTTTTAGGAGGCGAGTTGCTTTGTAACCATGCTTTTTGTTTCGTTATGCAGAAGACAGAATAATCGATATGTTAACTTTTTCAATTTTAGTCACTCGAAACGGATTACAGATTATGAAATCAGATTATTATGTGATACACCTGTATTTGCAAATAAGATTGGAATTATGAATAGAGCCATAATAAAATACTCAATAAACAATGCGATTTGTGCACAAAACTGTCATATTTTACTGAAATCTGGAAATGGCGTCAGACTTAATGAGGTATTGACTTTTAAGAAAGCAAATAAATTCTAATATTGGGTGCTTATTTCGTCATATGAATAGAGCCATAATAAAATACTCAATAAACCACAACATCTATAAATCGACGATGTCACAATGCGATTTGTGCACAAAAACGCCATATTTTACTGAAATGGCGTCAAGAGTTTTCAGTGGGGAACTTTACCATTTTCATCTTCACATGGCCTGGGTCCTTATATTCGTTATTTTATCGCTTCCAGGGACCAAACGAATGTTTGATACTGGTTCCTGTAGCTCAGGTACCCAAAACATTGTATGAAATCAAGTTAGGAATTAAGGGTTGTTTGTAAATTTACCAAAATTCTGTGTAATTTTAAAGTCCTAAACGGAAGTCTTGTCTATGACTTAAAGTCTGTCCGATCAGAAACAATGTCCGATGACAGAAACAATATCCGGACCCCTTTATTTTCATTTTCCTCTAAAAATAACCCAAACGGAATAATCAAAAGCGAGGATGACAAATGCGACTACGCATGGTACCTATTGGACATAGAGGCATAATGATTAATTTATTGTGGAAGGAAGAGAAGCGACACACAAAATGAGGTCTTCTCATTTAATAGTATAGATAGGTTAAAACAATATGTTAATAATCGTTTTTACTTGTATAAAAATGAGTTTTTGTAGATCGAATCAGTCAACCAAATGGTTTACTCTTTTTTCACTTCAAATGTTGATATTCTTATACTTTAATGAACACGCCTAGTTCATGTGTAACCCATCTCTGGCTATCGGGGTTCAATTGAAGTTCACATGAATACGGATTTAATAAGGTCAAATCATTCACTTGAAAGTGAATTATATAATTCATTAGTGATGTTTCTTTGCTTATTTTGACAAAACTGAACCAAACTGGCTGCTAAAAGCAAATTATTATTTCCCTATTTCATTTTCATTAATGGTTGAACAAAAAAAAATCATATTTCATTTTTTTCTATATCTCGTAGCTAATGCCCCTTTAAAGAGCAATTACCCTTCCAAAAATTGCAATGTTTTAAATGATCTAATTTTTTTTTCAAATATGAGTTATTTGACAAAAACAAATATAATGATTTTTAGTTGCATTCAAAGTGAATAAACAGATGAACAGACTCTGTCTATAAGCATAATCCTCTATTGTGTCAATAGACTAACAATTTTCCACATATCATATATGATTGTTTGTACCTACCTGCTATATATTCTATAAGTGGTACAGCTATGACATTGTATTTACTAATAAGACGACCCCAGAATGTGTTCATATGTTTATCATGCTTTATGTCTTCTTCTTCATGATAGAAAAATGAACCCCAGACCTTAGATAGCAGGAAGGACTCTTCCTCTGGATCAATATATAAATTCACCTGTAAAAACAAAGTGTGCCTTTATGTAAAATATATTAAAGTTTAAAGTCTTCAATTGTTTTATAAAATCTAAATCATGACATTCATAATATAATAAAATCAAAACCATGACATTCATTATATAATAAAATCTAAACCATGACATTTATAATATAATAAAATATAAACCATGACATTCATAATATAATAAAATCTAAACATGACATTCATGATATAATAAAGTCTAAACCATGACATTCATAATTTAATAAAATCTAAACCATGACATTCATGATAAAATAAAATTTAACCATGACCTTCATAATATAATAAAATATAAACTATGACATTCATAATAGAGACAAAATTATCTTGTAGCATCTAAATAATATTTATATAAGACTGATCAAAGAGTCCACTTTTACTAATGAAAATTAAACATTTTGAAGATTATCAAACATTATAAAAGAAAGTTACCCATATATAATAATGTTCATGTTAACAGCTTGTTAGACAGTGAACAGAAATTTTTAAGGAGAGTTTAGTGATTTGATCATACTTAAAAATTTAGTTATTTATAATGAATTAATGTTCATGGAATTTAATCATACAAAATTTTAATACTGAATGTCTGCGAACACACCTAGAACATTTTCAGTGGAAATAAAAGGGCATTTTGAATATCATTAGCTAAATTTATTTCAGGTGAAAATCAGTAACAGAAAAATGTTCTTAGTAAATATTTTATGAAACTTACATCTCTTTTTGGTTTCTTAGCTGTTACTGTATCATCACATTCTAAATCTTTTGGTGTTAGGTGATATCCTTCTGCCTCCATTTCCTCCAACACTAATACTACATCCCATCCTGCATAGCTGTTAGCAGGGAAACTGTCAGAACATAAACTATCACCAAAATACACAACCTAAAAATAAAGCAGGGAAACTGTCAGAACACAAACTATCACCAAAATAGACAACAAGAAAATAAAGCAGGAAACTGTCAGAATATAAACTATCACCAAAATACACAACCTAAAAATTATTAAAAGACATAATACTCTGCACACATTATTCTGTATTAGCACTTTTGGTTGGTTCTTGTTTAATGTTTAATGAAGAAATAAATTTCCTTAGTACCTTGAATTTACAATATTGAATAAAACATTGAACAATCAATATATTACTGGCTGAATGGAGAATTCATGTATTAATATATTTGTAATTGTTACAAAACAGAAGAGAACAAGTAGGACTGTTAGCTATTGCTCACTTAGTATACCACTGTTTTAATTTTTCAGAAAACAGGAAATAGATGAGCAAAAGATATGAAAATACAGTAAAGCATACTCACATGAAGCTTGATACTAAATTGGAGGAAGATTTAATTTGTATGTTCCTGAGAAAATGGCAAAAGCAAAGCGGGACCACAGGATCTGTATTTTAATCAGATTGCTATTTATACATTTATATGATAAACCAAAAAATCCTGTTAGATATGTAAGTAATTTTCAAACCTTCAACAACTGCTGAATTCTGATGTCACTTTCAAATATTCTTTTCAAATTTGTTTGAAATCATTTCAAGTTTTTCTCTAAATATGATTCTGATGATGTTTTGTTACTGGTACATACTTATGCCTTGAAACAAGTATAAAACTTTACCTTAGGCTTAACCCTCTGTGTTTGCTGTGATAAGAACTTCATGAGATCAAGATGGTTACCCTTAGAATAACATGTTTTGGGTTGTAATTCTGTTACAGGAGTAGTTTCTACATGGCCATCTAAAACAAATATGATCTTCATTAAAATCAGATGATAATTAATTAATGTGATGAAATGTTATATTTAGTATAAAGTTGTCTATGTTTCCACTGTGTTGGGGAAAAACAACACTAGTTGATACTAGTTTGCAAAATGAGTACAAGTTTAAGATGGAAGTTACATACCAATATGTACTGACTTGACAAATACACCTTATTATGTAAGGGCTGTTCCAGAATTAAACACATTTTTAAGACCCCAAACCACCCTTAAAATAAAAATGTACAATTGACTTATAATTCTTACAAAATTCTAAGGTAATTGCAACCACCCATATTTAATTAATTAGAGTGCCTCAAATCTCCCACCTGATAAATTTTGGAACAACCCTAAGCACACACTTTTACAATAAAATTGCTGTTTTTATATCCTAAACATTATCAGACATTTAAAAAAAAACATTCATAAAATTATTGTTTTTCTGCTTGTTCCAGCAATAGACAAAATCATTATCTAAATTCAGAATGATAACTCGTACAATAATATACTTATGTAAATGACAATGTTTTCTTTTAAAAAAAAGGACAATAAATGCTTACCTAGACCTAGAAATGAATTTCCATCTGTGAAGAAGGCTGGCTTCTTTGCATTAAATAAAAATATATCAAAATATTTTTGCCAATCTGATCTGGAATTATATAAAATGAATGATGTCATGGCATAACAAAGTGTCAACTGCAAACAACAACAAATAGCATTTTTTTCTCATTTAAATGTTGCAAGTCAATTTAATCTGAATAATAATTAATCTCTCTAAAATTTGGACTGGGATATTAGAATTCTTTACTATGAATAGCACAACTAGTTACTAGAATTTTGATAATTCTTCTGCTTAAAGTGATTGGATTCAAAACATACAGGTAGAACAACTAAAGACAATTTCATGTCCCAAGGAAGTTGTTTTTTCGAATTTTAAGTTGGCAGGAAGTTTAATCCAATACGAACATTTACTTTCCGTCTGTGGTTTGTTCCTTAGCATGAGCACTTTATTACAATTCTTCTGTTGAGAAAAATTTTTAAAATATAGCTGAAAAGTGACCGTCAAATGGCAAATTATTTCAGGGACAAAAAAAGGCAATCATTGTTTCAGCTCTTACTTCATGTTTCTTTCTATAACTGACTCAGGATATTATAAAGATAAAATTACTGCCTATCTTTATCATCTTAAACATTTTGTTGGACAGTTATGATTAGGAGAGATGACATCTACTTGATAATGAAATTAATTTTTGGCTGGTAAAAAGTTTAACAAATATCCTACTTTTATCAATACAAAATAGTAAGTTCAATAATTACCCTAGAACAACATTCAACACTGTAGTAGCAAAATCATGAGCTGATGATGTCATCAAGAAGACAACTTTTCCCTGCCTTTTTAACTCCAGTAGCCATTGTTTAACACCATCACTACAAGGCTGTAAAAACTTCTCTGGATTTCTTTTCAGTAGAGGGAAAAAATAACCAGAGTCCTCTGAAAATATAGCAGGAATTATGAAAATATCATTTTATTATAATTTGTATCATATAATTTTATAAAAAATTAAGGAATTCAAATCATTATGCTTCTACTGGTCCTATCAAGAATACAAATCATAGCAATAAAAATGCTTTATTTGAATTATTTACAATGGTTAAAAATGTCTCTGAGTACAATTTAATGCACAATATATTGTTTAATCAGGGCCGTAGTTAGCTTAAACAGGTTTGTGACGTGTACTTTCAGATCATATCTGGACTGGAATCAATAGCAATACAGTCAATGATGATATGACGTAAGTTTCAATTTGATGTGACCACAAACTATCTTATGTATTAAATGCAGATCAATTTTAAAATGTAATCATCAACAGAACATTGAGTCAGACTTTCTGGTTAGAGTTTTGGAGTTTATTTTGAAGTACAAACGTTCTAAATAATTTGAAGACATTAGTTAAGCTTGTGTTGATACCTGCAAAGGCTTTTGGTATATAGTTAACTCCTAAAGAGGCATAGACATCTTGCCAAAAAGTGTAATTCTCTTGAGGACCATTCTGAAATGATATAATCGATTTAGTACATTGTATCATCTAACTGACTATCTCTCATCTAAAACAAAATAACAATAAGGTTAAAATATTATTTTAATTTTGACAAATACATGAAAACTTCAAGTTTGTATATTAACACAAGTATCTATTCACCACTATGTGTCCCAGACATATAAAACACACTACTGAGAAGAAGTAATACACTAGTAAGATATAAGAAGATGTGGTATGAGTGCCAATGAGACAACTCTCCATCCAAGTCACAATTTGTAAAAGTAAACCATTATAGGTCAAAGTACGGCCTTCAACACGGAGCCTTGGCTCACACCGAACAGCAAGCTATAAAGGGCCCCAAAATGACTAGTGTAAAACCATTCAAATAGGAAAACCAACGGTCTAATCTATATAAAAAACGAGAACGAGAAACACTTATGAACCACATCAACAAACGACAACCACTGAACATCAGGTTCCTGACTTAGGACAGGTGCAAACAAATGCAGCGGGTTTGAACGTTTTATCTGGCGCCAACCTTCACCCTAACCTGAGACAGTGGTGTAACAATACGACATAAAAGGACACACTATAAAACATTAATTGAAAAAGGCTCAACTCATCAAAGTATGAATACTAACAGATTTTAGACAAAAGTTAGACCATGAAAACCAAATTACCAAATAGTTAAATTATAAACCACAGAAAAATATATCAAAGCTAAAACCAGTATGAAATAATTTTGCCAAACAACCGGTCACTTATGGACCACTCAAAAAGAGCTTGTTGAGAAGGATCTTTAACGTGCAAAGAGCGTGGTACTCCTGAACACGGGATCTTGGATTTAACATATACTGTTTTTCACACCAGAATGAAAGTACACTTACAGATTCACATGTACATAGTAGCTTAAATACTATTTTAGTTAGGAACTAACTTAGTGCAGTATGATATGACTGCAATATGTCTACACAAGGACATCAAACAAAAGTTAACACAGTGCATGCAATGTGCTTGGCAAAGTCTAGTGTTGAATACAGTATTAGACTTGGGCTTATGGATGGCTTATTAGAGCTAACATCTTGAATAGAGACTTGTCTACTGTTGAAAACCATATGTTGACCTCTAGATATCTTTTTATGTCTTTTGGTTGCTCTCTCATTGACCAATACCCCCTCATCTCCTTTTTATACATATTTACACAGAAATCTCCCTCTGTACACTTCAACTAAGATTTTGGTCCCTTACACTTCTTATATACTTTAAGTTTAAAGAATAACTCCATCAATATAAGACTTTAAGCATTAATCAAATTTAAAGAGTTGAACCTCATTTGGCCCAATACAGTTTTGAAGAGCTATATAGATAAAATTTATTAACATGTTGGAAAAAATAACCACATCCAAAATAAATTAAAAGTAAAAGTTATATGTATCATGTAACAAGGAGCACATGCTGAAATGTCTCGCCTTCTTTACTAACCATTGATATTATGTTGATAGTCATAACTAAATTGTATCTTCTTTTGAGGTGGGATGTTTAGAGACACACACACACGTTAATTTTATCTCTAAAGTAGCTCCTCACTATCCTACTACCTGTCGATACATTTATTTTGGCATTGCACAAGTCATGTCTTCTCTGACTGTTCATGACGTTAAAATACTAAATCCCTGGGATGTGTTTTAGTTGATTTTAGTCTCTGATGCATGATTTTTATTATTAATTGTTTTTGGCTTTTAACTAGCTGTCAGTAACTGCAGTACTCTCAAATCGTACTTTCTTGTTAATTCGACCTGTTAATACTATTTTAATACTTTTTGTTATTTTATATTAATATAGATCTTGTCTGTATACCAGCTTTGATTATTTGGAATATCTACTAATTTTCACTTCTTCATACTACATTTGTATGAACATCAAGATTATTCTCCTTAAATCTGTACAGGAAGTTTTATTGTTGATATTCACCCTTATGTATCTAGTGTTAAATTAGGTATTTATATGACAGACCTTTCTTGGTATTCCTAATTATTGGAAGATTTTATATAGACAGAAGTAGTATACCTAAAACGACAAAATTATTTTTCATTTACCTGTATATATTATGAAAACCGGTTTTTCAAAAGTGATTATTTTCTAAGGGTTAAATATTTCGAGGTGGTGTCTTGCCATGGCTTTGTTTGGACTTGTTTGTTTGCTTTTGGCCTTGAATGTTTGTCCCTAATATTTTATTAACTATGTATTTACTTTCAGGTATCACAGATCGAATTTATTCGTTCATAGTGTGTTAATTTACGTTTTTTGATTGAGTTAAGCCTTCCAATTGATATTTTATCGTGTGTTTTTCTATGTTGTGATGTTATACTATTGTTTCAGAAAAAGGGAGAAGGTTTGGTACCATTAAAATGTTTAATCCGCTGCAAATGTTTGCACCTGTCCTAAGTCAGGAATCTGATGTACAGTAGTTGTCGTTTGTTTATGTAATTTATACATGTTTCTCGTTTCTTGTTTTTATATAGACTAGACCGTTGGTTTTCCTGTTTGAATGGTTTTACACTAGTAATTTTGGGGCCCTTTATAGCTTGTTGTTCAGTG
The DNA here is from genome assembly GCA_017311375.1 of Mytilus coruscus. Lineage (NCBI taxonomy): Eukaryota > Metazoa > Mollusca > Bivalvia > Mytilida > Mytilidae > Mytilus > Mytilus coruscus. Next base: position 30,754,933 of record CM029603.1, read on the forward strand.
TGAACCAAGGCTCTGTGTTGAAGGCCGTACATTGACCTATAATGGTTTACTTTTATAAATTGTTATTTGGATGGAGAGTTGTCTCATTGGCACTCACACCACATCTTCCTATATCTACTAAATATAAAGCTTTACTACAACTATCACATAAACTTAACATGATCAAAGAAAATGAGCAGTGTTCTCCCCAGGCCCTTAAAGGACCGCGGGCCCGCGATGTATAATTTTTTACCGTGGTGGTATCGTTCTTACCGCGATGTATAATTTTTCTCCGTGGTGCTAAAATTTTCAGTTAAAAAATCGTAAATCGGTAAAGTTTTAAACGACTTGTTAAATCTTTTCCGTGCGGTATAAAATTTCAGGTGAAATTTGACCAGTTCAAACCAGTTCAACTTCAGTTGTAAAGATTGTTTACACCACGTGATCGATTTACCTTATGAGGTTAACCTTGTTGATTGGATTTAATCAATGTAATTAACACTTGTAACATGATTCTTTTGTGTTTTAATTAAGAGATCATAACTTTATGATCACAGATAACAATTTAATGGATTCACTCACCACCCAAGCGCTGACCTGTGACAAGTCGGCAAATATACTTTGTACACAAACAGTGTGGACCCGATAGTTTTACACACGCCGGCAAAATAAAGTTGGATCTTTACGTATAAATGACAATTATACATTTCTCAATTCTTATATTATAGTATTATATGTCTGATTAAACCATGGCCAAAATTATCTTTAATTATGACATAGTTATTGCATGATAGTCGGGTTTCAAACTATCATAGTATCCAGTGGTGGATCCAGAGGGGGTTCAGGGTTGGAACCCCTTTTTAGACGATCAATGCATTTGAATGGGGACATATAGTTGGAACCCCTTTTATCCTGGGTTGGGAACCCCTTTTAAAATGGCTGGATCCGCCCTTGGTATCTGTCAACAGACATTGTACATATTACATGTAAAATATTCAAGTTTATTTACAATTAATAGTACATATTAACATATTATTTTATAAATAAAATGCATGACTGTACCTCCAAACTGGATATCTATATCCACAATTAATGAATAACAAAAGTAATTTAGCAAATTTTATCCATAAGCACATGTTAATTCTATTTATATCTACTTCCTGTCATTTAGGTGGGAAAATTGGGAGACTTTGTTGTTGACATTGAATATGGTTACTTGTAGATCTATAGTATAGACCTAAAATAAATTTATAGATTTAGGAATTCTTTTAAATGGATCAGGATAAATAAAGATTAAGATTTCAGTGCAGTATTAAGTCTGTATCTATGTTTGATTATCACCAAAGACCAGAAAGGTTAATAATTACATGAAATCTATGGCAAAATCTTTTAAAATTTATGAAAAACTTCTTTTACTGAAATTAAAGATAGAAACTGGTTCAAATAATAAAACAATATTTGTGCTTGTTCATTTTATATCTTCTTATGACAAGAATCATTTCACATACAACAGCTTTCTTTTAGAAACTAGAAAGTTTTTGAATTGAACATTTTAGTCTCCTTTGAATGATATCTTTTTTTATAAAAGATTTAATTACTTTATGAATCCTGTTTTATTTATTTATAAAAAATATTAAAGTATACAAACTGTTAATTGATTTACTTCATTTTACCAATAATTTTCTGACTCAATGTCTACATAACACAGTACCACAATATTTAAACAAAACAAGAGAACTGCAGTAACTAGAAAAATAGCAATAAGCTAAGCGGCGACGCGACTGATTGTATGAATCATTTCACCAAGCTGTCCACACGCGCTACCCTGGTGCTATCCAAAATCCTGGGAGAACAATGAATGAGGTCAAGGTCAGATAAACCAAACAAGAAATACATGTACATCTTACAATCATTCAATACACTAAATATAGTTGACCTATTGCTTATAGTTTCTAAGAAACAGACTTAACCAAGAAAACTAAACATTCATGATTGACCAATGAATCATGAAAATGAGGTCAAGGTAAGATGAATCATGCCAGGCAGACATGGACACCTTACAATCAATCTATGCATTACATATAGTTGACCTATTGCTAATAGTATCTAAGAAACAAACTTAACAAAGAAAACTTAACATTGACCAATGAACCACCAAAATGAGGTCAAGGTCAGATGATACCTGCCAGACAGACATATACAGCTTACAATTCTTCCATACAACAAATAAAATTGACCTATTGCTTATAGTTTAAGAAAAACAGACCAAAACACAAAAACTTTACACTGAGTTATGAACTGTGAAAATGAGGTCAAGGTCAAATAAAACTTATGAGAATGACATGTACATCATAAAATATTTCCATACACCAAATATAGTTGACCTTTTGCATATAGTATTAGAAAAAAGACCAAAACTCAAAAACTTAACTTTGACCACTGAAACCATGAAAATGAGGTCAAGGTCAGATGACATCTGCCAGTTGGACATGTACACCATGCAATCATTCAATACACCAAATATAGTGTACCTATTGCATACAGTATAAGAAAAACAGACCAAAACACAAAACTTAACTACAACCACTGAACCATAAAATGAGGTCAAGGTCAGATGACACCTGCCAGTTGGACATGTACACCTTACAACCCTTCCATACAACAAATATACTAGACCAATTGTTTATAGTATCTAAGATATGGACTTGACCACCAAAACTTAACCTTGTTCACTGATCCATGAAATGAGGTCGAGGTCAAGTGAAATCTGTCTGACAGGCATGAGGACCTTGCAAGGTATGCAAATACCAAATATAGTTATCCTATTACTCATAATAAGAGAGAAATTGACATTACAAAAATCTTAACTTTTTTCAAGTAGTCACTGAACCATGATAATGAGGTCAAGGACAATGGACAAGACGGAAACTTCGTAACATAAGGCATCTATATATAAAGCATGAAGCATCCAGGTCTTCCACCTTCTAAAATATAAAGCTTTTAAGAAGTTGGTTAAAGCCGCCGCCGCCGGATCACTATCCCTATGTCGAGCTTTCTGCACAAAGTCACAGGCTCGACAAAAACTATGTGTTTTTACCCTTTTGTCTCTTGTTGCTTAGACACTGTAAGAGTAACCAAAATCAGATTGAAAACAGTGACTAGAAGTATTTCAAAAGAATTCATAGCAAAAAAAAATTGCAGCAATATAAAACTGAGTAGCAAAAATTCCAGGGGTTGAACCAAATTTGACCCTTTAGAAACTGTAAAGGCTTAAACAAATCCATTGACATACAGCAGACAGCAATGCTTGTTCATAAACATTATAAACAAATTGTGTTATAACCTAATAAAAAATTAATGCTGTACCTTAACAGTTAAAGACAAACACTACTATTTAAAGGGTTGACTGAGGTACTCAAAGGAAGAATCGGTCCCATTACAGCTCAAAATACAATAATAAATTTACAATGTACTAACATACCTTCTGATCAATGTAATCTACAACATGGGCACACAATACAGCAGCAGGTATATCAAAGTAATTCTCAAAAAATCTGTATTTAAGTCTACCTGTAACAAATAATGCTTATTCCTTTCTTGTTTGGAATAATTAATTAATTTATATTGTATAGACTACCATACAAAATTCCAGATTTCCTGTAACTGTTCAAATTTATGTGAACTTGTTCAAAATTGTCTACTTTTGAGTTTGATTTCAACCACTATCAGTATTTTAAAACTCAAAGGTCCTGTTACAATATATTTGAAGTTGACGAGGTAAAAGGAGAGAACTGCTTAGTGCATTTGATTCATATATATGTATTTGCTTGTGTGAAAATTCATGGTAATTTGTGTTTCATTTTTTTCATTAGAAAATTCAATGTTGAAATCCATATGTTGGAGCACCAACTTTTAGCCTTCATAATATCTTTATAAGTATAAATTATAGTACAGGATATGAGACACATCAATAATATTTTTTTTTCTAAATAAAAGCCTATTCAATGCTGTCAATTTTGCAACCTTTCTTTTCAGATATCATTTCAAACTATAATCATGATAATCAATCACACCTGTTCAACTGTTGATATTTACATATAGTTTAAAAATCTCAGTTTTATATGCAAATATGCAAGAGAACTTTTCATTAAAGTTGACATAAGCAAATCAATTTTTTCAAATACTGTTTCAGTAATGTCATGTTAATAGTAACAGTGTGTGACTGTGTAAATCGTCTTACGGTACTTTAAAACTGAAAACATATGCTGAGAAACCTGACTAAAATACACAACTAGGAGACTAAACATTTTATTCACATTAGTTGTTAAGTCTCTAGAGATTGTTTTATAAAAATAAGGAGATGTGGTATGATCTTTAAACATTTTTTCTCAATTAAGACAGATTTCACTGTATAATAATTACCATCAGAACTTTTGACATTATCCTTAGCTTCCTGGAAATGTTCCCAGTGTAAATCAGGTCCATATGTCTTCTTTAATTCATCTTTTGTTAACATTTTTGTCCCATGACTTCCTCTGAAAAACAAATACTGGAAATCTCAAGTAATGTCCTTTTTAACTGAGTGTCAAATCTAAAACACAATCTATAGAAATGATCTGTCAATCACTAAAAAACACTTTCAAAGGACTTGATGACAACATTGCAATAACATTTAATTTCAATCAAAAGTTTACAGAATAGTGTAGAAGGATTACATGAATATGTTGCATTCATAAATATTATATAGGAATAGAGAGGTCAAAGGAATTTATACTTAAAGAAAAAATCCTTGCAGACCTGAAAATTTTCCAGATTTATTGGGGATTACCCCATACTCATATGATAATAGCTGTTGACCTGGCTTTTGAAATCCTCCATTTTATCAACTAAATACCTCATAGAGGCATACAAAGAAGTCAAAATGGTATTTGAGCACATGTTTACTCATCCAAAACTGTAGTAAATTATGTAAAAAAATACTTATCAAGTTATGACTTGTTTTAGAGATGCATTAAGTCATCTTGTGCTTAAAATCACACATGGAGATATTGAAAAGTTGGTAGGTATGCCAATAAAATACTAAGATATAACCAATATATATCAAAGGTCAAATAAAGTCACAAAGCATGTATTGCTATGCTTCAGTTGCTGGTAGGTCTTCAAAATTGAAATAAATAGCTTACACCTTACAGCAAAACTAAGATGGTCTCATTACTGTTTATTATCATCAGATATTCAAGATGATGATGATGATGATGGATGGCTGCTTAACGTCCAGTGGCAAATTAATAATTTCAGGACTAGAACATGTTAATGTAATATGAATATTTACCGTGTTTTGTACTTGACCGACACGCTGAGCGGATATTTAACGTGCTAGTTCACAAGGTAACAGTCTGCAGGAAGATATGTCACCTTACCCGGACACATTATTCTGACTCGAACCGACCAGTCTTTGCTCTTACTTGTTATTGCGGGTTCTTAGCGGAGAGGCAGCAAATACTAATTTTAAAGTCTTTGGTTTGATCCGCCAGGGTTGAAACCCACAACCTCCCACACTACCACGAGACCACCGAGGCGGTTCAGATATTCAAAGATTGTATAAGAACTCTATCATCATACAAGAAGTTTGAACAATTTCAGTTTTATTTGGAACTTAACAAAGATTTATCAGATAATCATGATAGTATATGGATTTCCTTTAAATTTCCTCATCATTTATTACTTCAGTACATTACCAGCTGATAACCATAGTGAGAGATTAAAGTTTACTTAAAACTTTACCATTATCTAATGGTTTACTTTAATCCATGTTTTTACCATTTTAAGGATTTCCTCAGAACCATACTACCAAGTAACGTTTTAAAGATCAACCATAACAAGACATTAAAGGAGTATCTTTAATCTATACCATTATGTTTCATTCTTTGACAAGTATTTGGGAATTTTACAATCCTAAGACATTTCAGGATTTAAAATAAACCATCAAACTGACACTATTCAAAGACATAAGTGGATTATATCCAAATTTCACTGATATTTAAGAATTACCTCATGACTTTACCATCATGAGACAGTTTAAGAATGTTTCCTTTATCTGCATCCAAAACAATCCTTTACATCTATAAAATAATTATATCAAATATTAGTAATTTGCCAGAATAAAATAACTTAAGATGTATCTGTTTAGTGTTATTCAAAAGATTTCATACATCACAATAGAATGAATAAAATGCTATGCTTAGCGCAGCTTGATACAACCGCAGAGGATGAAACCCTGAACAGTTGGGGCAAGTATGGACACTACATGCAAGCTTGATACAGCTCTGAATTTGGATTGTGGTTAAATATTTGACACATCATAGGTTTCTGAAACAGAATTAATGTGGTCTAAGAACTCAAAATTTATTAAATTTGACATTTACCTATCATGGTCCAATATCCAAAATCTAAATACATGGTATATTCAGCATATCAAAGAACCCCAAGAATTCAATTTTGATGAAATCAAACAAACTTAAGTTTTAGACCCTTTGGACCTCAATGCGGACCAATTTGATAATGGGGCCCACAATCCAAAATCTAAATACAGGGTTAGATTCAGCATATCAAAGAACCCCATATATTCAATCATTGTTGTAATCCAACAAAGATTAATTTTAGACCCCAATTTGGACCAACTTGAAAACTGGGCCCAAAATCAAAAATCTAAATACATGTTTAGATTCAGCATATCAGAGAACCCTTGAATTCAATTTTGTTAAAATCAAACTAAGTTAAATTTTGGACCCTTTGGACCTTAATATGAACCAATCTAAAAACCTTGCCCAAAATCAAAATTCTAAATGCAACGTAAGATTCAGCATGTAAAAGAACCCAAAGAATTCAATTTTGTTGTAATCAAACAAAGTTTAATTTTGGACCCTTTGGACCTTAATGTGGACCAATTTGAAAACGGGCCTCAAAATACAAAATCTAAACATACGATTAGATTCAGCATATTAAAGAACCCCATAAATTCAAGACTTTGAATTAAATAAACCCCACTGACAAAACAATGACTGAAATTGGTCAAGAAATAAGCAAATTATACAAGTATTGGAAAAGTATTGTTTTTGACCCTGTTTCCTAAACCATTAGGGCCATAACCTCCAAAATCAATCCCAACCTTCTTTTTGGTATGGAACCTTGTGGTACAATTTCATAGAGATCCATAGACTTATATTCAAGTGATTGTCAGAAAACCAGAAAATCCTAGTTTTGACCCTTTTGGCCCATAATTACTAAACAATTTGGGCCATAACCCCAAAACCAATCCCAACCTTCCTTTTGAGGTATGGAACCTTATGGTACAATTTCATAGAGATAAATATACTAATATACAAGCTCTTGTCCTGAAACAAGAAAAATGCTTGTTTTAGGCCTGATTTTGGAACCTATACCTGACCAGTTAGAACAATTACCCCAAAATCAATCCTAATCTTGCTTTTGTGGTATGGAACCTTGTGGTACAACTTCATAGAGATCCATACACTTATCCTCAATTAATGTCTGGAAACCAAATGTCTTCAGACGACGACAACGATGCGAACAACGCCATAACATTCAAATTTTATAACATTATAAAGGAACATAACTCAAGAACGGTAAAAGTGACGCTACCCAAATTTGTACTTGTTCTGAGTTTTGTGGTAATAAGCATTGTGTATAAGTTTCATAACATTTGGTTGAGGCAAACTTAAGTAAGAGAACGAAAAGGAAAAATTCAGCAATTTTTCCATTTTAAAGGAAATAACTCCAGAACGGTAAAAGGGACGACACCAAAATTTACACTTGATCTGTGTTTTGTGGTAATCAGCATTGTGCATAAGTTTCATAATGTCTAATTGAGGCAAACTAAAGTAAGATAACGGAAACTAAAAATTCAGCAATTTTTCCATTTGTAAAGGGCAAAACTCTAGAACGGTAAAAGTGACGCCACCAAATTTCAAACTTGATCTGTGTTTTGTGGTAATAAGCATTGTGTATAAGATTCATAATATTTGGTTGAGGCAAACTAAAGTTAAGAGAACGGAAACAAAAATTCAGCAATTTTTCCATTTGTAAAGGGCATAACTCTAGAACAGTAAAAGTACCACCACCCAAATTCAAACTTGATCTGTGTTTTGTGGTAATAAGCATTTTGTATAAGTTTCATAACAATTGGTTGAGGCAAACTAAAGTTAGAGAACGGAAACCAATTTTGGGACGGACGTACAGACGGACAAGGATAAAACTTAATGCCCCTCCGCTACAGCGGGGCATAAAAAGGAGAATGACAAAAACATGTTAAAATCTGTATCACGTTAATCATTAATCATATTAATCATGTTAATGTGCTTATCCTTCTTTCAGGACTGTTGATAGAAGTTGTCCCTCGGTTTTATCTTCGTGTTTTGTCCTTTACACATTTTTTTTTTTTTATAGTTTGTGCTGTCAAGAAGACTTCTCATTGATGTATCACAACAGCTTATTATCAAGTTCTTAATAAATCTTATTTGTTTTTCACTGAGGTTTAGATGTCACAACCTGAACACTATTATTTCAAAACATTCAGAAGAAAGTCATAAATGTGCTTTAATTTGACTGCAAAAATGTATAAGAAAGATAAGGGAGCAAACCATTTTTGAACATAGGATGTTAAAGTTACACACAAAGAAGGTCCTTAAATTTATCCATTGCAGTATGTTACTAATATGTATTTTATTTCAAACAAAAGACAGACATGATCTCCTTATCTTTACATTTTATAATGAAAACATTTTACTGACTACATATTTTTTCTCACAAATATACAGCATATATATTTATATATTAAAATTGATTCATATAAATTGGCCTGCTCATTTTCATGATTTTCAAAGAACCAGTGTCATATGGTATTTTGAACCCAATGGTAATTGACCCCAGGGTCAAAATACCGCTATGGTAAATTGAACCCCCTGTATGGAAAATTGACCCCATGGTATATTGACCCCCCTCGACCCCCTGTTTCATTCTAGATGATTATCAGAACATTATTCATTATTCTAAAGCTTATCATAGATTATAAATCATTCATACAAGAAGGGGAAGTCAATTTTCCATGATTGGTTAATAGAAATATCATTGCTTGGTATAAGTGCTCTGAAGTCTTTACCAACAAAATTTCATTAAAAATACTTATTGAAACATTATAACTAGACCATGTAGCTTGAATGCTTTAATTATTTGAAATTATAACATATAAAGGTAGTTTTACTTTCAATGGTAATAAATGCTTCGCTGAGCGCAGCCTGATACGACCGCAGAGGTCGAACCCTGAACAGTTGGTGCAAGTTTGGACACAATATTCAAGCTTGATACTGTCTGAATTTGGATTGTGATCAAATTTTTGACATAATATAGGTTTCTGACACAAAATAAATGTGGTGAATTATCTAAAAATGTTAAATGGGTTAAAAAATTTGTATTAAATTTCAATTGAAGATTTCTTGCTATTGCGCAATACTGTGCAAAAGAAGATTTCTTGCAATTGCGCAATACTGTGCAATTCAATATTTCTTGCCATTGCGCAATACTGTGAAATTGAAGATTTCTTGCTATTGCGCAATATTGTGCTATTGGATATTTCTTGCTATAGGGCAATACTGTGCAATTGAAGATTTCTTGCTATTGCGCAATACTGTGCAATTGAAGATTTCTTGCTATTGTGCAATACTGTGCAATTGAAGATTTCTTGCTATTGTGCAATATTGTGCAATTGAAAATTTCTTGCTATTGCACAATACTTAATATAACAATTTACACATCCTGTTTGGTGTGTATCTCTTGCCTTATCATTATTATTTGCTTTTATATATAAATCAGAAATTAAATAATAAAGTTTTTGGCAAGTTTACAATATACATAATTTAAAAGCAGTTTAGGTGAGATAAACAAAAAAGCTTCATCAGCAACATTTTATATTGGCAAATTTCCAATGAAGTTCATTAAACTAAAGTTATTGGCAAATTTCCAATGGAATTTATTAATAATAAAGTTTTTGGCAAATTTCCAATATACACATAATTTAAAAGCAGTTTAGGTGAGATATTCAAATGAGTTTCAATTACCAACCTTACACTGCCTTTTAAATTATGTTTTGTACTTAAGTAATTGTCCATTAACCTGGAAACCCTTTTCCCCCCTTTTTTGCACCTTATTCCTTAACGGTTTGAGCCATAACTCCCAAGACAATTCTTACCATCCCTTTGTGTTATTCCAATATCAAAATCTAAATACATGGTTAGATTCAGCATATCAAAGAACCCCAAGAATTCAATTTTGATGAAATCAAATAAAGTTCAATTTTGGACCCTTTAAACCTCAATGTGAACCAATTTGATAACGGGCACAAATATCAAAAATCTAAATACATGGTTAGATTCAGCATATCGAAGAACCCCATATATTCAATTTTGTTGAAATCAAACAAAGTTTAATTTTGGACCCTGATTTAGACCAACTTGAAAACTGGGCCCATAATCAAAAACTAAGTACATGTTTAGATTCAGCATATCAAAGAACCCCAAGAATTCAATTTTGTTAAAATCAAACTAAGTTTAATTTTGGACCCTTTGGACCTTAATGTAGACCAATTTGAAAACGGGACCAAAATTAAGAATCTAAATACAGGGTAAGATTCGGCATATCAAGGAACCCCAATAGTTCAATTTTGATGAAATCAAACAAAATTTAATTTTGGCATATCCCAGAACCCCAATATTTCAATTTTGATGAAATCAAACAAAGTTTAATTTTGGACCCTTTTGGCCCCTAATTCCTAAACTGTTGGGACCAAAACTCCCAAAATCAATCCTAACCTTCCTTTTGTGGTCATAAACCTTGTGTTTAAATTTCATAGATTTCTATTTACTTATACTAAAGTTATTGTGCAAAACCAAGAAAATGCTTATTTGGGCCCTTTTTTAGCCCCTAATTCCTAAACTGTTGGGACCAAAACTCCCAAAATCAATCCCAACCTTCCTTTTGTGGTCATAAACCTTGTGTTAAAATTTCATAGATTTCTATTTACTTATACTAGAGTTATTGTGCGAAAACCAAGAAAATGCTTATTGGGCCCTTTTTTGGCCCCATAATTCTTAAACTGTTGGGACCAAAACTCCCAAAATCAATCCCAACCTTCCTTTTGTGGTCATAAACCTTGTGTTTAAATTTCATAGATTTCTATTAATGTATACTAAAGTTATAGTGCGAAAACCAAATGTCTTCGGACGATGACGACGACGACGACGACGACGACGACAACCACGACGACGACGCCAATGTCATACCAATATCGACCGCAAAAATTTTGCATTCGTATAAAAAGGGGAGGGGCAAATTACCATGGCAGGGTGGTCAAAATACCATGGCTAAGTAAAATTTTCAAAATATCTTTTCTAGCATGTTAAATACATACAAACTACTTATTGGAGTACAATGACTATGTAAAGAAGTTATAATAGCTAGAATTTTGAAATTGGAGGTGTAAAGGGGGTTCAATATACCATGGCAGGGGGGTTTAAAAACCATGGCTAAATAAAATTTTCAAAACATCTTTTCAAGCAAGTAAAATACAAACAAACTACTTATTGGAGTATTATTACTATATAAAGGAGTTAGAATAGCTAGAATTTTGAAATTAGCAGTTTATAGTAGGGGATTCAATATACCATGGCAAAGGGGTCAAAATACCATGGCTAAGTAAAATTTTTAAAATATCTTTTCCAGCATGTTAAATACATACAAACTACTAATTGGAGTATTATTACTATGTTAAGGAGCTAAAATAGCTAGAATTTTAAAATTGGTGGTGTAAAAGGGGGTCAATATACCATGGCTAAGTAAAATTTTCAAAACATCTTTTTAAAGCAAGTAAAATACATACAAACTACTTATTGGAGTATTATTACTATATAAAGGAGTTAGAACAGCTAGAATTTTGAAATTAGAGGTCTATAGTAGGGGTTCAATATACTATGGCAGGGGTCAAAATACCATGGCTAATTAATTTTTTAAATATCTTTTCCAGCATGTTAAATACATACAAACTACTTATTGGAGTATTATTACTATGTAAAGGAGCTAGAATAGCTAGAATTTTGAAATTGGTGGTGTAAAGGGGGTTCAATATACCATGGCAGGGGGTCAAAATACCATGGCTAAGTAAAATTTTCAAAACATCTTCTTAAAGCAAGTAAAATATATACAAACTACGTATTTGGAGTATTATTACTATATCAAGGAAATAGAACAGCTAGAATTTTTGAAATAAGAGGTCTTTAATAGGGGTTCAATATACCATGGCAGGGTGGTCAAAATACCATGGCTAATTAATTTTTAAAATATCTTTTCCAGCTACAAACTACTTATTGGAGTATTATTACTATGTAAAAGAGCTAGAATAGCTAGAATTTTAAAATTGGTGGTGTAAAAGGGGTTCAATACACCATGGCAGGGGGTCAAAATACCATGGCTAAGTAAAATTTTCAAAACATCTTTTAAAGTAGGTAAAATACATACAAACTACTTATTGAGTATTATTACTAAGAACACGTTCTCATCTAAAATTAGAAATTCTCATTAACGGTCATTTGCCATAATTCATACTCAAATAGGTCGAATTATTGCTCATAAGACAAACTTATGCAAAACGAGAAAATAAAAGAAAACACGTTTTCTTTTTATCAAGCACTTGAAAATCGTGAATCTGGCATATTGAACACCTGGTGTATGCTTAACTGAATTGTAATAAATTATCTTGCATTTCTCAGGCCTGTATGCCAGCATACGAACCTGGTGTATGCTAAAGTCTACATTTGATTTATACATTGTATTTCTCAGGTCTGTATGCCTGCATACGAACCTGGTGTATGCTAAAGTCTACATTTAATTTATACATTGTATTTCTCAGGTCTGTAGGTTACAATACACCATTAGATTTTATGGGCGCAACATGGTATTCAGAATTAAGAGTATAGCTAATCCTGATTGGTTGATATGTGCGCCCGTTATTTTTTGTTATTAGAGACTTCGTGCATTCTGCATTATACCAAAGGCCAAATAAATTATTTTCCTTAGCCCTAACGGAACTGAGATGTCTTTTAAACGCTAGGATGAGACACGTATTTTTAAGTGCAAATTTGATAGGCATGGGAGATAAGTACAAATTACGCTAAGAAAAGCAACGCGAACCTATATTTTTTGGACCAAAAAATACTGTCCTAATAACTTTTCTTTAATTCTAGCAAGGTTTCGTTTAAAAAATCAACTTTCTAAAGTCTGTATCTCGAAAAAGGCTATCATTGTCGCCTATGGGGAAATTAATTGTTTATTTCAATCTATACAGCGTCGAAATTTCTTTATCATAGTGCTCAAAAAGTGTCAAAAACAGTAATTTTACTTGATATTTGATGTGAAACCGTATTTTTTGGTGACAAATGAATTATTGATTAACTAGTTTTTAAGCTATAGTCTGTTTCATATTTGTATTGCGTTTTACCTTAGAAACAAGGGTGGGTTCGACTTTTGACTTACTGTGGAGAGAATATGTCATTTTCTGAACTTCTGCTGATTTGTTTGAAAAAAGTACGTACACGTCTAGAGTTTGGATATACAAATCGATTTTTAAACATGACAATCTCGATCCAAGTGCTGTTATCGAAATTACCAAATTCAGTGAAAATGTACAGAAATGATCCCCTTCGAACATTGAAATGTTCACTCGAATGGCAGACTATAAAAATAAGAATAGGCATGACATTTTGTAGTTAACGAATAGTTTTCGATGTTTAAACACAAATATTTACACATTTTCATATTTTGAAATGCTATAGTCTGTTTCAAAATGTACTTTTATACGAAAATGGTTTCATTTAAAACTGTTGTTCAAAATTCACCATAGTAGTTACATATTGGATCGGTTTTGGTATCAATATAATCAGTACTTGATGACATATAAAGAATCATTGGAGAAAGTGGACATTATCTTCAGGCCCTTTTAGCAGTACCGCATTTACTCACATCAGAAATTTTTTTTCACATTTTTGACTGGGGTCACCTCTGATAAAAATTGTGAAAATTCAAAGAGTAATGCCAGAACGTTTTGAAGATGATTTTGTGTGGCATATATATTTGTGCATCTAACGAACTATGAATTGCATGATTCTAGAAAGTATTAAATACCGTATAGGTTACAATACACCATTAGATTTTATGGGCGCAGCCATTTTATGAGCATAACATGGTATTCAGAATTAAGAGTATAGCTAATCCTGATTGGTTGATATGTGCGCCCGTTATTTTTTGTTATTAGAGACTTCGTGCATTCTGCATTATACCAAAGGCCAAATAAATTATTTTCCTTAGCCCTAACGGAACTGAGATGTCTTTTAAACGCTAGGATGAGACACGTATTTTTAAGTGCAAATTTGATAGGCATGGGAGATAAGTACAAATTACGCTAAGAAAAGCAACGCGAACCTATATTTTTTGGACCAAAAAATACTGTCCTAATAACTTTTCTTTAATTCTAGCAAGGTTTCGTTTAAAAAATCAACTTTCTAAAGTCTGTATCTCGATAAAGGCTATCATTTTGTAAACTAAAAGCCTACCACTGACCTCTATATTTTCTCCCGATAGGTAAACAGAAAAGCGTTAATTTGCAAGGCAAACCGGTAAAGCGTTTACTGTTGTAAATCTAAAAATTGATCTTTTTTGTATTCAACTTTTAAACAACAAAGTACAACAAATATGATGACTGATACTCATGACACTGAAAATATGGTCTTCATTCTTGTGAAGAAAATGGTAAGGTTTGAAATATTTCTTAATTATTAATTCAATACCAATACTTTAATTTGTATTGGATTTATCCCAGGAAATGAGAACAAGGGACACAATTAAATTCAATTTTTTCCTAAATTTCTGATAAAATATAAAATGAAGAACTATATTTTTTAATGAGAATTTTTTTTAATAGTTAATTGATAATTTGAACAATATTAATTAAGTTTTAGATCTTGCATCGTTGATTAATTTTCTCTCAAAATTTCTGATATTCTATTAAAGTTTTAAATATAATATGAGGCAGGCATTACCTGTGAAAGGGATGAAGTCTGTATAAATTAGTGTAGGAATTCAAGCATCATTTGCACTTCGGAATCTGTAGAAAATGAAGCCAAAGTACTGAAACATATCTGACATTCGACCTATTGTTCGGGATTATAGTTGTGACATCATTTTCAATGTAAAGAAAGAAACACCATCATCAGGTATTAATGTGGTTTTTTTCATGTTATAGAATTATCAATTATTTTTATTGCCAGTACATTAGTAGATTGTTTTCTATATTGATTTTCTACTGCAGTTTCAGAAAAGAAGATTACAAAAGGAAAACATTTTGTAAAAACTTACCAAAATTTACCAAATTAATGAAAATTGTTAAAAATTGATTATAAAGGGCAATAACTCCTTAAGGGGTCAACTGACCATTTTGGTCTTGTTGACTTATTTGAAGATCTTACTTTGCTGAACATTATTGCTGTTTACAGTTTATCTCTATCTGTAATAATTTTCAAGATAATAACCAAAAACGGCAAAATTTCCTTAAAAATTACCAATTCAGGGGCAGCAACCCAACAACCAGTTGTCCAATTCATCTGAAAATTTGAGGGCAGATAGATATTTACTTGATAAACAAGTTAATCCCTGTAAGATTTGCTTTAAATGCTTTGGTTTCAGAGTTACAAGCCAAAATCTACATTTTACCCTATGTTCTATTTTTAGCCATGGCAGCCATCTTGGTTGGTTGGCTGGGTCACCGCACACATTTTTAAACTAAATACCTAATAATGATTGTGGCTAAGTTTGGTTGAATTTGGTCCAGTAGTTTCAGAGGAGAAGATTTTGTAAAGATTACAAAATTTACAAAAATTGGGAAAAATTACTTTAAAGGGCAATAACTCCTTAAGGGGTCAACTGACCATTTTGATCATGTTGACTTATTTGAAGATCTTACTTTGCTGAACATTATTGCTGTTTACAGTTTATCTCTATCTGTAATAATTTTCAAGATAATAACCAAAACGCAAAATTTCCTTAAAATTACCAATTCAGGGCAGCAACCCAACAACCAGTTGTCCAATTCATCTGAAAATTTGAGGGCAGATAGATATTTACTTGATAAACAAGTTAATCCCTGTAAGATTTGCTTTAAATGCTTTGGTTTCAGAGTTACAAGCCAAAATCTACATTTTACCCTATGTTCTATTTTAGCCATGGCAGCCATCTTGGTTGGTTGGCTGGGTCACCGCACACATTTTTAAACTAAATACCCTAATAATGATTGTGGCTAAGTTTGGTTGAATTTGGTCCAGTAGTTTCAGAGGAGAAGATTTTGTAAAAGATTACAAAATTTACAAAAATTGGGAAAAATTACTTTAAAGGGCAATAACTCCTTAAGGGGTCAACTGACCATTTTGATCATGTTGACTTATTTGAAGATCTTACTTTGCTGAACATTATTGCTGTTTACAGTTTATCTCTATCTGTAATAATTTTCAAGATAATAACCAAAACGGCAAAATTTCCTTAAAATTACCAATTCAGGGCAGCAACCCAACAACCAGTTGTCCAATTCATCTGACAATTTGAGGGCAGATAGATATTTATTTGATAAACAAGTTAATCCCTGTAAGATTTGCTTTAAATGAAAACCGATTCTCAAGTTCAACGACTATGATCACTTTATTGACATGACAGTTATCTGGTTTTTGCAAATTAAAATTACGGAAAAATGAGGCGATCATAATTTGTACAAGGTTCCAAGTTGTTGACAAAATTTTAAATGACGTCAGGGACCTTCTGACGTAAGGCGGAGGGAATTATAGACGGATAGCACAATGAGGGCCTTGACTTACGCGAGTTACTTTTTACCAGTACACTTAATTAAAATAATAGCAATTGATTACAAAACAAAATGTTTTTTTCATACTTTGTATTGGTAATTGATAAAAAGTCAAAGAACAAATGGACTATTTATCTGCGTTGAATGACCACTAATAACACCTTATGTCACGCACTCCTATATGACGTCATTTATAAATGTAAACAATGTGAATGATCAATGAAGGAGTTCCCGTCACGGAGAAGAAAATGGACAATTCATTGAAAAATACGCTCTATTATCTAAATTTTAATATACCAGAAGCAAAACAGAATGTCAGATACATTTACGGTAAGTAAACCTAGCTGTTTTTGTACATTTTCCACGAATTTCATAGAACACCCTCTTTTTTTAGAAGTGACTGACTGACTCAATCCGGCTTGAAAACTATAATATAAGATTATTGATTACGCTAAGTTTGTTTTCTCAAGAGGTTTGTCCACTTCAATCAATTTCATGCTAGACATCGTGTGGCGAAATTTACTGCTGTTTTACTATCAAGCTGCCCCCAAAAAAATAGCCTTGCAAGACGTCATAAGTATTTGGACTACCCCCTTTGAAAGTATTTAGAGAAAAAAATGAATGGGAAATACGATTATGTGTACATCCATAGTGACGTCTCCTTGCATTAGTTACAGAGGCGGATTTTAAGGGGGTGCTTTGTGGGAAAAATTTAGTTGATTTATTGAGGGAAACAATACTGGAGCGGTCCATTTCTAAGGAAGTCAGTGCCTTCCCCATCCCATCCCCCTTATGAAACTTCTGGATCTGCCACTGAGTTAGTCTCCGGATTTAAAAAAAATTGAAATTCAGCCCCTATCCAGATTTTCAAAATGCATGGCCAATGCCCTTCAGTTAACCCATTCAGGTCTTATTCTAACAACTTTTAGGAAACAACTGTCCCAGGTAAAAGGGAGGGGGTTGAGCTCACATGTTAAAACCGCCACACTAGTCTTTATGTGCCTGTCCCAAGTCAGGAGCCTGTAGTTGAAGTTGTCATTGGTTCATGTATGTCGATTTCTTTTTCGTAAATTGTTTTGCTATAAATTATTGTTTCTTATTTTTCATGTTGGGTCCTTTTATCATCTGACTATACGGTATTGGTTTTTCTCATTGTTGAAGTCCGTACAGTTGCCTATACTTGCTTACATCCACTTCATTTGGACTTTGGTGGATAGTTGTCTCATTTGCAATCATCCCACATCTCCTTATTTTTACAAGGAGGTTGTATGATGTGTCCTTGTTTGGGAAAACTGTACAGTACATTTGTCACATGATCACTGCAGCATTCTGTGATGTGTGTATGTAAGAAGCTGTTACTGTAACAGGGTAATTTATGAAAAGCTATCAACAAAATCGAAAGACAGACAGAAAACTTTTAAAATTTAGTGAGCAATAAAAAACAAAAAAAGAAGTAATTCAAACAAATTAAACATACATTTATTGCGAAAGGATCAGAACAGCACATTTCAAGAGTGTTCAAATTGGAAAAATGAATGTTATTAAGGAAATGACATATTTCATTGATCTTCAATCAGATGCATGGCGACAAAAAACTTTCAAGGATCGACTTCAATTCAACCACTAAGAACCCTTAGTTCATATAAATTCTAAAATCAGTAATTGTGATAATGTTAAAAGTTGTGAAGTGTATAATATTCACACATATATATATGTATATAATATGTAGTTTCCATTTCTCGTTTCAGCATTTTTCAAACAGTGGCTATACCTTTCATGTAACTATTTATGTGTTGCTTATGAATTGAATTGTAACACTTCTTAGTGACTGGATAGGTTAAACCAATGCCTTCCTAGAAAACTACGACACCAATGAACAACACCTGACCTTTTGCTGTTCCTGCTAATAAAGTAAAAATGGCTTCACTAGAAAAGGACGACACCTAGAAAAAGCATCAATTCTTTGGCTTTCCTGATTGAAGGATTTATTTTTACAACTCCAGTGTATATGCCATTATACACAATTTTACCATACTATAATGCTATAAATTCACTAATTTTCATATTTAAGCTAGTCCAGTTAGATATCGACTTATGATATGCAGTGAAGACAGATCATTGCAAATTGTTTAAATTACCGATAATTAAAATACATGTATGCATGTTTGGCATACATCTTTGTAAAGCAAATTGTATACAGACATCCCCTAAAAGCATTTAAAAAAAAACAAACAAGAACTTTTGGCATACACCATGTTGACAGGCAGAGATGCAAACACAATGACTTAAAAACTTTGCTGTATCACTGTCTATTTAGTATGCATATTGCCAACTATATCAGATTTTAAGGCAGTTTCATTTCTCTCCATCAATTTCTAACCAAGAGTTCCAAATGGTGAAGTTGAAATCATCCCTTCAGTAAATTTTATGGACGCCATTACGAGTTGGTTGACCGTTATGGAATAACCGTTTTACATGATATCGGATATGTTTCTTACGTCGTAACTACAATCCCTTCCCTTTTCATGAATGTGACTTACCGAATTAGACTGTTTACGGGTTTGTGATAACATGAGCAACACGATGGGTGCCACATGTGGAGCAGGATCTGCTTACCCTTCCGGAGTATCTGAGATCACCCCAGTTTTTGGTGGGGTTCGTGTTGCTCAGACTTTAGTTTTCTATGTTGCTTCTTGTGTACTATTATTTGTCTGTTTGTCTTTTCATGCCATGGTGTTGTCAGTTTATTTTCGATTTATGAGTTTGACTGTTCCTCTGGTATCTTTCGCCCCTCTTGAAGTTACTAACTTAGAGCACGATGAAAATAATAGTTTTACAATTTAAAATATGAATACAACATACGGCTGGTTAGAATGCAAACCGTTCAGCTTGCTAAATATCCAATAAATGCCACCAAATATGCAGAAATTTTAGACTGAGGCAAACCCTACACAAATACACTAGCTCATTGAACACCAGCTTGGTTTGACAATACTAAAATGTATGTAAAACTATAATTCAATAGAACAAAGTTGGGTATACAGGCAATCAAATCTTGTATATATCCAAGTAAAAAAAATAAGTGTTCACCGTACACCAGTGTTGTATGCAAGAATACTGTGTACTGAAAATGTCAAACAAATATGCAAACTTTTATGTTCCAATGTGTATAGGACTATAGGTCGGTATGCCGACAATCAAACCTATGAATTCCATTTTTACAAGAGTTTATTGAAAAGCGGGTTGATATACAGGAATAAACCCTGAGTGTTGCAGTTAAGAATTGAGAGCTTTCTTTCAAATTCAAACGAAGTTGAAGGCTATACATAAGTAATTCCTTACATCCATGTAATTCGCCTTTGATGGAGATGTATGTCTCTTTCACAATCATACACATCTCCTTATTTTCTATGCGGGGTTGGTTATGCAAACATAAGTAAATAAGAAATGTTACTACACAGTAAATGCTTAGCATTCAGGCATACAGACTTGCCAATACAAACATGAATCCAGAATAAAATTTTAGAATCCATGCAGGCATACAAGTACCTGGCAGAAAAATGCCAAAATAAATAATAATTTGAGTCTACATACCCCAGGTTCGTATGCAGGCATACAGACCTTAACTATGCCAAAATAAATATATTGAAGGTTCTAAATACACCAGATTTGTATGCAGGCATACAGACCTGACAAATACTAATATACGCAGAAAGTGAGAGTTTAGCATACGCCAGGTCGGTATGCAGGCATACAGACCTGACAAATACTAGTATACGCAGAGAGTAAGAGTTTAGCATACGCCAGGTCGGTATGCAGGCATACAGACCTGACAAATTCTAGTATACATTTGTACACATAGAGTAAGAGTTTAGCATACGCCAGGTCGGTATGCAGGCATACAGACCTGACAAATTCTAGTATACATTTGTACACATAGAGTAAGAGTTTAGCATACACCAGGTCGAGGTATGCAGGCATACAGACCTGACAAATACTAGTATATGAATAGAGTGAGAGTTTAGCATACACCAGGTCGGTATGCTGGCATACAGACCTGACAAATACTAGTATATGCATAGAGTGAGAGTTTAGCATACACCAGGTCGGTATGCTGGCATACCGACCTGACAAATTCTAGTATACACATAGAGTGAGGGTTTAGCATACACCAGGTCGGTATGCAGGCATACAGACCTGACAAATACAAGTAAGAGAAAAAGACTGAATTTAGCATACTTTTAGTTGAAACATCTGAAATAAAGATGGGTAAATGCTATGTTATGTATATATTGCAAAAATGCAGAATGAGTAATTTTGAAGGTTAATTTGCTTCAACTATTTCCTGGGTGTTGAAATAGTTCATTCTAGCATCCTATGAAAAGGTTTATGATAAAATGATGAAGATTTTTGATTCGCATTTACAAAAAAAGACCACAAATCTTGCAAAAAATGACAGACAAATATTAATAATGCTATACAGTGACTTTTTAACGCGAAATATATCAATCATCCCAAAAGATGTAGCTTTTTCACACAAAAATGAGTTAAGTGGCATATGAGAATTTCTAATTTTAGATGAGAACGTGTTTATGTAAGGGAGTAAAATAGCTAGAATATTTGAAATTAGAGGTCTATAGTAGGGGTTCAATATACCATGGCAGGGGGTCAAAATACCATGGTGAAGTAAAATTTTCAAAATATCTTTTCTAGCATGTTAAATACATACAAACTACTTATTGGAGTGTTATAACTATGTAAAGTCGCTAGAATAGCTAGAATTTTGAAATTGGTGGTGTAAAGGGGGGTTCAATATACCATGGCTATGTTAAATTTTCAAAATATCTTTTCAAGCATGTAAAATACATACAAACTACTTATTGAGTATTATAACTATGTAAGGAGTAAGAATACCGGTAGCTAGAATATTTGAAATTAGAGGTCTATAGTAGGGGTTCAATACACCATGGCAGGGGGTCAAAATACCACAGCGAAGTAAAATTTTCAAAATATCTTTTCTAGCATGTTAAATACATACAAACTACTTATTGAAGTATTATTACTATGTAAAGGAACTAGAATAGCTAGAATTTTGAAATTGGAGGCATAAAAGGGAGGGGTCAATATACCATGACAGGGGTCAAAATAACATGGCTAAGTAAAATTACAAAACACATCTTTTAAGCATGCAAAATACAAACAAACTACTTATTGGAGTATTATTACTATATAAAGAAGTTAGAATAGCTAGAATTTTGAAATTAGAGGTCTATAGTAGGGGTTCAATATACCATGGCAGGGGTCAAAATACCATGGCTAAGTATTTTTTTAAATATCTTTTCCAGCATGTGAAATACCGGTACATACAAACTACTTATTGAGTATAACTACTATATAAAGGAGTTAGAATAGCTAGAATATTGAAATTAGAGGTCTATAGTAGGGGTTCAATATACCATGGCAGGGGGGTCAAAATCCCATGGCTAAACAAAATTTTCAAAACATCTTTTCAAGCAAGTAAAATACATACAAACTTCTTATTGAAGTATTATTACTATGTAAAGGAGTTAGAAGAGCTAGAATTTTTGAAATTAGAGGTCTATAGTAGGGGGTTCTCACTCCAATAAGTAGTTTGTATGTATTATACATGCTGGAAAAGATATTTTGAAAATGTTACTTAGCCATGGTAATTTGACCCCTCCTGCCATGGTATATTGAACCCTAACTCTACACCTCTAATTTCAAAAGTTCTAGCTATTCTAACTCCTTACATAGTAATGATACTCAATAAGTAGTTTGTATGTATTATACATGCTTGAAAAGATATTTTGAAAATTTTACTCTTAGCCATGGTATTTTGACCCCCTGCCATGGTATATTGATTCTTCCTACTATAGACCTCTAATTTCAAAAATTCTAGCTATTCTTACTCCTTTATATAGCAATAATACTCAATAAGTAGTTTGTATGTATTTTCTTGCTTAATAAATTGCTTCGCTGAGCGCAGCTGGATACGACCGCAGATGTCCAACCCTGAAAAGTTGCGCCAAAATGGACACATTATTCGCGCTTGATACAGGTCTGAATTTGGATTGTAATTAAATATTTGATACATAATAGGTTTCTGAAACAGAATAAGTGTAGTCAAAGAACTTAAAATTGGTTATATGATTTGAATTTATATTAAATTTTTGCTTTTGAGCAATTCACTATGCTGTTGCGAATTGCCCCCAAAAATTACCAGTTTTTTTGCTTTTGTGCAATACACTATGCTGTTGAATATTAACCCCCAACCCCAACCCCAAAAAAAAAAATATTTGAAGAAATTTTTAATTTCTGAAATCTGAAATGAGAAAATTGTCGCCCCAGAAATTCTTATTTACCCCCAAATTTTTTTCAACTCCCCTTTTCCTTATTCCAAAATAATCTCAATTCAAATTTCTAATGGAGTTTGCAACCATAACTACTCATTTAAATACATCATAAAATATTAAAATATAAAATGACATACAGTCATGGTTAAAATTAATATTTATTAATAGTAACTTCTAAAATAAATTTACAGCCAATCATCTCAAGACAATCATCATTTCTTAATACATAATTTACAAGCAGTGTAAGGAGGTAATCAAACATATATACAACAGTATTCTTTAAATGGATTGGATTGCCTCCTTACACTGCTTTTAAATTGTCTAAATTGTCCTTTAACCATAAAACCCTTGTTTTTCCCCTTTTTGCCCCTAATTGCTAAATGGTTTGAGCCATAACCCCATAACCATCCCTTTGTTGTATGGAAACTTGTGGTATAATTTCAGAGAGATTCATACACTTAAAACAAGTTATTGTCTGAAACTGCAAAATGCTTATTTGGGCCCCTTTTTGGCCCCTAATTCCTAAACCTTTGGGACCATAACCCCAAAATCAATCCAAACCTTCCTTTTGTGGTTATAAACCTTGTGTTAAAATTTTACTGATTTCTACTTACTTATACTAAAGTTATTATCCGAAACCATCTGTCTTGGACGACGCTGAAGACGACGACGATGACAACAAAGTGATACCAATATACGACCAAATAATTTTTAATTTTTGCGTCGTATAAAAGATGTTTTGAAAATTTTATTTAGCCATGGTATTTTGACCCCCTGCCATGGTATATTGAACCCCTACTATAAACCTCTAATTTCAAAATTTCTAGCTATTCTAACTCCCATACATAGTAATAATACTCAATAAGTAGTTTGTATGTATTTTACATGCTTGAATAGGTGCTTTGTAAATTTTACTTAGCCATGGTATTTTGACCCCCTGCCATGGTATACTGACCCCCTCCTTTACACCTCCAATTTCAAAATTCTAGCTATTCTAACTCCTTTACATAGTAATAGTACTCAAATTAGTAGTTTGTATGTATTTAACATGCTGGAAAAGATATTTTGAAAATTTTACTTAGCCATGTTATTTTGACCCCCTGCCATGGTATATTGCCATGGTATATTGAACCCCTACTATAGACCTCTAATTTCAAAAATTCTAGCTATTCTAACTCCCTTACATAGTAATAATACTCCAATAAGTAGTTTGTATGTATTAAACATGCTGGAAAAGATATTTTGAAAATTTTACTTAGCCATGGTATTTTGACCCCCTGCCATGGTATATTGAACCCCCTACTATAGACCTCTAATTTCAAAAATTCTAGCTAATCTAACTCCCTTACATAGTAATAATACTCCAATAAGTAGTTTGTATGTAATATACATGCTGGAAAAGATATTTTGAAAATTTTACTTAGCCATGGTATTTTGACCCCCTGCCATGATTTATTGAACCCTCTACTATAGACCTTTAATCTAAAAATTCTAGCTATTCTCACTCATTTACATATTAATAATACTCCAATAAGTATTTTGTATGTATTAAACATGCTGGAAAAGATGTTTTGAAAATTTTACTTAGCCATAATATTTTGAACCCCCTTTTGCCATGGTATATTCAACCCTCTAGGTTGCATTTCTGTAAATATCAACAATGCAATTTCCCATAGGAACTCCTTTCACGGCTAAAACTGTACCACTTTTACTATGAAGTTTTGAAAAAATATATCCTAGAATGGAAAGTTCATATGCACTACTATTTTTTCAAAGGTCAAAATATAGGGCTGTGCTGCATATTTTCAACGTTTATATGCCCGAACTTCTAAGAGTTTAAACTTACATTAAATTTCTATACTACCCCATTCTTGACTTAAGGATTTCCACAGACTTCAACTTGGTCACTATGAATATGTATATTTACTGGTAACATTCCCAAGTTATGTCTCTATGAGATGAAACATAAAGATCATATCCGGGAACCAGTACGTAAACAAAATTAATTGTCTATGAATATTTTATATCTCCCAAAAGAGGCGTGGTTTGAAAAACAGCTGTATTTACAAAGTGCAACCTATATTAACATTTATTCCAATAGAAAACTTTCTAAAACACTTTTCTCACAACAATACTTATATCTCAGAATTATAGCCTGAAAGAAATCACTGCATATACTCTAAGTTTTCTTTTACAGTACATTTTATACCCCCACCCCTATATCAATTTTTTACAGAATTTGAAAACAAGACTTTAATTATTGCCAGCTTACCCTATGAGCATGTTTTCTGACATGAAAGGTCTAGAACCTGTTTGAAACTATTTTGATAACAAATTGAAAGCACTTCAGAACACTATAAATGTAATGTTTAGCAGCTAATCATTCCAACATTCAAGATTATATAAAGTGTCCAATCCTGCCTCTGTCTCCATTCCACATCTTACTGTATGCCTATTTGTCAATGAAAGTTCACAATTACTGCCTCAAATGGTCAGTTAAGAAATCTTGTCACAACAGTATCATCTCTTACCATATATCTAACATAATTTAGCTAAAATATGAACTAGAAGTGTTTAAACAAAGCCATATTTGCAAAAGGTGTATGTATGAAGATACCAGTCTGATGTATGAATTCACTAAAAGTTTTATAGAAATGACTGCTAACATCTGATTTTGCATAACTTCCAAGTACAGTTATTGGTTTCTATACAAAAGACCTTTAAAATGATAAAGTCATAGCATTTACAAGTTAAATTATTTGTTTTATGACCCAAGGGTAGGCATTTTCTCTGTTTTTGCCCTGGGGCCTCAAATTTCTAAATTATTCTGCTGTTTCTAGCAATATGGAATATTTAGTGCATATTTAGGATAGAACACACTATTGTAAGTTTTATTGAGGTATTTTTGTATTTCTAGCTTGTATTTTTTATGCCGTGATCACAAAAAAGCACATTTAGGTGCTACGGCTTACTTTTGGGTTATCGACAGGATAAAAACACCCCACCAATAATATTCAGGAAGGATCTATGAGTTTCAATGACTGCGAAGAGTAAATATAAGCACTTCTTAACAATTTAAATTACTAATAGGCACATATAATGAATTTATTTTGCATTCAGGGCTTTAACTAAACTATGCATACTGTAAACTGTGAATTTATGCTGAGTCATCATAGTTAAGGCCCAGGATTTTCTCAATCTTCATGAAATTTTTATAAAACTTCATATTTGAGTTAATTTCATTAAAATCTCTGAGATAAACCAGATTTGGTGAAATTCTGTATGTTCCTTTTTTACCCAATATAGGTTGCATTTCTGTAAATATCAACCATTTGTCAACAATGCAATTTCCATAGGAACTCCTTTCACGGCTAAAACTGTACCACTTTTACTATGAAGTTTTGAAAAAATATATCCTAGAATGGAAAGTTCATATGTACTACTATTTTTTCAAAGGTCAAAATATAGGGCTGTGCGGCATATTTTCAACGTTTATATGCCCGAACTTCTAAGAGTTTAAACTTACATTAAATTTCTATACTACCCCATTCTTGGCTTAAGGATTTCCACAGACTTCAACTTGGTCACTATGAATATGTATATTTACTGGTAACATTCCCAAGTTATGTCTCTATGAGATGAAACATAAAGATCATATCCGGGAACCAGTACGTAAACAAAATTAATTGTCTATGAATATTTTATATCTCCCCAAAAGAGGCGTGGTTTGAAAAACAGCTGTATTTACAAAGTGCAACCTCTACTATAGACCTCTAATTTCAAAAATTCTAGCTATTCTAACCCCTTACATAGTAGTAATACTCTAATAAGTAGTTTGTATGTATCAAACATGATGGTAAAGATATTTTGAAAATTTTACTTAGCCATGGTATTTTGACCCCCTGCCATGGCATATTAAATCCCCTACTATAGACCTCCAATTTAAAAAATCATAACCAACAAATAGTAAATTAGATAATTTGCAATACTATTTATCCAAAACAGGGGTTCAATTTTTCATGGTGGGGTTCAAGATACCATATGGGAAAAATGACCCGGGGTCAAAATACCATGCGGTATAATGACCCGGGTCAATTTTCATATGGTATTTTGACCCGGTTTACTTTAGGGGTTCAAAATACCATATGACACGGAAGCAGTCATTACTGAATAACCATTGGTAAGTCTGCTTTTTCAAAAATGCATTCAACAAATAGATTTGCCTTTACAAAGAAATCCTGGTTTCATGTTCTTCTGGGAAATAATCACAAATTTACACTCAATAACCAACTGACGAGCATATCAAAGTTGTTTTTGTGTGTAAATTAATTGAGAGCATTGCCTTCCTCAGGACATTTTTCATCAAACTAGACACAAAGACCTGATAGATATTACTTACATGAAATCTTTATGCAAAGCTATGTCATCTTTGAGTTTTTTGTCATAACCTCTCGTGTTGATCAGTGCTTCGCATGCTCCTTCATATGCAAGCTGAAAAGAATTTCAAATGACTAAAGGTTCCATTAAGTATATAATATAGATCTTTTTAAGTGTGGATTAATTAGTACAAAGATCAAAATAATTACACATAGATTGCCTAACTGTCTACCAAAGGAATTTTAACATATTTTTGTAATGTAAATATATATAAAACAATAACAATGTGATGGGTACCAAATTATAAGCCTGGTATCTTTACCATGTTTACAGAGTTATGAAAAGTTTTCTTCAAGCAATGGTGCATTTTGTGCAGAGACAGTTTTGATTGTTGAGGAGTATGAATGACGGTTATTCATTTGAATATTAATTGGTCCCTCATTTTTCAACGTTTGCATAATTATGACTGCCATATTGTTATACAAGGATTTGAAACAAAATCATTTTCTGAAGTTAAAATTTGATAGATATGAGTAAAACAATACATAACTGTATGTTACTGGTCCAGTATCAGTTACTGTCAGAAATTCACTTTTCTTCTTAAGGATGTTCGCTTGTCATGTTTTGGAATTTTGTCAGATTTTCGGAATCCTCTGGTTTTATCCATGTGAATGCCTTAAAAATTTTGCCCATTGACCCCATTTTTCTTTTATATATCTTTTACATGTATAATTATAAGCCATCTGTAAAAGTCTTATAAAATCTTTGTTATTTTTAATAGTTTTGAGAACTTGAACTTTTCAATGATAAGGCTATGAAAAATCAAGAGAGAACATTTTCCGCCAAAATTTCAATGGCTAATATCTCGAAAACAAGCACATTGACCTATATTTTTTGTTGCTCTTTTGGTTCCTTTAATAATCCCTATCAATTTATACTAGTGTTATGAAAAGCTTGTTATTTTGAAACTGAGTAGCAAACCTCCTTAAATGTTTTCGGTTTAGAAATATTTTATAACATATAATGAGTACTTAAAGTTAGTCTTAGCATCAAAGACTCACACCTTAAACCCTCTTATAACTAATGTGAAGAGAGGTGCTGGAGTTGAGATTTTGCTTGAAATGTTGCAAGTACGAGGATCAGGTACTGTCAATTTAAATCTAGCTACTAAATAAATTAAATAGCTTAATTAACTCTGAACATTAATTTCATATTTTGATAATTTGTGGTAAGAAGAGGAGGACTCCATAAAATGATGATGTCATGCCCATGCATGCGCATCTTCCCATAAACTTTTAAAAAAGGTTAAAACTCAGCATTTTCATATCTTAATCTGCATCATCAAACAAAACAGCTTTTAACAAGAGGCTGTCAGAGTGACAGCAAACCAGATTTTCCTGCAGAGGTCGAACCCTGAACAGTTGAGCAAGTATGGACACAACATTTAAGCTTAAAACAGCTCTGAATTTGGATTGTGATTGAATATTTGACACAGCATAGGTTTGTGACACAAAATGAATGTGGTCAAAGAACTGAAAAATTTGAAATTGGACATTTACCTATTATGGTCCAATATCCAAAATCTAAGTACATTGTTAGAATCAGCATATCAAAGAACCCCAAGAATTCAATTTTTGATGAAATCAAACAAAAGTTTAATTTAGGACCCTTCAGACCTCAATGTGGACCAATTTGATAAAGGAGCCCAAAATCCCAAATCTCTAAATACATGGTTAGATTCAGCATTTCAAAGAACCCCATAAATTCAATTTTTGTTGAAATCAAACAAAGTTTAATTTTGGACCCTGATTTGGACCAACTTGAAAACTGGGCCAAAAATCCAAAATTTAAATACAGGTTTAGATTCAGCATTTGAAAGAATCCTATATATATTCAATTTATGTTGAAATCAAACGTAGTTTAATTTTGGACCCAGATTTGGGCCAACTTGAAAACTGGGCCCAAAATCACAAATATATCTGTCACTCCAATTATAATTTTGTTAGTTGATAATTACCACGTTTGTTATCTTGATAAAGGTGGAAATTATTGCATGAATAAATTAATAGTAATTTATACATTGTCCTGATCCAAATACATGTACAAATGTGTATATTTAGTTAATTGTAAAAATCTATCATACAAATTGTGTGTAGTTTTATAGGAAGAATAAAATAGATTATTATCTAATGAAAATGATATTTGCAAATCTGGCCCCCAAACAGGATCAGGTAAAAATATTTGCAAATCTGGACCCCAAACAGGATCAAGTAAAATTAAACATTAACACACACAACAAAAGAAAATACCACATAACAACTGTGACATCTACCTTCAAAACACACAACTTTAAAAAAATAGTTATAAACATGATAAAGAAACTTTTGACAACTCCTGACTAAAATCAATTGAACAGATACAATCATTGATAGACTTTTAATTTACACAATTTCTGTTCAACGGAAATAATTCAAAACAAGTGCATGGCAATACATAGTCCCCTACTGGTTAAAAATTCACTGTATTGAAACAAAATGCTAACTTGATCTATAACTTGTCATGGTGTAAACTATATAACAAATATCAAATCAATATCTTCAAGCATGACAAAAAAAGTGTTTAAAACTGATTATTTAAATGAATTTTCTAAGTCCAAGGACTATAACTCTGCACAAAATCATCAGACCGAACAAAATTCAAACATGATTTGTAACTTGTCATGATAAAACTATATACCAATTATCAAATCAATATCTTTAAGCATGACGAAAAAGTGGGAAAACTGATTATTTGAGTGAATTTTCTAAGTCCAAGGACCAAAACTCAGCATAAAATCATCAGACCCATATAAAATTCGAACTTGATCTGGAAATTGTCATGATAAAACTATATACCAATTATCAAATCAATATCTTCAAGCATGATGAAAAAAATGCCAAAAACTGATTATTTGAGTGAATTTTCTAAGTCCAAGGACCATAACTGCACAAAATCATTAGACTGGAACAAAATTCGAACTTGATCTGTAACTTGTCATGATAAAACTATGTACTAATCATCAAATAAATATCTTCAAGCATGACCAAAAAAAATGTGGAAAACTGATTATTCGAGTGATTTTTCTAAGTTCAAGAACCATAACTCTGCACAAAATCATCAGACCAAAACAACTAACTTGATCTGTTACTTGTCATGATTAAACAATACACCAAATATCAAATCAATATCTTCAAGCACGAAGAAAAAAAAGTGTGGAAAACTGATTTGCTGGACTGACGGATGGACAGACAGACAGACGGACGGAGTGCAAACTTATAAAACAAGAGACCAAATGACACAGAAATTACTTATTAATTACACCATTTCTGTTCAAAGGAAATAACTCAAAATCATATAATAAGAGTCACTTTTGCTACTGAAAGGTCTACAACTCAACAACAAGAACAGCTAAAATCGAAAATTGAACTTGACCTTCATTTACTCACAGGAAACAACATATCTAAATTTGAAAAGATTTCGTCAAAGCGTTTTCATGTTAATGAACGGACACTGTTTGTAGCGCCGCCCGCCAACCTGCCCACCCGCTAACCGTACATCCCAAATCAATAACCGATTTTTCTTCGAAAATCTGGTTAAAAATTAAATGAAAATTGTTATGTGCAGATAATAGCAGTATGCTGTATCTAAGAAACACCTCAGTTGTTTGCATAAAATGCCAGGTGACAGTAACTGATGGTTACTTACAGGTCCTCGACCAGCCTAGTCTTTACCATTTATTCATCTTGTTTGGCACTTTAAATTTGGGATTTCATTCAATTACAAAGGTTTTGTGGGGTTCAAGGTACCGGAAAATTAATCCTTTAGAATTCTAAGTCCAGAGCGATTTTCCGAGTTGGCTCCTCTGAAACGGCCAAATCAGAAAATTGCTCCAAAGAGGATTACAGGAAAATATTCCTCAATTTTGGGAAACTATTTCCCATTTGGTGTGCTATTTAAGATATTGGATGTAAATCATAAGCCTATCTATAATTTTGACTGTCATTGGCACCTTAAGGTTCATGTGGACCCTTTGGCTAAAATGGCTGTGTTTTCGCCTCAAAATTTACTCTGAGTACAGACTAACCTGTGCATCTGCAAAAGTTTTAAGACACAGCATTCCCTAGATAAATAAAATTCAAATGAGTTTAATGTTTTAGAAATTTAAAACTTAACTGGATTTTACTGTGCACTTTTTCCGTCCCTGCAGAAGACGATAAAATAAAGAAACAGTTGAGTTTCTTCACTTGATATGGTCCACTCAGGTTCACAGTTAAATCACCAATTATTGTCAGGTATCTACTGTCCCTCTTTTGTCCATGTCAATCAATACAGTTCACTTCAATAATTACCTGCGGAGAAGTTCTCAAACCTCTTTCCCACCTTTATTTTGACGCCTTCTGGAGGAATGAAAAAAGTGCACTGCAAAATTCAGTTAAGTTTTAATTTTCTAAAACATAAAATGTATTTGAATTTTTTATCTAGAGCATGCTATGCCTTAAAATTTTCCAGATACATAAGTTTGTCTGTACTCAGAGTAAATTTTGATGTGAAAATGCATCCATTTTAGCCAAAGGGTCCACATGAACCTTAACAAATCACCCAGATCCCTTTGAAATGACAACTGTAACAAAATCTACAGAGTGGTGCAATATAGGCTGTACACACAGGCACTTGTTTCTATCCATGGACAGGTCGACTATCCATATATAAATAGAAGCTTCTATTACATATGGATATTCAGAGGCGGATTTTTTTTTTGGGGGCGCCCCTATGAAAATGTCTGGATCCGCCACTGATAGTCGACCTACCCATGGATAGAAACAAGTGCCTGTGGCTGTATATGCAAGTTTCTCAAATTTTTCTTACACGACAAAGTTCTGTAAGTTTATATTTGGCAAGGGTGTGATCTAAGTCAAAACCATAAGCATCATAATCTGTCAAACAGAATGTCATGTCTTTAAATTGGCGACGTGGTGCAATGAGGCAAAATAACTTTCGTGTGATGAAATATTTGATCGGCTTCAACATTAGAGTTATCTCCCATGTAAGGAGACGTACAGTAAAGTGTGAATTTAATCGCGTCTGTAACAAAAATGTGTTGACAAAATACAGAACTTCAAGGTAAATTCAAAATGGGAAATCCATAAAACGTAAAATAATTAAACGCTCGATATATCTTCAACTTGAACGACTGGAAAACAACTGTAATGTAGGGTGCGACTTTTACCCCAATATACCCCAACATACCCCAATATATCCCAATATACCTCAAAAACAGTTTCAACATAATATTATTTAAAATAATATCATTTTAGGCATTTCCATGTTATTTTAACACCAATAAAGTTTTATTTTATGAATATATTTAATTTTAAATCACTTTTTCATTGAAACTTGTTCCGTTCTTGTCAGCCGCTTACGATCACAAAATGACTTTTACCCCAATATACCCAAATATACTCCAATAAAACGTTTCAGTGCAATATTTATGTTGTGGAATGATATTTTACCCATATTTATTTCAAAAACAACCCTATGCATATTTGTGTGTATTTAGAAGCTTTTAAAACTATAGTTAACTCGAATACTGATAATGGTAACACTGAAGACCAGAACGGACCTGAAAATATACAGGGCAATTTTAAATTGCTATTTCTTTTCACTTGTTCAAATTTAAGTTTTATTCAATAACATTTGTATTTTCTTAATTAAATTTGAAATGTTTTTCATACATGTAGATAAAATTAGAAATATTTTACTTATGTTTTGAAATATTTTTCAATTTTGATTTTTTCTCATATTTTTAAAATAAATGTCTCAAATAAAATTTGAAAATGTTCTCTTACATGAAATAAGATTTTGAAATTTTCATTGAACAAATTATGTTTAATAATCACATGTTTAAAATTTTCGTAAACTTGGACGGACCAGAAATTACAAAGTTGGTAGTTTCAATAGATAAACTTCAAATTAAAACTTTTAAAAATAAAATTTATTAAATTCCATTCATTTAGACGAAAAATATTTTCTGATGCCACAACTCAGGCCTGAATGGGGAGATTAAAAGACTTGAATGGACATCAATCTTACGGTAGGATTCATTTAAACTTGAGAATTATTTATTCAATAGATTTCTTTCTTATTATAAAGTCGAGGCTAGTCATTTAATTAAAATCAACCAAGTTTTAAAGAATTATATGTTTGTAATATAAAAAAAACATGGACCTAATAGATAACATTAAAAGACATCAAGACAAAAATTCCGTATATTTTTTTATTTTTTTTAATTTATCTTCATAAGTTATCACTTATTCCAGACCGACCGGGCAAGGGTTGTATAGCCAGTCAAGGTCGTTAAAAGCTTCCATTTGTTGTCTAATAGTACCTGTGCCCACTGTCCAAAAAGTCGTCTAGTTAACAAGTTTAAGTTAACGGATAACACACGCTAATTTTTTGGTAAATTATAGGAAAATCATTATATTTTAAAATCATGATTGTCGTCGTAAGTTCCCATGGTCACGATTTTCTAAATTTCGTGTTTTTACAGGGTACCCCCAGATACCGTATTGTACGGGATATCTTTAACATGAAAAATAAAATCATTACGCTCTTTGTTGGTGGTTAAAATAGTACTTCTAATATAGTTTATACATTAAATATATGATATAACAAAAGCGGAAAGTATTTAAGTGATTTTGCTATAATTATTTCAGCATTGAAGTAGGACTAAAATTTTACCCTAAATTTACAACATTTTCATCGAAAGCAAAATTATTACGTGTATCATCACGATAATTTTTGCTCTGAATAAAGCAATAAGACGCGGTGCATGTGTGTGCCAAATTTCATGTATGAAATAAAAGTAGTTTTGAAGAAATAAGCTATTTAAAACACAAATTAAGTCAACATTTTGGCATTGATTAAACACGGATTATCCCGTGACATAATCATTTGTTGCTTACACTATTAGGTCATTAACAAGGACAGTGGTCACTCATTACATTTCTCATTTTTGCTTGTTGTGTGGTTGATTTATTTGTTTTGAATAGCCAGCTAACTTTGTAAATTATTATTTTCTTCGGAAGAATATGTTTGGTGTCTGTTTTTCAATACTTTAAACTTTTTATTGAATAGATATTTTGTTATAATTGTAGTATAATAATCAAACCGGTCGGTTTCGTATCACATCCGGAATATGGCACATCAAGTCTATGTTATGGTCTTGCATGATGTTTTCTACCTAAATCCCCCTCGGTGTGAAAGGCAACAAAAATGTATCACCGTTCCTTCTATAAATTATACATCAGCAGAAACAACTGCAATAATTCCAAAGCTATAGGTTTGTTAAAGCAAACCTCTGAGGCCAATGACCTACATGTGTCAAGCTGGCAGCAGGACATTTTTCGTCTGTTGCTACACATTTTTATTATTTTTCCGCGGCTTTCCTGCGCAAAAATCTATTTTCACTTTTGTACACATTTATATCCTTAAATATCCTGCATTTCATGTTGCAGAGTATTCATTT
Organism: Mytilus coruscus; assembly: GCA_017311375.1. NCBI lineage: Eukaryota > Metazoa > Mollusca > Bivalvia > Mytilida > Mytilidae > Mytilus > Mytilus coruscus. The sequence continues at coordinate 30,790,196 of CM029603.1, forward strand.
TCATCCGGTCTTGTGCAAAGTCAGTGATTTTCAGTTCATACCAGGCCAAGTTATTGACTTTCAAAATCCTCCTCCCTCCATCCTTTCGAAATCTAATGGTCGTTCCCTTACTGAAAGCTTATGGAAGGGAGTTATCAACTTATAGTCTGAGAAAAGTACGATCATAAACATTATTACCGTAAAAGCTAGGATTATACTGGTACAGCAAGTTTTACTTCCTGACTGAATTATGTTGAAATTCTTAGAGAAAAGGATTACATGTATATACATTCTCGCCGCGATGTAGCCTTTTTGTGCTGATGTGGCGTAAAGTTATCAACGATCAATCAATCAATACATTCTGTATATGTCTGTTCCAAGTCAGGATCGAACGGTATTTGAGTGGTTGTCGTTGTTTCAAGTCTGTCAATTTGTTTTGGCAAATTGTTTTGTAATAAATTAAAATTTATTTTTCTCAAATGAATTGTTTCAATGTTTTTATATCCGGGCCTTTTATAGTCGACCATACGGTATGGATTTTTCTCATTGTTGAAGACCGAACAGTTGCCAATAACTGCTTACTTCCGCATCTCCTTATTTTTAATATACAAGTATTACATTAAATTTAACATTATCAATGTTACATACAAATGAGCCAGAGGTAAGTTCAGATGAACTCGGCCACAAAGACATGTACACTTTGCTACCATCCCATGGACAAAATATAATTGACCCACTACTTATAGTATATGAGATAAGGACTTGATCACTAAAACTTAACCTTGTTCACTGATCCATGAAATGAGGTCGAGGTCAGGTGAACCATGTATAACCGACATGTAGACCTTGCAAGGCTACTATATATAAGTAACCAAATATTGGATCCTAGAACTCATGATAAAAGAGATGCGAAGAATACCAAAGACATTCAAACTTACACTTGTGAGCCATTCACATAACGAAAAAAAGCTATACAGGTTTTAGCAGTCACTTAACCATGAAAATGTGGTCAAGGAAAATAATTATATGACAGACGGGAACTTCGTAACACAATGGATCTATATATAAAGTATGATAATCCAATTCTTCTACCCTCTGATATATAAAGATATACAAATAGTTTACGGTGTTGCCGCCTCCACAATTAGAATGTATGCTGTATGCCTCGCATTCTGCGACTTGCTTCGAATGCGATTTAAAACAGAACAACTGAAATTAGCTCTCTAACCTAAACTTGGTCGGTGGGTTTTCAACAACAGAAGACAATACGTAATAGCAACTGCTAGTTTAGGCAATTTTTATAATTTTTCAATCTGATAAGATTCTGATATATATTAACTCGCGTGCTCGTATATTTACATAATAGTTATTAAAAACTGGTCATTTCGTGATATATGGACGGCCCACAGGACAGTCGTATTGACCGATAATGATCGAGACAGCGATAATGATCGAACCGTAGGCGAGGTCATTATCGCTGTCGCAGTCATTACCACTGTCCTACGGGCAGTCCATGAATGTGGATTCACAATATTACTTCCATGATTCACTGTAACTACGTACATGTAGTACACATTATTTTGTTGAATGAAATCAAATTCTAATGGGTGCCGTAGGAGGACCACTAGAGTTTTGAGCAAGAATTTCTTGGCTTGTAACAGATCGAAATCTCGGTGAGTTATGACATTTCATGTATATTTTGAACACAGGGTTGAGGACTACCCATTTCATGTATATTTTGAACACAGGAGGACTACCCGGCATCCTTTGCAAAAAAAAAGCAAGGTTTTGATTTTACTTAGATTGGAAAGCTTATTTCGAGGGTTGTAAATGGAGAGCGAGTAAAAAGGGGTTGGGGTGTTCCACTGGGGATATATTTTATTTTATAAACGCTACATTTGAAAGTTTTATATTTTTTTTTATTTAATCTTTAACTACTAATGGATGTCGTAGGAGGTCCATCCGAGTTTTGAGCAAGGATTTCTTGGCGTGACAATAAATATGTTGGTCCGAGAAACGTGAACACACAAACCTGACCCACATTGAATTTCTGCTGACCAATGTCCTTCCTGAGTGAAAGATACATACATTTTATTATTAAAATATTAACATAAAAGAAAACTTTCAATGTTAAACATATAAGGATTATTACTTCTTAAACACAAAATGCATTTTCAATCTCCACATTTTAAGGGATAAAAAAGAAATTGCAAAATTAACCGGTATATTTTTAGGTTCGTTCGTTTTGGTTTTAGTGAAACCTTCGTCAATACATGATTAAAGAACGTTTTAAAAGCCTCTAAATGCACAAAAATGTAAACAGTTGTGTTAAATTTTCATATATCTGCATGTTATATCATTCCTTATCATTGAAATTGTATTGAAATTGTTTATTCGAGTATATTTGGGTATATTGGTGTAAAAAGTCATTTTGTGATCGTAAGCGGCTGACATGAATTGAACAAGTTACGAGGAAAAAGTGATTTAAAATTAAATATATTCATAAAATAAAGTATTATTGGTGTTAAAATAACCTGGAAATGCCTAAAATAATACTTTTGTTCAATAATAATATGTTGAAACTCTTTTTGAGGTATATTGGGGTATATTGGGGTAAAAGTCACGCCGGTAATGTAGTGCACAAATTGATGGGAGACACATCTTTTAAATCTGCTTTTATAATGAAGTGATTTTGTACTTTGTGTGGATGTGCTTCTAACCTGATCAGTAATTGATGATAATTGTTTTCTAACGTTAAATAAAATCAATAAATTGTGACATTAAGGTAGCTAAGGTGTCTTCCTCCATCTTCGATTTTGAAATAGCAGATAACAATCGGTCTAGATCTTTAATGAAATGTGCAAATTTCGAGAATAGTATATAGTTCATGTATAAGACTGTTCATGTTAATATAGAAAATTATGTGTTTTATCAGATTTACGGCTGTATTTTACAAAAAAACAAAATATTTTACCTTGATTCATTTTTTTCAAATTTGCCACATAAGGGAGATAACTCAGATAAAGTAACTTTTATAATAGCATGTGTTGTGAATTTACATATTTTATTATGTATCAAGAAAACGTCCGGTGACCCCATTTTTTCCTTTTCTCTTCTGAAAGCTTATCACTAGAGCTATCTTCTCATATTTTATCTTAAAATCTATGGTGTAGTTTTCTTTTATCACACAAAATTGGGGTTTTCATGCATAATCTATACAAAATCTGACAATTTTGCACAACCTGTAGCATGAAAAGAAGCCCGGTGACCCATACTTTTATTATAGTTTTGAAAAAGCATGATGTAAACTACATTTTGACAAATTATTAAAAATTCTATGGATTTTAATCAAGACCCCCTCATCTACCTTAATTGGTATATTGGAATCTGAAAATAAGTGAAGTCATGTCTCTCAGTGGGCCTTTCGTGATCTTTCATACCAGCTTAATGTATACCTTATATATAATATTCAAATTAAAACTTTGGTTAACCAACTTGAAGGTTTATAGATAATTAATTGTAGTACCATATTTACAACTTCTCTTGATGAAGGAGGCTCCCGCAGGGTCAAAACGACCTGCGACCTCCGGTCTTTTAGAGGCGACTTCCGACCTGAGGGCCTTCTGAAAACGACCTGCGACCTGTAAAATTTGGAAAAACGACCTCCGACTTCACCCACGCTAAAACGACCTTGTCGCCATTTCGGTTATCTGACAGATCGGCAAAACGGTTATTGAACATAAACTGAATGTTGGTCCCACCAACCATGGTCAGCCATACTGTTTTTTCCGACCATCTGTCACACTTTTGTCTACTTTATTATACTCCACTACACGCAGTAGAGAAGTATTGCATGGTTGGGTATCCGTCCCTACTTCCATCTGTCTGACCGTCCCATGGTGGTATCTAGATGAAAAACTTGAGAGCGGATCAAAGATTTATTTCATTTGTTCTCAATTGTTTAGCACTCTAAAGTACAAGTTAAGTTCGATTTTCATCTTAAATTAACATGCAGTTTTCAAATTATCAATTCTGAACTATTTATGACCTTTTTTGTATCTATAGTCGGTTAGAAGTCTTCTTTTCTTTGTTTCTAGAGCCTGATAAGCTATCAAATTTTCAAGTTATGATCATTTTTGGACAATTTTTGTTTCTTAACAAAGATTTAAGTTGGTCTGGGTTATTGCTTCAAATACACTATGGACACTATGGGCGATGGTCATCACTAGCGCATAGGGCACTAGCTACTAGCGTCTCTGTGTGTGCTCCAAATAGACAAATGTATCCAAGTAAGGTTGATGATCAGTTTCATGTTTTATGTCCCGACAACACTGTTGCAGTAAATATAGTTTTCGGTCTGTTCGTCCATCCGTTCGTTCGTCAGTTACTCTTTGGTTTACCTTTGCGTTGATGATGACCTAAAAGTTACAAGTCGAATTTTCATGAATTTTTACCGTACTCTTTATTTATCATGATATGGACTAACAACTGTGTAAAATGGGGAGTTCCATCGAAAATGGAAATAAGCGCCGAGCTGGACACCCTGTCTTCAAGACATTTCCTTGTTGCCATCAGTCTATAGATCGTGTTCAAAGTATGTCAGAAGGTAAATCCAGCTCTACATTACCGGTAATTTTATAAGAGTTCTGGGGACTTGCTCAATAAGAATATTGTGTTGGATTAGTGAAATACTGAATGTTTGGTTGAAACTTCTGTTCTGAAAAATCGAAAAGTTCAAGTCCTGTTTTGGTCTCAATATGGAAAAGAACGGATATGAGTTAATGGCACGAAGACATCACATATTGATCATTAAATGCCACACAAAAATAAATCTAGAGCTGACGACACGAACTTCAATAGAGCAGGAACTTCCCACTTACAGACAGCCATACCTGGATGGCCTCAAACAAAACAAGAACAACCGAACCCAAGGGCACAGCAAAATGTCCAAATATCTAATTTAAAACTAAAGGTTTAATCAGGAACATTTATGTCCCTGGTTTAATAACACAAGAATCGACACAACAATAGCTTAAATGGATCCTTTTAATATAAAACGACTTCCGACCTCAATGTTGGAAAAAAAAGACCTGCGACCTGTACATTTCCTTAAAACGACCTCGCGACCTTGCGACGAATTTAAAAGCGACATTGCGACCTGAGGGGGTACCCTGTGGGAGCCCCATGAAGACATGGAATCGACTATTTTCGTATTACCGACTTTTGACTCCGGATTATATAATTTTTCGACAGGTTACCTACTCTATGGTAGGACATCCTGGTACTCGATCAAGTAAGAGCGACCAAAAGAGGCAAAATCAAACATATAAATCGGTGCAATTTGGGGAAAAGTTAGCTGTTTTCCGATGAATTTATCACATAGATATAAGAAGATGTGGTATGAGTGCCAATGAGACAACTTTCCATCCAAGTCAAAATTTATAAAAGTAAACCATTATAGGTCAAAGTACGGTCTTCAACACGGAGCCTTGACTCACACCGAACAGTAAGCTATAAAGGGCCCCAAAATTACTAGTGTAAAACCATTCAAACGGGAAAACCAACGGTCTAATCTATATAAAAACGAGAAACGAGAAACACTTATGAACCACATCAATAAACGACAACTACTGAACATCAGATTCCTGACTTAGGACAGGTGCAAACAAATGCAGCGAGTTTAAACGTTTTAATGGTACCAAACCTTCACCCTTTTTCTGAAACAATAGTGTAACATCACAACATAGAAACATGTATAGAAAACATAACACAATTAATTCTGTTCAGCAACTTGTCTGCTAATGTCATGTTTCCCGTAAAATTATAATGAATGGCGTTATGCTTTGTGGTTGTTCAAAGTCGGGCTATCTGAACCATGTCCTGTTCGATCGGTGTTGTTTGTCATTGCTTGTACGTCTTTTTCGGAAGAGTGCTGATGGTTGATGTGATATGTTGCATTGTCCCCAATTTTGGTGATTCTTGTTATCCTTTGCCATGATATATATGAAATCATTCACGCCTGGGAATCTCCGTTAAAAGATCAATCTTTTTTTTTATCAAACTCTAATTTAGAATGAAAATATTTAATATGGGACAAACCCTTTTAGTATTGTATGTCTCGTTAAGGGTAACCCTATTGCATTTCAGTTGGTTTACCATGTTTACTCTAGATCGGATTTTTTAAAGAAATTCTGCACACACACACACAAAAAACAACAAAGAAACTAAACCAAACTAACCTCAACAAAACGAACAAAATTGACAAATTAAAATTACAAAACGAAACGTCACCTAGCTCGACATTAGAAAGAGATTGCTACCATTTTCTAGTCTCACAAACCGTTAGAACAAGACCTAGTATTATTAAAATACAGACAATAATTTTCATACAGAATCAAACGTAAAACTAAACTGAACATTCACTGATGAGGCCATTTGATATATAATGTACGTAATGTCAGGGTCTCGTCAGTGCAGTGGCGTAGCACTTAGTAGCATTGTAAGCATGAGCTTACAAATGATTTCATAAAACTTTTTTTCAAGAAGTTTACTATAATTGTTCAGTTTCTGGGTGGCTGCCAGCAGCCCCTGCTTATTATCCAGTGGCTGCGTCACTGCAGTGGTTCTTTGTTTCGACGATGGTGATTATGATGATGGATGGCAAATTGATGCACAATAGACCGACACGCTGAGCCCGATTTTTAACGTGCTAGTTCACAAGGTATCAGTCCACTCAAAGGCGAGTCACCTACTGATGTTTGAACCCACGACCTCCCGCACTCGATGAAAACTCAATACCACGAGACCACCGAGACGGTATATTCACTTGAACTTAGAACGAGCTTGATAACTTGAACATTATATAAACAGTCGGATAGCTGACCCCGGTTTGACACCATTTCTTAAACACTGACACACTTCATTCTTGTTGTAGACCCGATATCTTATGATCTCAAGATGTTTTTCTTCTTGTTTTTTTGTGATGTTGAGTTACTGTACTACTGACGTTTGTCCAACATCTCCTTGTATTTGTCAAAGAAATTTAAACATTAATATTTTTATGTAAAAACGTTTTCTGATTTTTGTCTGCTGCTTATATCTTTCCTCCTATCTATGTCAATCATGGGACTTATATTAGTGGTGGATCCAGGACTTACAGAAAGGGGAGCAGAGGGAGATCCGCCAGTCAAAAGAACAAACTTCAAAAAGGCTTGATTCTACAGATCGACACAAATCATTCCAAGACTTAAATTTATCAATACACATTCAATGAATTTAAGTGTAAAGACGTCATAAACAGTATAAGAAGAAAACATTGTGCGATACCAAAATATAAGTATCGACATGATTTAGGACCGTAAGTGTTCATAAATGTATAGGAATAAATATTTACTTTTGTTTTAATTTATTTATAATCAAGTCAATGTTGGTACCGCTAAAACATCTGATTACCGTGGTCAATTGATAACCTGTTAGAATAAGTTTTTTCAGAGGATCGATTGCTGGTGAATATACAATTTCTTTCAAAATAGTAAAAATATTCATCAATTTCAAAATTAAAGTCCATACGCCTCTTTTACACATTGCATTGTGTTGATTTCAAGTGACATAAAGTTTACATTCAGAGCAGGAAGATTGACCTTCCAGACTTATGGTCAGAATGGCAATGTTTTTGATTTAATTGACATACCTTCCTCTTTTCTTGCTACAAGAAAAAGCAGAATATAACATTAATGTCCCTATTAAGTGTAAATTTTATCATTTAATGACAAGATTCAAAAGAGACGGTAACTGGTCGTTGTATTTCCCGCCAAAACCGATTGTAACCCGTGTTTTCGTTGTTTTTAATATAGGAATTAAAGTCAGAGTTAATAGTGGTAAACCGAAGTTTTGGTAACCCTTTTATGTTAAAAGACTGTTTCCCAAAGAGTTCCTGTTAAAATTTATTTGAAAAATGGTAATTGGTCCTCGACCAGTACATATATGGGTATAGCGAACAAGTTGGGATATATAAACTTCGTCAGATTGGGCCAACATAAAATAGTGTATGCTGGTAAATTTATGTCTTTATGTCTACAATAATTTACACAAAACAAGCGAAAAATACAATTGAATAACTTTCCAAAAGTTTAAGAATTTAGTTTCAATTTGATTTGACATTAATGTGAAATATTGATAAGTATTTGGAAGTTTTATTAATTATTGCCTTTGTTTGCGTCGCGGTCATTTATGTTCATAATCGTTTTGTGGACTAAATCATCATGTTTTCGTTCTTTTGTATAATGTATGACGTATTGGTATTTTTGTCATGCATCGATGCTTTAAACTTCCGTTTTGATTAACCATCTTGATTTTTGTTTGTGTTATGTCGTAAGTACAAATTTTTATCAAAATTGCTAATTTGAGAATTTGAGTAGGGCGTAATTGGCAATATATTATGTCATAAATAAACGTTCGCCATTGGTAAAATCTTATTTTTGTTGAAAGTCTTTCGGTGACCTGTAGTTGTTACATCGCTGTCTCTTGAACTTTGGTGGATAGTTGTCCCATTGGCAATCATACACAATTATCTTTTTATGAATTATATTAACGCTTACTTGTTAACAACACAGCTCTTAGAATCTTGTTTAATCTCGTTCACTAGTAATTTGCGTCAATTCTAAAACATTCTTTTAATTAATCTTTTAAAAATAGTTACATGAAACTCTTGAATTTTGCTGTAATATCCAAATAAACGAAATGTTTTCTGATGCTTGTGATAATATTCAATGAAGTAAAACAAGTCTCATGTTTCATGGTTAAGTATAGACATATAATTTGAATACGAATAAATACAAAACGTATTTAAAATCTGAACTTGATAGGTATAACGACGACTTGAAAACATGGATGCCATCCATTTAAATTACCCATTATACAATACTACATTGCCATCTTTGTTGGTAAAATAGCACAAAATAAATACTTGTCGTAGCCTTGAGAACAATAGTTGTTGATCATTGCTTCAAGATATTTAATAAATCCTTATTCAAGACACCATCTTTAACCAACGGCATGGTCAATTGAGTCAAAAGTGAGAATTTCTTTGATACTTATTTTTAGCTCGCCTGGTCTGTGTATCGTGTGAGCTATAATAAATTGCTATTCCTTCGGCGTCGTAAACTTGAAATCACTCGACCAATTTCAATCAAACTTGAGATGAATGACAAATATGGTATCTAAAATATAATTGTTTGTGGATTTTGTTACTGCTAAGCAACCAAAATAGCCTCATTGGCTAAAAATAGAACATAAGCATAAAATGCAATAATTGTCTCATATCTTGAAAACCCTTATAGATAGAGAAAATCTTATCTGACGACGATCAAAATTACATGATCTACCCAATTCCTAACCCGAATAATGTCAGTCGTTATATTCCGTCTTGAGCCAGATTATCTGATGAATCGGACACAGGCACTTGTCTCTGAAAACAAATTTTCTATGTACCTTAAATATAATATTAAGGTATATAGCAAAAAATTCAGAGACAAGTTATATTAAGGTATATTGGAAAAATGTTTCTGAGACAAGTAATATTAAGGTATATAGGAAAAAATTTCAGAGACAAGTGCCTGTGGATTATTCCTTATACGACTTATTGGCCTTAAATGCCGATGTTTAATTTAAAATTTTCAAGTTTTTGCTTATTTTCTCTAAAACTATAAATGGTAAATAGAAGCTGAAAACAGCAAAAGTCATCAGCAATACAAGATCTACGAAAATGTCAAAATGACTGTAACCATTCGACGACTCCTATAAGGAGTTATTACCCTTTAATAACGAGCTTTGATTTTATTATCGAGTTTATTATCTCGAAAACTGTAATAGATAGACAGAAACTGTTAACAACAAAAATTATCAGCAATACAGGATCTACAATAATATCGATATATGTGAAACTATTGGATGGCTCCTTTTATGCGCTATCAATAGTTTCACATATATCGATATATATGTGAAACTATTGGATGGCTCCTTTTATGAGCTATTGCCTTTAAATGACGATTTTTGTTATTTTTTAGTTTTCGCAAATTATCTAAAAAGTATAATAGATAGAGAGAAACTGTCTAAATTTCGACAAATCATTAAGAATTTGTAAGCTTTGCAATAAATTAAAGCCGCTTTAGGCGATGAATACCAACATATTATGGAATGTCCGGTATTTTCAAATGAAAGGACATGTCTTCTCCTTTGCATTTAACTTGACGGCCAACTGTATCTGTTTAAAAAGAATATCTTTATTAAAAAAACTATTTAATTGTTTTAGATTCACCAATGGCAAAGAAAACAAAATGGTTAACTACGTTCATTGCTCAGTCTTTTATAAATCAGTTTGCCCTTTTCCCGCGAAAATTTATATTTTTTCAGAATACGTGTCTGCCATCTCATACATAATTTCGTTGTATGGTATAATTTCTATTAGTATATGTTTCTCTATATTTGTTTTATTGATTGAGAATAAACTAAGATCTATCTATCTAAACAGCAAAAATACCAGCAACACAACATGCACAAGGTTTACTAAAATGCCAATATGACTGTAACTATACTAGGATATTTGACTTATTTTCTATTTTGTGCCTACTATTTCTAAAACTATAATATATCGGAAGAAAAAGGTAAAACTTATTATCTTTCCATACATTTGCCTGGTGAGCGATTCAGACTCTTGTTTTCATTCAGCGCACCCAATTTGCCAGACAATGCTTGCTGAAATGCATATGCCAAATTAGCGATAATTATGCTGGAAAAAGTAGAATGTTAAGTGTGGGCTTCATTTAAGTTTGTTTTGAAAATTGATTATCATTGATTGTATTGGCATTGTTTCCAAAGCAATATTAATCTTCCAGATAGACTTTTAACTTCATGACCATAATTTAGTCTACTTTGTTTTTGTCAGTATGAGTACGAATAGCCTTTCGTCATCAATACTACTAGTATGTTTTAATATAAAAATAAATGGACTCAACTAGTCACTAAACATGATTATCAATTATCTGATTTCCTATTGTGAAAAGGTTGTGCAAAGTTAATATTTAGTAAACCGGTAAATTATCAACAATTACAAATTACTGATAGTGAATCTTATGAAACTAATGTAAACTTTGATTGCTTGAAGTGTCTAGAATCTACTAGTATACTTCATGAATCACGTTTGTCTTATCCCACAGTATGGTTAACTCAAGCATGCATTAATGAAATTTTATTAAACATCTCTCCTAGATCAGTTTAAACAAACATGGTACTCAGAAATTCACACAAACCGGAAGACACTGATTTATCGCCTGTTTGATAAAATTTTGGCTTGACAATTATTGAGATATTTTAACTCCGTGATATTTACACTCTGCCAATTTAAAATGGTTAATCAAAATTATCAAGAGAGTGAAAGGAAGATGGAAAACATTCAGTTAGACAGACGATTATGTGAACTATATAAAATTGAGAATGGAAATGGGAATGTGTCAAAGAGACAAATTAACAACCCGACCAAAGAGCAGATATATATATGCTTTGCAAGATCTTTGGGATGAATTTCGTTATGTATTGAAGTGTAAACTTGACTGTAGAAAGAAAAGTATGTTGGTAAAATGTAAATTTGCTTATCCAAATCCACTTAGATTTAAAGATGTTCTGAATATGAAAAAAAAAAATCACAATTGAAGAAGCTATGTACCTTTATAACGCACATTAATTCATGTGTGTGTTCTCCTGGTTGAACCTTTAATTCAAATTGGTAAATAGTGTACATACTATGATTTCTTTTTATTTTTATCTGTGCTTTTATTGTATGTAACTTCAGTTTATTTTTGTATTAAGAAGGATTTAATAGAATAAAGATGTATATATTAACATTATCATCCTTTACGACAGACAAAATAGCTGATCTGAAAAGTACACCATCTACTTGCCACTAGTCTATACATTATATCCTAGATAAAGCCGACGAGGAAAGGTATTAACTACATCGACCACCGAAAGCTATAATTTTATGTAGCCTAGGTGGTTGAGTGATCTAAGGCGCTGGATACGGTGCAGGCGGTATTGCCACGATGTCACAGAAGCAGGGTTCGAATCCCACAGAGCGAAGAACAAAAAAAAAACACGCAAATTTGAAGATCTAACATTGTTGGGCTAAATTTGAGACGAATTATATATATATATATTCATAATTACTCTAAATATCAGCACAACAATGTTAAATCTTTTTCTTTTGTTCTTCCTCGCCGGGATTCGAACTCATGCTATTGGGATATCGAGACAACACCACCTGCACAGTGTCCAGCGCTCTAGACCACTCGGACACCTAGACTGAACTAAAATTCAGCTTTCGGTGACCTAGTGTTACCTTTCCTCGTCAGTAGAATCTAGCGTTGTAACACAGTACATGATATATTAGGCATGAAGATGGAATTGATTGCAGATTAGCTAAGTTTTCTGTACTAAAGGATCGTATGATGCAGTCACAGAAATAATTATTTTGATAAGTACGTCTAAACAAGTGACAACTCTAGGACAGATCCATCCAGCGGATCACCAGTGAAGGTGCATGATACACGGTTGATAACACATATTATATAATTACTCTAAATATACATATGATTAGTGGTATCTGTGATTTAAAGTCGCGATCAGTAGAATTGTCAATGAGTCGCTGGACTGCAACATAGTAATTGAGAAAATCAACATAACGGGGTTTAGATATTAGCCGTTTTTACACTTAAACTAATTATTCATTTTTTGTTTTGTAACATTTATGCATTAGAGCACATCTTATACCAATGATAGTGTCAGAATATTAAGCTGTGATACAGTGAATTCGTAAATATTGCAAAAAACGATTGAAAAAATTTCTGTGGTGTGAAATATAAAAAGGGACTCTATTCTACATCTTTGTCAAGCTACATGTATGTTATTTATATAAAAAAATTGCCAAGTAATAAACTATGTTATTTGTTTTAGCTTTTTTAATTGATGCTGATTTTTATTCATGTTGATCTACCAAGGTCATTGAATAAGTAAAAAATAATTGTGTCTTGAAAATTATGTTTGTTTCCTTTATATATAAATGAAAAGGCACAGGGAAGCGTCAAGGAAACAACGTTCCATTTACCTAAGCTTACCAAAAGACGTGTATAATTATGTAGATGATATAATTTCTGATACAACTTTTGTTCTTTAGTTTGAAGACATATTCCCATGGCAAAGAAAGATTTATCAGAAGCTGAAGAGGTAAGACATTTGTATGAAATCTAGCCGATCCAGCATATTTTCAAAAGGGATAGGGTGCATGCTATTAAAGGGGCATTAGCTGTCAAATGCATGTCCACCGATTCAACTCGAAATCTCATATCTTATTTCTATCCTAATTACAAAAGTCCTAAAGAAATAATTTACAATGCAAGGACTCGTTAAAATATGTATCAACATTTCGTGTGTATTTTAGAATAAACGTAATCTAATTAACCATCGAGATGATCTCCCAAGAATACCGTAGATCATATGATCTGATGTAAACATATATATATAAATGTAAATACACAGGCAAGCACATGCAATCGTAAAGTGACAATTTTTTATGTCTGTTTGATTTCATGTCATAGATTAATAAACAGCTGCGCCATGAGCGCATGATACGCCCGTCGCTTTTTCAAAGAATAAAGTTCAATAACTTCTCAATGTCATATCAGAAATTCATGAAAAACTAAAGGGAGGTTATCTTAATAGATATAAACCAGTCACCAAAGTTTCATGATAACTGCTCAAAGCATTGACCGAAAACTGAAAAATACCCCTTTTTATGAATACAATCACATAACTCCGAAACGTAAAATCTTAAATTTATAAAAATCGAAAGGGAGCTCATGGCAATAGATTTAAACAATTCACCAAAGTTTCTTGCAAATTGGTGAAAGTGTTTTGAGTTATTGTCCGAAAACTGGAAAATCCCTTTTTAATGAAAAAACCAAAACTCGGAAACTTTAAAAATCTTAAATTTATAAAACCGAAATGGAGCTCACGTCAATAGATATAAACAATTCACCAAAGTTTCATACGAATTGGTTCAAGTGTTTTGTCCGACATGTTGACGACGGACGGACGGACAGACGGACAACGGTACACCATAATACGTCCGTAAACGGGCGTATAAAAATATGTAAAATCATCGTTTTACCTGTATTTGTAATATTTTTGAGGGCAGAATCAGTCAACGACAGGGATCTTCCCGATGGCTGCCTTGTTTCAGTTTTCAATGTTGACATTCTTTCTTTTTAATAACTAAACATGCTTAGCCCATGCGTAGCCCATCCCAGTTAAGGGTTAAATTGAAGTTCGCATGAATACGGATTCAAATGAGTTGAATTATTGACTTGCAAGCCAATAATACATCATCGATGTTTTGAGCTTATTTTGACAAAATTGAACCAAAACGGACTGCTAATAATTCCGCTTTCATAAATGTTTTAAACAAAAACAAATCGTATTTTGATTCTTTGTCAAATTCGTAACTAATGCCCTTTACAAAATACAAGAAAGATTGTGACGTAAGTTAAGTAAACCCCACGTTCTATTAGAATTAGAACATGTGCGAAGGAAGAACGTCATATTAGAATTTGAAGTAACATGTGGATAGTCTGTGAATACTCTCCACCCATCTAACCCAATACCCCGTCCCCGCCCAAATGTGTCTTAAAAACATAACATTAGCAACATAGAAACACATGCAGTAAAAGCTCATCAAAAGATATCAGGCTTATAATTTGGTACGCCAGACGCTCGTTTCGTCTACATAAGAATCATCACTGGCGCTCGCTTTACAAAAATATATTGTAATTAATAAATGAATAATATGATTTAACTAACCGTTGTGATCTATATAGTTTTACAACTGTACGTACCAGATTGTGTACGTTGTTTTGAAGGTTACGTGTTTTCATATTTGTGCATTCTGGCATCTAATATTATTTTATTATTCTTGAAAAGGAGACAATTTTGAAATTGTGCTTGCTCTGTCTATATATTTATTTTTGTATGATCCGTTGTCAGTTAAATATTATTTTTGTTTGTATTTAAGAAACTTTTGAATTCCTCGAAAAATGGAAAAGAAGAGAACTTGCTGAAGCATTAGCAGAAAATGTAAACGTTAATGTTACTGATGAAGAGGTAAATGCTACATAGAAACTGATATTTTGATTTAGAAGTAGTCAAGGAATAATCATCAAAATACGCTGCTGATTGACATAGCTAAAATATTATATAATTAGCACATAGCAGAGAGGGTGATAGACAGATTATTACCCAAAGAAAACATTGTCAACCGAGGCAATTTCAATGCTGAAAAACTTTGTTTCAATATGAACACAAGAAGATACAGCATGTATGTCAATAAGACAGCAATTGAAAACACAATAATACAAGAAGTATACAGAAATCAATTGCTTACATCCACTTCATTTGAACTGTGGTGGATAGTTGTCTCATTGGTAGCCAAACAACATCTCCTTATTTTTATATACGGTCTTCAACAATCGACAAGTGTATACCATCATTATTCCGTATTCACAAAAGTACTTAACGACTACGATCTGAATAATGGCAACTATTGACGAGGTTTCTAACTTGTTTCAGGCACACATATGTGTGTAGCATGTGAAAGGGCTTAATTAATTTCGTAAGTTCTCACGTGAACCCACCCTTTATCAGTAAAACAATACTAAGTTATTATTACATTAAAATGTTCGTTGTTGCAGAAAACTTGTTCAAAGTATCTAAAATAAATCTGCCTATATAAAAATCAGAATTTTATACACTCATATATGCCGTTGCACTTCCATGTAGATTTCGAACAACAACTCCCAAAACAATGCACAAAACACGCACAATGCCCAAACAGATTTGTATACGCCCGTCAAAATTTTGACGGGACGTATTATGGTATACAAATGTCGTCTGTCCGTCTGTCCGTCTGTCTGTCCGTCTGTCCGTCTGTCTGTCCAGCGTAAACATGTCGCACCGTAACTTGAGAACGACTTATCCAAATTTCATGAAACTTAAAATAGTTGTTTCTTATGATGGTCAAACGATCTGTATACTTTTGGTGAAAATAAGATTAAAACTTTTGAGTTACGGGACTTAGTAACTAAAACAGTTGTGTGTTTTTGTTTTTTTCACATATCGCGCCGTATCTCAAAACGATTTATGATTATTGCTTAAAACTTTACACACTTCTTAGTTATATTAATCTTAAGATCTGTATACTTTTGGTGATGATTCAAAATTTTTTTTGAGTTATTGAGTATTTTGTAAAAAAAAGGGGAGGGGTTTTCACACGTCGCGCTGTATCTCTAAAACGATTTATGATTATTGCTTAAAATTTTACACACTTCTTAGTTATATTAATCTAAAGACTTGTATACGTTTTGGTGATGATTCAAAATTTTATTTTTGAGTTATTGAGTATTTTGTAAAAAAAAAGGGAGGGTTTTCACATGTCGCGCCATAACTCAAAAACGATTTATGATTATTGCTTAAAATTTTACACACTTCTTAGTTATATTAATCTAAAGATCTGTATACTTTTGGTTTTGATTCAAAATTTTATTTTAGAGATATTGATTTTTTTTTTAAAGGGGTTTTCAAATGTCGCGCCGTATCTCAAAAACGATTTATGGTTATTGCTTAAAATTTTACACACTTCTTAGTTATATGAATCTAAAGATCTGTATACTTTTGGTTTTGATTCAAAATTTTATTTTAGATATTGAGTTTTTGTAAAAAGGGGTTTTCGCATGTCGCGCCGTATGTCAGAAACTATTTATGATTATTGCATAAAATTCACACACAAGACGACGGGCGTATCATGCGCTCATGGCGCAGCTGTTTATTTTAATTGATATCAATCCCAAATGATTGTACATCAAATATAGAATTTTATTGATGTTAAGCATTCATGTAACTATGCAACTCCTAAACGGTCATAGCAAATTTCCAAAACCACACTTTGAATTGCCGTGCATAAACATGCACTACATTTCAAGTTTAAACATGCCAGTCCAAGTTTAGCATGTTTATATTGAATGACACAACATACATTTTGCCCATTTTAATTACTTTGTACAGAGTAATCTGACAATTTGTTTTTCCAAATATGAATTTTGTTTATCCTTAGTTAAAACAGTTTTAAACAATCAAACTTTTACTTTCATCCAGAACCACGCACTTGATTTATTCCTTAGTGTAACCTTCCTTGAGGCACAAGTTAAATTATTCCGACTCTTTTGACACAGGCACTGACATGTTTAATGAAAGAGATATATTTTATAAGATATTAAAATTTGAATTGTTTATTTGCAGCTGAAACTATCCTGGACACACATTCATTTGAAATACAAGGAGAACGGCAAAACAATATCCCTGTTGCTTTTCTGATCGCGGGAAATATCGCTAAAACTACATTGCTTTTAGTTGCAATTACATGAAAAAGTTGCTTAAGACATTGTTGATACTTATAGATAAAGAATGATTAACAAATTTTTAAAAGAGTCAGAGAGGCAAACGAGAGGCGAAAGATACCAAAGGGCTATTCAAGCTTATAATTCGAAAATAATCTGACAACGCCATGGCAAAAAAAAAAAAAAAGACCAAAAGACAAACAACAGTATACAAAACACTACGTAGATAACTAAACACTGAGCAACACGAACCACACAAAAACGGGGCTGATCTCAGGTGCTTCGAAAGGGTAAGCAGATCCTGCTCCACATGTGGCACCAATCAAGTTTGATATAAAGTTATTCAATTTAACTTTTGTCGTAGAAAAATATTTTGCATTGTATCTTATTTTTGTCATAGCAAAACACAGCCCTCCATCATGCAACAACGGAAGGACACGTAGATTGTGTGATCGAACTTTTAAAGGCTGGCGCAAACACAGAGGTGAACAACAACAGAGTGAGTTCAACTTTCTTGTATATATTCGGAAAGGAAAAGTTCCTTGTTACTTGCACGAAGAGCCAAAAGACGGCTTAACGTACTGACATTTTTTAATATCAAACATATTTTTCATCACCGAAAACATCTTTTTCCTCATGGAGTGTTTGCATATTTACAATTTCATATTAGAAAATATGACTGCTCTACTTAAGAAACGATTTTCTTGATTCGCACTTTTCATAAACTGAGCAAGAGCACACTAAACTGCATATGAATATCGAAAAATGATACATATATCTGAAATACTTTTCAAGAATTAGCAAATTAAATATCCGGAAAATTGAATCACAAATGTATAGAATACACGTGAATATAGTAAGAAAGTGCAGCAACTTTGACTGTAAACTTTTTTTCTCGACTATTCTCCTTAAAACGAAATGATATTGCAACTTAAATGTGCATTATATTGATAGCATAGCATGAAAAGGCACCGAAAAGACAAAAGTAAGCGTGATGTTGTGACTGCTGCATTGTGCATCAAAACCTTAGTTGTCGACACTTTTTTATAAAATTTACACTTAAATGATTTATACAGCAAAAATGGTGACCCCTTATAAATTGTATATCAATAAGACGATTTTTTGCCATACCATTTAATTTCTCAAATGAATTCGTAGGACATGTTTTTGAAAGAAAAAAGTATTAAAGTCAAATTCCTCAATATTTGTTGGTCTAAGTAGTCCAACTACTGTATCACTAGCCTGTCAACTGGGAGAAGACTTCATAAGTTGGTTAAACTTGTGTCCGATCCTATTTGTCTTTTGAGCAAATAAAATCGTTATTAACTAAAACTAGCCTGTCAACACTGAGGTTGTGAGTTCGAATCCTTTTACAACCGTAGGTTGATGGTTCTCTTCAAGCCCTCCGGCTTCGTCCATCAGTAAAACCTATCCCACGGAATAGCACAATAGTGCTGAAAGTGGCGTAAAACACCAATAAATCAATCAATCAATATATATTTGTACTTCTTTATACAGAGTATTCAATTTGCCTTATCTTCGAAAGTATAAAAGTTACTTTTATTTTATCGGTATTCATATTGAGGTCCACATGTTCTAGTTGCTTGCAAAATTTTATAAATATCCGCCCATTTACGTATTTATTACATTAATTAACCGGAAAAATTATAATTATAACTGAATAAGCGCAAGTTACGAATCGTAAATTACGGTTACTTATTACAGTAGTGTAACCTCAAAGCTCTTATGCTTGTAGTTCTCATGCAAGTGAAACTTCAGATACGAGCATCATCAGATTTACTTTCAACCTAGACACGAAACTCTCTTTCAATATCTTCAAAAGTCGAGTATGGAAACCTTGCCTTGGGCAGGTGTCATTGCTCATCATACAATGGTCATCAAGAACCATAGTCTCAAATGGAGTCTAACCGAAGATTGTACATTTTTCAAAGCTCTTAACCATCGGAAGGATTTTTCCAAGCATTACATCCACAAATTTGATGTTTGCATATGGTCATGCATGTATACAGTGCTGTGAAAATTCAAAATTAAACATAGATATCTGACAGATATAAGTGAAAGGTGTTTTCAATTGTTGCTATGTGTTTGGTAAATGTATAATGTATTTTTGGTGTTCAAATTAAATCGGACAAAAATTAAGATTAGGAAAATAATGTCACATGTAAATGTTCAAAAACCATGTTTAGTTATGTATGTAACTCTCGTTATTCACAAAGAGGCAAACATGCACAGTTAAATTGGATAAAATAGTGAGAATTTAAACTTTTGTTTTACACCTCCAAATTTGATAAACTTATAAACTTCGCATTTATCTTTGTTATATATTTAGTACCTCATCATGTTTAAAAATGTGTTCCATATGTCTCGTTTTTCACTAGTAGCCTACATGACATGCACAGGTGGAATGCCTCGAGGGTATTTTTTATTTCTTGAGTTTATATAACTCCATCACATCAAATGATTGAAACTTAATAATTCAAGCGTTGAAGGATTATCACCTGTTTTGTTGTAGAAGTTTTGAACTAAATGTTGGACTCGTGCATTTAACACGGATTTACCTGTTTTGCTTTGATATGCTCTAACCCGAATATATTCTTTTCAACTTCGAACAAAGTTAATAACTATTTTCAACTTAAAGTGTCATATAGTTATATGATTCCGGTTATATGTGTATAAGTTCATGTCTTGGATGTACACATACGTTTAAGTAAATTATCACACCGAAAGTGTTGACTTATATATGGTAATACCAACATGAATACAAATGTCAAACCAAGGAGTAGCAGGGATGTTGTTTCGCGTTTCCTGAATAAAATTATTATACCACTTGCAGTATTTCAATAATGTCTATCATAATTTGAAAAGTTAAATTTTGATTGCAGTGCAATATTCTTATAATAGCTGAAATATTTTTCTACTAATAGATGAGAACACCCTTCACCAAGCTGCTTGGCACGGAAGGAGCAAGTGTTTGGTTGAGTTGCTAAGAGCTGGAGCAGAGCCTGAATCGAAAGATATTTATGTAATTATTTTGTTATTTCCAAAATTATTTGAAGCTGAAGTATTTATAGCTTCTCAATAATTATTATATATTCTACGATTCAGGTTATAAAACTGAACTAAAAGAGTTTTTAAGGTCATACTACTAAATTTACTTGAATATTTAAAATTTACTTCATCTGCACTAACATATTATACTTGTTCTAGACTTCATTAAATGCGTCTTCATTATACTGTGGGATACGAATTCGACGTTTGCTATACAATGGTTCACTTAAACGTATTTTATGACAATACATGTACCACTGAATTAATAAAAATAAAAATCTTTGCATTCTTTAAAGAAATGATTTGTTATGTATCTCTGTATCATGTAATAATATTAATAACTTTACCCATTAAAAGGGAATTGTGTGTATAAAGACAATTAATTTTGTGACCTTTGAAGCCCAAACTTTCTATTGCTTTAAATACGCTAATGAGAGATCTAAAACTATGCCAATACAGACGTACAGTTTTTTTTTGAAATTCGAAAAATGTTTGGGTGATGATTGTTTGGAAGTATTTACGAGAAATTGTATTAAAATCTCCTTACCCAATTTACCCTAATAATAATTAAACACTTATTTTGATATGGACTGGTCTTTGTTATTGAATCTTTCTCACTTTTACCTGTTTTACTGTTCAAAGAAGTACTGTGTGTATTTTGTCAAAACGTAAAATTTTATTGTTACGATAATCTTTTATGAAGATAGGAATGGCAACTCTTGTTCTGATGTTAGATATTAATTCTTGAAGAAATGTTAAAATTACTCTTGTTTGATGACCTTCAAAAGTCATATTGTGAAGCGTACAAAAGTTTTAAATTAAATGTCTGATGTTACTATTTGATGCCGGAGCAGGACATATGACGTTATACCGGTATGTGCAAAAGACAAGATCAACGAGTCGTGCAATTTCTATTTAACACACAGAGAATGTTTACCATAAGAGAAATAGGTTAAACAGGTTTAACAACTCATGAGAATTAGAAATCGGCTGATATCAAATCGCTGGATTATCATTATAAATAACTGGAATTTATATCAAGCGATATCCAAATTCTCACACGTATAAATGCAACTTATAATTATCTATAGTTAAAACTTAGCTGCTTACATTTCTTTGATACATGTCTTTTAATCGAGATAAAATGAAAGGTATAGATCTAGTCTGAAGACTTATGCAACTATACCAATAAGATATATATTTGAAAAGACAACGAATAGATATAAGAAGATGTGGTATGAGTGCCAATTAGACAACTCTCTACCCAAGCCACAATTTGTAAAAGTAAACCATTATAGGTCAAAGTACGGCCTTCAAAACGGAGCTTTGGCTCACACCGAACAGCTAGCTATAAAGGGCCCAAAATGACTAGTTTAAAGCCATTCAAACAGAAAAACCAACGGTCTAACCTATATAAAAAACGAGAAACGAGAAACACGTATGAACCACATTAACAAAAGACAACCACTGAACATCAGGTTCCTGACTTAGGACAGGTGCAAACAAATGCAGTGGGTTTAAACGTTTTAATAGACGCCAACCACCACCCTACCCGAAACAATAGTGTAACATCACAACATTGAAAGACACACTATAAAATATCAATTGAAATGGCTGAACTCAATCAAAAGACATATTAAGCCCATTTATTGTGCAGAAATATTTGTTTTCTTATTGGATGAAATTTCTTAATTTTCGTATATATCTCGTAACGGTTTGTTGAGCAAATATCAAGACTGCTGTATTTGTATGCCCCACCTAGGGCATTATGTTTTGTAGTCTGTGCGTCCGTTCGTTCGTTCGTTCGTTCGTCCGTCCGTCCGTCTGTCCCGCTTCAGGTTAAAGTTTTTGGTCAAGGTAGTTTTTGATAAAGTTGAAGTCCAATCAACTTGAAACTTAGTACACATGTTCCCTATGATATGATCTTTCTAATTTTAATGCCAAATTAGAGTTTTGACCTCAATTGAACGGTCCACTGAACATAGAAAATGATAGTGCGAGTGGGGCATCCATGTACTATGGACACATTCTTGTTTCTAATTTGTTTAGAATCGTTAATTTAAATGTGTTACTGTGGTTTAAAAAGTGAAATATTAGTATAACTAAATTTTGCAACAGGTTTATGATTTTCACTCATTATAAAAAAACAAAGGGTTAAGGAAATAATCCAGGCAATTAAGATATATTAACAATGAAAATAAGAAAATAGTTCTTTTTCAAAAATAGCTTATTGAACAATTAAATAATTGTGATTTAAATTTTGGTAATTGCCTTAAACTCTATCATTACTCAAGCTGTTATGTTGATAGTGCAGCCGAAATATAAAACTGATTTAGACTGAGTTTTGATCAATAAAAGATCAACACTGAACTTAACCGAGTGTAAACTGTACTTTGTGAAACAGAGTCTGAAAATAAGACTAAGAGTAATACTACAAATCCATATGTTTTTTTTTTTTTTTTAGGAACAGACTCCTTTGCATTGGGCATCAGCAAAAGGTCACGTTCGATGTGTTGAAGAACTTATAAAAGTTGGAGTGGATGTCAATTTGTTAAAAGATAATGTATAACAAACTTGTTTTTCTTAGAACGTGTGATATATAAGCGACGATATTTTAAATTCTTGTTTAAAAACTCATTTTGAATAAATGTATAATTGAAATGATGGAAAGCCGAAGGATACCAACGCGATATTCAAACTCATAATTCGAAGACAAACTGACTACGCCATGGTAAAAAATGAAAAACGAACGAAAAGACAAAACGCTCAACAAAACACGACACAGAAAAGTAAGACTGAGCAGCACGAACTCATTTAAAATCACGAGTGATCTCATGTGCTCCGGTCGGGTTAGCAGATCCTCCTCAATATGCAACCCCTAAGAAATCATCAAATTAGTAAACCATCGGTCAAGTAAATTTATTAACCGTGGAACTTGACCGAATGTAAAATTTTGAAATTGAAACACGTTGTTCATGACAAGACTGTTACTGGTATATCAGACACTGAAAAATTAGAAAATACAAAGAACAACATAATAACATACGCAAGAGCAACATGAACACCTTTTAAACAAAACTGGAAGTGATCGCAGGTGTTCCTGGAGGAAAGTATATCCTGTTTCACATGAGGCACCTGTAGTGTTGTTCATGTAAGTAAAATTTCAGTCTCAGTTAGTGATGTCCCATTTTAGGAAAAGAGAGCGATATTGTGGTTATTGCAATTGGTTATCGTCATCTGTGAAATAGATATCCATAACGGTCAACAAAATAATGATGGCGTCCGAAAATAATATTTGTATTGATGTCTAGCACTTGTAACTATTGGTTTAAAAGTTTCCTTGTAAGTAGTAATACTCTATCAAAGAAGTCATGATAGGAAACTTAAGCTCTGGAATATTGTATCAACTGGGAGATATATACCTCATATGCAGACTCTAACAACAAAATTATTGTATTTAAATTTACCTGTGTACATTATTTTATTTAATGCCATTTTGTCCCAGGCCATTGTTGTCTTTTTGACATTGTTTTACATCCCTTTTTCTATTAATATTGTATTTATATTGTGTCATAGATCAAATTTATTCGTTCAGTGTATGTTTACATGTTTTTGTTTATATGTCTTTTGATCGAGTTCAGCCATTTCAGTTGATATTTTATAGTGTGTCTTTCTATGTTGTAATGTTACACCTTTGTTTTAGGTTAGGGTGAAGGTTGACGCCTGATAAAACGTTAACACCCGCTGCATTTGTTTGCACCTGTCCTAAGTCAGGAACCTGTTGTTCAGTGGTTGTCGTTTGTTGATGTGGTTCATAAGTCAGTGTTTCTCGTTTCTCGTTTCTTATATAGATTAGACCGTTGGTTTTCCTGTTTGAATAAGTTTACACTAGTCATTTCAGGGCCCTTTATAGCATGCTGTTCGGTGTGAGCCAAGGCTCCGTGTTGAAGGCCTTACTTTGACCTATAATTGTTAACTCTTTACACATTGTGACTTGGATGGAGAGTTGTCTCATTGGCACTCATACCACATCTTCTTATTTCTAACTGCTCAAATGTTGCTCTTAGATTCTGGATACCTTTTTCCCAAGTTATTGACAGCAATAAAAGCGTTGTTTTAGACCCTTGTGTTGACACAATATCTCAAATTTATATGTTTCTATACAATTTTGCATTGATGGGCATCATTAATCAACATCAATTGTTTTGCATCTGAAAGATAAAAATATAATTATACATTTTTATCGATATGAATAATACAATTCTGACAGTGAATTGATCCTGTAAAAATATACAATTTTAATGAAAACATTATTAATTTTTGTTCTAGGGCTTTAATGCACTCAAGCTAGCATTAGTTTATGGCCACGAAGAAGCTGTGAAGGTTTTAATGGCTGCTGGCGCTACCAATGATGACAAGGTAACTATGCTCGATCAATCTCAAGTTACAAATAATACTTTCTTATTTACACGATAGTTAAAAAAATCTTAAAATATGTTTAAAGAAATTGTTGCAGGTAAACATTGAGACAGTGTTACAAGCATAGATATATGAATAAAAGGAGCTGTAGGGATACACAGTGGGGTAGACACCAATGCGACAGCAACTCATGTCTCAAAAACCAAAAAGACATCAAGACATAAAGTCAAATTACTGTCTTCAACAATAGACAGATGTATATACAATATGACAAATTATAAATCAACCAGAGACATACATTAAAGTATGGAATATAGACAGAGATTATCGACAATACCAACTTACAGAAATTTTAACATATTTATATGACAGAAAACCACACTGACGAGGTTCCACACTCGGGTCGGACATGTGGAGGATTCAACTTGTTTTATTTAAAGCTCAACCCAGCCCGTTTCATCTACATCCATGAACTAACACGCTACTTGAAATAACATAGATAAAAACAGTACCTTCAGTTTTTGAAATCAAAGTTCACAGTTCTTAACATGGAGATATGAAATCATGTCATTCCGCACTTTTATATTAGTGACGGAACTCTAGTGTATATATAATACACCAATGCCATAAACAGCACAGGAAGGCACGGTATTGTGGAATACCAAGAAAAAACCTGTACAAATATCAATGCAGAAAATAAAAGAAAGATTTTAGTCAAGGTTCATATAAGATTATTCGTGAATTAATCTTCATTCAAAAGAATATCCCCGTTCTCATGATATTTATCTTAAACGCTTTGAGATTAATATCACCTTTAATTGAATTCATGCAGTTCGAATTATAATTCAACCATTAATATTTATAATTTTATTTACTATACTAACTGGAAATGTAACTTCAATTAGAAAGGACGAACTGAACATCTCCCAGGACTGGAATATTAATAATATGAAAGAAAACGTTGTTCCATTTGCTACGTATAGATTATTACATGGCATTTTCATATCAGACCTTTATTGGCCCTAGGTCATGATATCAGCCCAAGAGCCGCAGGCTCGAGGGCTGATGTCATGAACGAGGGCCGATAAAGGCTGATATGATAAATGGCATTTAATTATCTTTTATCATATACTTCAACAGAAGAAATACAGACAAGAACTATTAATTAAAATTTTGTCTTTCCATGAATTTTAGATAATAATTTACAGACAACCAAATACAAATTTCTTAACGTTTATTGTTTTTATTGATATTACAAGCATTTTATTTATCTTGTCACAACAATTATCATGTTCTTAGTTTGAAATTTGCTCCTCAACCATTTTGTGAAAAGTCTTAAATCACTTGCGGTTTTCCGCACTGTGTTGTCGTTTTCGAACAAATTTCCGGAAATGTACGAAGTTGCATGTGATAAATGTCACGGAAATTAACGGAAAGGCATGTGATAACATTCCGGAAGCAGTCAATAAAGGTTCCTTTATCAGCCCGCTGAGGAAATTTTTGGAATCTGATCAATAAACCTAGTAATCCTTTCATATCCTTTTAATATTTTTAAATGTTTTGAACTGTAAAATTTTAGTAATATTTTATACAAGTATATGATAATATTTTTATATGAGGATTACTGTGAGAAACTATAATACTAAAGTCTCTAAATGAAGTTTGAAATTAAAGTTTGATTTAGTAAGAGTGAGTTGAAGTGAATAAATTTCATATATATATTAAGAAATGATGGGATGTTTACAGTCAAAATAAATCTGCAGGTATTGTTCAAAATATCTATAGAGTGTTTTTTTTTACAATTTGTTAAGGTATTAATCAAATTTAGCCATACTCTGTGATCTGATCTATAACAGTAAAAGAATGCATTTGCAATAAGGAGACAGGGTTAACAACGATCGTAATAACAATCAGTTGATGGTATTCTTGATCTAAAAGATAGCAAGAAACTAGTGGCTATAAAATTTCCTTACATTGCGCTTAATAAATCATTAGACAAGAACCCAGAAATCTTTTTCTATTTCAAGATTATTCACCCAATGACGATGACAGAGTACAATGCATCAGAAGAGATGTTAGAAAAGGATACACGTGGGGTATACATATATTTTATTTGTAGTCATTTACTTCAATATATCATACTCTTTGATTCGCTTCAAAGCAGTTCAAATTGCTTCCGAAAATTAGTGATATTCTTTAAATCTTTAAAAATAATATAATATCTTGATGTTACATTTAAAACAACAGGTTTGGAATTACTGCTTGTCAACATCATTTAGACCATGATTACTAACCTTTTGAATATATTATTTTACTTTGAACACTCACATGACTTTATTCACTGAGAAGTTAAAAGAACGTATCCATTGGAAAATTGACGTTTCATTTGATCTCAATCAAACGTTTTAACGAGTTATTGACCTTTAAACTTGACATTTTCATTTGTAAGTTGACATTTTCATTTTAAAGTTCACATTTCTCATTTCTAAGTTGACATTTCTTAGTTTCAGCATGACATTTCTCATTTCCAAGTTCATATTATTCACTTCCAAATTGCCATTGTTCACTTCTTATATGGGACTGATAAATGTCAACTTGGAAATGAGAAATATTATTAGTTACATAGTGTGCTAGTGACCTAATACGATATATATGGGGTCAGTAAATTCCATATGGGGAGAGCGAGTCAGCTCGAATCCCATATGGAATTTACTGACCCCATATATCGTATTAGGTCACTAACACACTATTTAACGAATTTATCTTTCCGACTATCTTGAAATGTGGTATTTAGGTAGTGGCCTTTCAAAGTGATCAAGTCTTTAATACCGTTAGTATTAAGAACCTACTTCCA
This sequence comes from Mytilus coruscus, assembly GCA_017311375.1. Lineage (NCBI taxonomy): Eukaryota > Metazoa > Mollusca > Bivalvia > Mytilida > Mytilidae > Mytilus > Mytilus coruscus. The sequence goes on from CM029603.1 coordinate 30,818,012, forward strand.
TTGGTCTATACAAAACAAATGCCAATAATAACAACTTGTTAGCTTTAAATGTGTTTTATGAATTATATCAATCGTTCATCATCAATTTCTTCGTCTGTTGAAACCTTTAAGATTATTCCTCAACACCGTGTTGTTTTTATAAAGGGACGTAACACCACTACTAACCGTGTATTGAAATAAGCCCCGCCTACTAACCCAATATATGAATATACACGGTCTCCACGCGGTTGCTTTTAACCAATCATACTCCTAGAAATGTATAGGAGGTAAGATAATAAGTTATCTGGGACTGATAAATGTCAACTTGGAAATGAGAAATATTAAGTTGGTAGTGAGAAATGTCAACTTCATTGACAATTATATCACATCTCTTTATTCTATATGATACATAAACGAGATTATACAGAATAAATTGAAACTTACTTTCACTGTTTAAAATATATCTTTATCAAGGAAAACAGAAGGTAGTTATATGAGATTCATCTTAATCATCGTCTTTTTTCTGCTAGTATACCCCAATGCAAAGTGGAACGAGCACGTGGACAATATTGCTAATAGTTAAAAATTTGAGAAAATTGTATAAAGTTGAACCAACAAGACTTAGAAAATACATGTATATATCTAGTCTATATTCATCCTAACTTTAAGTACGCTTTTTACTTTTTGTTTCATAAATAAGGCCGTTGTTTTTTCGTTTGAATTGTTTCCTATTTTGCCATGCCATTGCCTCTAATAGGTGACTGTAGGGTATGAGCTTTTCTAATTGTTAAATGCCGTACAGTGACCTATAGTTGCTTTTTAAATCTTTTTTTTACTCTGTTGGATAGTTGTATCAATGGCAATCATACCATATTTTCATATTTTATATTGTGAAGTGTTGGTTAATTCCGATACTAAAGACTTTAGAAGCTGCTGGAATTGTAACAGGATTGTCAACTTTAATAACACTGCATATTTATATTTATAGACTGGCTTGGAACCCTTACATAGTAGAAGATACAGAATAAAACTTCAATACATATTATTTTAATAAGTTTATCCACTGAGCAAAGGCAACGACTTTATCGTCCGAATTTGTAGAATCTCCTCATCAAGTTTGTTCTTTCCTCTACATGTATTAGGAATGGGACATACTTGATAATTCTGTCGGTAACCTTGATACCCTATCAAAGTTCAACCTCTCTCTTTTAAATTATACATACGAAAAATATTGATACATGTACCTTAGCATTCTATCTATGGTCAGCGGAAGATGAGTTTTATCCTAACACATCTATGCTGTTCAGCCTCATTCCTCAATAAAGACCAATCTGAATTCAATACATTCCGGAGTCTAATTTGTGTATGTTGTGCTATCTTGTGGCTGTATTGAGCTTCTTTAAATGCAATTAATACAGCGATATTTGGAACGCAATATCTAATCTACTTCAGTCTTCATCGTTTTCATTTTGAATGTGGTATCACCGAATTAGAATTACCACTAAGTTTGTACCGGACCATATGTGGAGCAGGATCTGCTTACCCTTCCGGAGTTCCAGAGATCACGGTTTTGTAGGGGTTCGTGTTGCTTACTCTTTAGTTTTGTATGTTGTGTTTTGTATACTGCTGTATACTGTTGTTTGCCTTTTGGTCGTGTTTTCGTTTTTGTCATGGCTTTATCACTTACAAGTTTGAATATTCCTTTGGTATCTTCCGCCTCTCTTTCAAGTGACAACTTATCTTATGTTGCTTACAGAGGATCGTCAAAATCTAACATACTAAGAAAAACTAATATATCTAAAAAAAAGTCTTCAAATGCATAAAAAATCAAAAGATTCCTCGATGTGTAATCAATATGAATACAAAACAAACATAATAGTTGAGTCCATAAAAAATATTTATTTCTTTTATTGGTTTTTCTTTCAAGTTGTGTTTAATTGTCTCTGTTTATATATATATTTTTAAAGGTATATTTACACAATTGCACGCTCTTTTGTTTTATTTTAAAGGAGAAGACTTCATAAGTTGGTAAAAATATGACATATTGAGGAAATAGTTAAAATACTTAACTGAAATGTATTAAGAACAACTATATTGATATATATTTGTTTGCACAGGTTGAAGAGTTTGCAGACAGTTCATTGCAAGAGGTAACGATTGCTGTCTTTTAATTTGCTTTATTTAACCAGGACATTATTTCAATGTAATTACTCAAACTGAATCTGAATCAGATTTTCACTGTAGTAAACATTTATAGTTAAAAATAGTTAGAAGAATGAGTTTTTACATGATAAATTGAAACAAATAATGAACACGTGTTCTTATGAACTAGCGAAAATCAAGGAAACCTTTCTTGATTTTATTACCATTTAATACATCGGGAATACTTTAAAATATAGTTTATAAAGTGACTAAACAATTCTGCTTTTGACAGATCATTTAAATTCTAAATGAAGTGTTGGTATTAAGTCAACTAGTAAATAAAACACTTGATGAAGTGTGGCGTCATATAATGAACTGCTACATTAAACTTTCGGATTTTTTCAGAAAGTTGCAAAAGGGATAAGGTCTGTTGACAAAGGTAAAGTTATTTTGTTATAAAAACTTTTTTCTACAGCTTACAAATGAATGGATCATAAAAGGATATTAGACACCTTCCGTTAGTATCCGTTTCCATGGTAGATAGTCCAATTAAGATTTAGACTCGCTAAGTGGAGAAACCCAGGATTCCAATAGATGTATACAGTATCCGACCATGGTCTTGAGATGGTTTATTAAATAAATGTAGAAATTTATTTTTCAATTTCTTAAGAATGATAACAAGTTAGATTAATTTATAGCCTCTTACATGAAGAAATGCACGTTGAACTTGATTTTCATTCACTATATATGAAGAAATTATTACATGTTATATAAAAATAAAAATAAAGTATGTCAAACCAAACATCAAGTTTTTATTCCTGTCCAATGTCTAGTCAATTTTATACAATGTTTAAAGGAATTTTGAATGCATATTTAGTTATTTCTTCTATACCAAAGAAAGTAGAACTTCTATTGGCCTTGTTGGTTCTAAGCTTATGGCTCTAAGAGCCTATGTCAACCTTGTGGATATATGCTCAGAGTCAATAATGTGAACTGTGCCGATTGTTTATCAAACTTATGTAATCAGATTTTTTCAGCACTTATTATTCCGTCTTATTACATTTATATTCTTGTATTTTAGATCGGTCATTATTAAGAGTTATTTCGGTTTATGGTGGAACTGACCTTTTTGACTGACCGAACTAAATAGTACAATACACGATTTCTTCGATTTCCAATTTTCACTTTCTAAGTGATCGTTTATCTTAATATGTTCTTTATGGTATTGATTTTGATTGGTTAATACGAGGGAAATAATTTACTCTATCCCATTGCAAATACTCTATAACCCTTTACGGAAACGCTCAATCAAGTGTTGCTTTATTAGAAATGGATAATAGAAATGGATAATTGTTATATTAAAGAAGTCATAGTTTATTACTTTGAATTTGAAATTTGATAGACAGTAATAACAGAACATTCAGTATAATAAATTAAGTAACACATACCTGAGAGGGTGATAGAGTAGATTGTTACCCTCGAAAAGACATTGTCCACCTTTGCTTCGCCTCAGTTTCTCGGAGTAACAATCTGCTATCACCCTCTCAGCTATGTATTATCTATATAATGTTATTTTATAAATTTTCTTCTCATAGTAAAATAGATCAGTCGTAAAAAATTGCAACTTTTACAAATTTTATTGTTGAAGGTTTGCCTTGGGAAATTCAAAATCTGGATTCAATATCCGCCAACCTGTTCGCGAAACTGTTGCAGGAAGACAGCTATGAGTTGTACGACACAAGAGCAATGATTGTCGGGGAACAAGGTATGTGCAATTTCAACAGCTTATACTGGGTCCTGTATTGAGTTTTCTCTCTTAGTGCGAAATATCATATTCGACAAACAAATCTTTTGAAAGCCTTACATACAAATCTTACATTTGATTAAAGTTGCAGACTAAAACTATGTGTAAAAAGAAAATGTATTTGGAAAATCTTTACGATTTGGGACCATCATTTAAAAAGGTTGAATTGATTAGCAATACTTTTGTCTTTGTTCGTAGTACATTTTTTATGTTTTTGGGAATATTTGCTTAACTGTGCAGTATTTTGCATTACATCTACTGGGTCTCTTTAACATTGGTCTTATCATATTTATTAGAACTCAATCCACAAATTCAAATAAGGCTGTATCTAGAAAACATTTGAATTTAATAATGAAACCTGAGCTTATGATTCGTCAAATGAGCTTATATTGATAGGTGTTGGAAAAACAACGTTAGCAAATTTTCTTGTTGGAAAAACATCAAATCATGAAAAGGACCAACGGATGGAATACAATTATTTAGAGGACTTGCATTTCTAAACAGACAGACTAAACAGTGGATTACTGGGAACCAAGGTTTGTTAATGTTTTATGATATATATATATATATATATATATATATATATATATGTATCTGACCATAAGAGTGCAAAATGTGAGCATTCATTTGGAAACGTGCAGTAGAGATAAATTTAAAGTATTTCCGTTTTATAAAACGATATATATATATATATATATATATACGTCTGAGCCAGTGACAACTCTACAACAGATTTATCCATCGGATCACCAGCATTGATGGTGATACATGGCTGTGTACATTATGTATACAACTCGTCTAAACATCAACCCAACAATGTTAGATCTGTAAATTTGCTTTCGAGTCGAGGAAGAACAAAAATTTGCGAAAGCAAATTTACAGATCTAACATTGTTGGGTTGATGTTTATATATATATATATATATATATATATATTGCAATCAATGTTCTTACATGTTGGTTGCAATTCTGTAAATGTACCCAATGGAATTTCCCATAGGATCTTCTTTCACGGCTAAACGTGTGCCACTTTTACTATTAAGTTTCGTAAACAATTATATCCTAGAATGGAAAGTTCAACTATTTTTTCAAAGGTTAAAACATAGGGCTGAGCTGCATATTTTCAACATGTATATGCCTCGAACTTCTTAGAGTTTAAACTTATACTAACATTCTGTACTTCCCATCCTTCACTTTGGGTCTTCCTCAGAATTCAATTTGGCCGCTATCGATGTGTAATTATACTGGTAAAATTCCCAAGTTGTGTCTCTTTGGGATAAAACATAGAGATCATATCTGGGAACTGGAAGTTAAACAAAGCAAAATACCTATGAATATTATATATCTCCCAAAAGAGGCTTGGTTTGTGAAACAGATGTATTTACAAAGTGCAACTTGTACTAATTTTTAAAATGGAGTTCTATTTGCGTATTAAATCGGATTTTTTTCAATAAAGTTCATTGTATTTTACTTCTATGTATATAAAACAAATCTTGGAAAATCAATTGTCTGCAACGTTCCTAATCTAACTGAAAGTAACTGCTTCATTGTATGTTTAGCATATTCCAACAACCGAACCTCAGCAATACAGCTGTAAGAGCTCACATATAAGTACAGACGCAAACGGCAAACAGTGTAGCATAAAATTAAATACGTTTTAAACGATTTGTGGTCTCTTTCAGAATTTAATCTCGAAGATTTGGTTATAAGCCGAATGCTAAAGTTAAACCCGTTAAAACATCAGAAACAAAAGCAAGATGTAGTGAAACAGTGCGAGTCTTCTGTGCAACAGTCTGATGAAAATCTTGCCACACACCACAATGATCAGGTCGACATTAGCGGTATGAGTAATCCAAAGAAGAGAAGGTTGATGACAAAAGTGAAGATCAATTGACATTAGGAATGGATATAGTTGAAAACATTAAAGTGTCAATCACACAAGAAGTCCTTTTAAAAGATCATGGGATGTCGGCGAAAAGAAAATCCATAAGCTTCACATTATTCCGATTGTCATTTGGGACTTTGGAGGTCAAGACGTCTTTTATGCAACTCACCAAACGTTTTTAACATACAGAGCAATTTACATGATAGTTATAAATGGTAGTCGACCACTCGACCAAGAAGTCATTCTAGAACAATACTTGCCAGGAAAATCTGGAAGGAAAACGTCAAGAGGTGATGTTATCAATATGAAATTCTGCCTTACCTTTTCATTTACATACACATTGAATTTCCTACCTTTTTGCGATATGTTCATTTTGTTTATGATAGTGGCTTAAATGCCTATTTTCTTTTCTGTGTGAAACATGTTATTTGAATATTATTATAAAACTTATTCTTGCTAATTCTGTTCATTTCTGATATAAATCTTTTTTCAGAAAATCCTTGTTTCATTCCTTCATATGACGACGAATATGTTCCAATTGTCGTAACCACAATCCCATTCTCTTACTTCGAATATGACTTACCAAATTAGAATTATCACCGGTTTATACTTACATAAGCAACACGACGAGTGTCACAAGTTTTCTATGTTGTATTTTGGTCGTTTTTCTTTTTGCCATGGCTTTATCAGTTTGTTTTCGACTTATCAGTTTGAATGACCTTTGGTATCTTTCGCCTCTCTTTTCAATACAGTCTACAAGTTGTAATTATTGTTTCTCATTTGTCAATTTCCTGCACATAGATAAATCTTTACTTCTCTTACATTACAAGTTCGGTAGTGTTATGACAATGTTTCTGTTAGCTTTACGCTTATAGATGGCATACATGGCTGGCTTTAACAGTGGCATATAGGAATGCACTGAAACATATTTAAAATATTTCCATCGTCTACCCTTAGATTAAACAGTGTTTTAATCTGTAGATCAAGCATGAGAGCAAAATATATGTCAATGAGTTCGTGGTTTTGATCTAACTGAGGTAAATCATGACTGAGAGATGTAATTCTTTTTTAAATAAATATGTCATTTCATTTAAAGAAAAAATAATATATATTCTTGCTAACTTTGGTTGCATTTGATTCGGGCAGTGCTATTAAAAATGTTTTATTCATTATGCTTATCAGCTCTGCATCGTATGATGATCTATGATGGATAATGAGAAGTACCTCTTAGTTTCGCAGCTTCCTCGTTTGAAGCGTATTGGAAAGTTTACTTTGCATCGTTGCATAACGAAGAGAATTCTTTCAACTAAATGTCCTCATTTTAACCGAAAAGATGAAAAAATAACTGTAAGATACACTTTTTATTTCTAATTGGTTAATACAAAATAAAATACCATAGAAATAATTTGAAACTGTAACGGAATAATTTCGACTAATAATGTTATCATCCTCTATGATCATGGTCTGTTTTATGCAACAGGGCTTCGGAACTACGAGCAAGGTGAGCCATAAAAAGTCCGGCAGATCTCTTGTTATGAGTTTTACTTTTGATAATTTATATATAAACAGTGAATTGGTTATCTTTAGTATTTTAGAATTACATGTATAAGACTTTTAATCAGAGACAGACTTTTATCCTAAACAATTATTTATGATTTACAATATATATTTCAAAATTTTGGTATATTTCACAGAAAACAAAAGTTAAAGCGACAAGACATAAAATCAGCAAGAGGAAAAGAATTGGAGTAGGGTTATATTTAAATAAAATTACAAAAAATAATATAAAAGGTTTGTGCATTTCCAAGATTTAATGACTGACTTTTAAATGTTTGATAACGATTATCAACTGAGTCTTAAATTGTTTAAAACGACAGTATTCTAGTTTGTTATGTTTATCTATATATATTTATTATAGATTACCTGATGTTTTGGGTGAAGACGATTCTAACATATTGCAAACGATCGAGCGATGGTTTTCCAAAATTGCTGGTTGTTGCAACACACAAGGATAATGTTAAAATGTGAGACTATTAAAATAAAAGAACATCCCCAATGTATTTGTTTTAAAACACATTTCCTATAAAAGCTATTAATTTTAACCAGATTTCCAATTGGGGATGTACGGCGGGCGGGCGTCTGCCAAACAGTGTCCGTGCATTTACTCATGAACCAAAGCTTTTCAAATATTCATATGTTGTTACTGATTACAAAATGGAGGTCAAGTTCAATATTGACGATTTTCACATTCACCGTTTAGGAGTTATGGTTCTTGAAAGATTGAAAATGGTGTTTCCAGTCGTGTCTGAGCTTCAACTCATGAACCGTTCAACCAAAGCTTTTAAAATTTTAATATGTTGTTACTGATGACAAAATGGAGGTCAAGTTTGATATCGACAATTTTCACTTTCACCATTACCGACCGTGCAAGACTCTCATGGGTAGTCAAGGTTGTTAAAACCACCCTCCTCTTTCATCGTTCAAGAGTTGTGGTTCTTGAAAGATTAAAAATGGTGTTTCCAGTCGTGTCCGTGTTTTAACTCATGGACCGTTCAACCAAAGCACTTCAAATTTTAATATGTTGTTACTGATGACAAAATGAAGTCAAGTGCAATATTGATGATTGTCATTTTACCGTTCAGAGTTATGGTCCTGGTGTTATTGGAAAATACCAGGACACAAATAAATGTAAAAATCCGGTTTACTGTCATTCTGACAGCTTTACCGAATTCGAAGGAAAAATTGGTTATTGATTTGGGGATGTACGGCGGGCATCTGGGCGGGCGGCTGCTAAACAGTGTCCGTTCATTAACTTGAAAACGCTTTGACGAAATCTTTTCAAATTTAGATATGTTGTTTCCTGTGACTAAATAAAGGTCAAGTTCAATTTTCATGATTTTAGCTTTTATCGTTGTTGAGTTGTAGACCTTTCAGTAGCGAAAAGTGATACTTAGAGCGTTGTCCGTGCAATAACTTGATAACGCTTTGACGAAATCTTTTCAAATTTAGATATGTTGTTTCCTGTGACTAAATAAAGGTCAAGTTCGATTTTCACGATTTTAGCTTTTATCGTTGTTGAGTTGTAGACCTTTAAGTAGCGAAAAGTGATACTTAGACCGTTGTCTGTGCAATAACTTGAAAACTCTTTGACGAAATCTTTTCAAATTTAGATATGTTGTTTCCTGTGACTAAATGAAGGTCTAAATCGATTTTCACGATTTTAGCTTTTATCGTTGTTGAGTTGTACACCTGTATGTAGGAAAAGTTATGCTTAGTTTGATTTTGGCCTTCCATTTCTGAACCCTACAAAATTCATTTATTTTTTACTTGATCCTGTTTGGGGTCCAGATTTGCAAGTATTTTTCATGCAGGAAAATCCGGTTTGCTGTCACTCTGAGAGCCTCTTGTTTTAAATACGTTAAACATTTCTGAAAAGTAAAAGAAATCAATATCTATCCTAAGGATACAGGAAAAATCAAACAAGAGGAATAAAGCTTGTACCAATAGAAATACTTATTTCGACCGAATAAAATTCACCCCACCTCAATGCATCCAGGAATAAATAGGGGAAAAACTTTTGATGAGTTTATCCCAAACACCTGTCTATATATGGACTTTACTTTTATTAGCGAATCGATTAATCCCTCTGCCAGTCAATTGAAATAAAACTTGTATACGAATGTCTTTAAATAGTACATTTTGCAAAAATATGTTAAAGAAAGCATCCATATATTCTGTGAGTTTTATCTATTCTACTTCTACTCTTTGTAGTTAGAAAGTAATACTTTTGAATTAATTGAGTCACTCCTTCTTTTTTTTTTTGTATTTCAGGAAATTGTAGAAGATGTACGTTGTTCTTTGTATGATGAGATAGAAAGAATGTTTGCAGACAGCAGTCTTAAAAATCATTTGTTGACTAAACATAGGCTTTTGTCAATGCAAATGACCATAACGATCCTGATATGTCCCACCTCAAAAGATTTTAACAGATATGTCATTCGAACAACCAAACTGGGAGAAAAATGCCAGCTTGTTTTTGCCTCTAGAAATGGAATTGGCGGCACTTACAGAAAAAGCAGATCAGAAGGTTATTTCAGTAAACCACATTGAGAAGCTAAACAGTTTGTTGCCTATTCGCTCATTATCTAAAATAGAGTTGCAGCTTTTCTGAAAGTGCAACACGCACTAGGAAAATTACTCTACTTCCCAGTGCCTTCGTTAGATGACAAGGTAATATTAGCACCGACACATCTGATTGATGCATTTAGATCCATCGTGACAGACCGACAATTTTGTGGCAAAGATAAAACTCGGCTTACATCATGGGAAGAAATGGCAAGTAAAGGTGTAATAAAGAAACAAGCCATTGATTTTATCTGGCAAAAGATGGCTTCCGACACTTTTGGGAAGACCGTGACTATCTTTTAAAACTTATGGCCCACCTAGATATTTTATCAGAACCAAGACGGTACGACAAAAGGAAATTTACTTGAAGGCGACTTATTTCTCGTACCAAGTATGGTAAGGAGGCTGACAATACGTTATATTTTAAATCACCATACTTTTCTGAACGAGTTATTTGTTTATCTTTCATTTGCTTAAATGAAATCTTACCGCCAGCTCTTTGTTACCGATTCATAACTTATTGCATAAGCATATGGTCATTAAAACGGTATGGCGAATGTTGTGAAAAGCAAATGTTATTTGAAGATGTTGCAGTACTTGTAGTAGATTCTTCCACAGATATGTCGGTTCATTGCAGTGAGGACAGGATACTTATTCGCCTCATCCATGGAGAAAATAAATCGCTGATTTCAGAAGGTATTGCATCTAGCATTCGGGAATGTCTAACCAATGCCTTACAAAATATTAGTCAACTTTACCAGCAGTTATGTTTTATTGAACAAGGATCCCACGAATCATCAACCCAGTCGATATTTGGTATAGAACCTTGCTGCGCAGCACCAGAATGTCCATGTAGTGTTAAAGATAGATTAAAAGTGGCATCAATTAAAGTTTGGAAGTGTCCGCAGCACGGAATAGAGCACTCCACCAGGAGTCTTTTGGCTTGGTTTGTATTGAAGGTAAATATCATATAGGCCGTAATTTTAGTTAAATCTTTTTAAAGTGTGTATCCTTTATATTTGTACGATTTTAAAATATATAGAGCTTATAAAGGCAACAGTAGTATACCGCTGTTCAATGGTCATAAATCGAAATAAGCGAAAACAAATCCGGGTTACAAACTAAAACCGAGGAAACACATCAACTATAAGAGGAACACAACGGAACAACAGAAACACTGAACTGCAACAAAAAAACGCCAACATACATAGAAACGGACTATTTGATAACAACTGTAAACCAGTGTTATCAGTGTTATTAAACAAAATCATATATGAGTCAAAAGATAAATACAAATATCACTTTTAAAAGTTTATACTGAAATTGAATGTGGACACAGTAAACGCTTGAACTACACAAATGTAACAGTTTAATAAACAAGTGTCACAAAATACATCGGTAGTGAACGTTACAAGAAATTTTTTATCACTAGTACGAACATATCGATCAAAAATTAATAAAGTTATAATTTTCAACAAAACTTGTATTGTCATAACTCTTAGTTCGGTCTTGCAAATATCAATGCCTTTGAAAGTATTTTCAAAGTATCAATGAAAATAACAAAACTATACGTAACAAAGCTGTTTGGTATATTCTGGTGGTGTTATTCATTTTAAGGATAAAGGAGAGGAATGTTCAGAAGATGCCAGTTGTCCAGGTAATATTTTCACGTAAAATAAAAATATTCCATTGATTTCAATTGAAACTCAAAATGCATCATCTGACAAAATACAATTTGTACCACAGCCAAACTATAAATTTACCTACTTTTAAAACAAGTTTCATGACTTATTTGTGATACATTTAAGAAGTTTATTTTTTTAAATATTCTGAGGACTAAACAGAACTAAATAGTATAAATTAAATCGATTAGGAAGAGACAAATCAAGGTAACAAAAAGAAACTGAGGGAATCGCGCCTTGCGAATTCACGCTCAGTAAAAGTATCACAATCGGGAATATGACACAATCGCTAAGATTACAGATCAGACGTTTTACTGTTATATAAAGATCTAAGACCTCGAACACATTACTCTAGTGAGTTGAGATACACCAAAACATCGTATCGGTCAACCAAGTGTCGATTTCAGTCGTTCTTCCTCATATCTCTGTGGGAGCAGTGTTTGTGTTGTGTTAGGAGGACATCCCTGTTAATAATGAAGTCAGTTCAGTGTGCACTTGCACGAACGTGACGTATTTTATATGAAAACGCCATACGATGGAGCAAAGGAAAGTTACAGCTGAGAAATGAAAAATTGGAAAGTTACAATCATCACGTTTGTTATTGATTTTAGTTTGAAGTCTACTATCTGTGTCAAACTCGAGGAAAAGTTCAAGATTGTAAGCGGACCTTCTTTCGGTAATATCATTAATTTCAAGTTTTCTAGGATATATGAGATGTAAGCACTCATAGAAATGTGGGTTACTGAGTGACAAAACATCAGCAGTATGTCTGAAAGTGAAATTAACAGAATTACGGTAAGATAAGGGAATTACACATGCATTAATCTGTTAGTTATATTTGATAATTGGTAAAGATACATACTAAGCAATATAAACTGCATGTTGATCTCTAGAAGTGTGTGTGCAAGTGCAAGTGCACACTATACGGACTTCACTTTGAGTTCGGTATTTTGTTATAATTTTTTCATTAACGGGTTGTGCTCCCATGAGTAGTTTGGATGGAGTATGTGTGTATGTGTGTGGGTTTGGATGTGTGCGATATGTTAAGTTTCCGTCTTTTTTTTCGAATACCCATCATTTTCTGTTTATGCACAAATAAAGAGTAGAAGCAAACTAATGTATTGTCTGATAAGAAAAATAATGTGCGGTCTGCAATCAAAAGAAAGAAGAGTGTAGTAGTTTGCCAAACAATTTAATAATCTAAAATAAGTATAAAATTACGCCATAACTATGTACTGATCAATTTAATGAGGTTCTGAATGAAAAGATTTGATAATTGAATTTTAGTACTGGATGAGGAATTTCTATGTAGATGTCCAAATGACCTCCATTTAAGACGGTTATCACTTGAGCTTGAGGTAGATGAAATCAGAGAATTGTGTATTTATCTTGGCATGAAAAGTAAACAATGGGATATACTTCAGATGAATCACACAAAGATGGAAAATGTCATGTTTGAAAGTTTGATTAAATGGCGAGATAGCTCTGATACGGGAACTTTCAATGATATCAAAACAGCCATGGAAAGAAAAGGCATGAATATTCATAAAATATGTAAGGTAATACAACGTAATACAAATAATTGTAGTAAATAATTTGCAACATTAAAATCGAAAACAAATGTACTTAACTTCAAGAGAATTCCAAATTGCTTACATATAAAAGAGAATGTTTCACATATAGAAAAATAGTAAAGGTTGTTGATTTCTTCAGGGTTCAGCCAGGTTTAATGTTGTCAAAGCTTTAACTTATATGACAGTCTTTCAATGTTCCATAAGTTAAAACATTCTGGACAAAACGACACACATTGAGGACATATTAAACACCTAAAAAGTAAAATAAATTTAAGAATAATAGAAAGGGTAATGTTGGTTCTATTGCCAATGAACAATCCTGTCTTTATCTCCTTTGCAGGTACTTAGAGAAAGGTTTATCGATTTTGGTAAGTTTAACTTATATTGTTCTTGGTATTTCCTTGAAAGTCTTAGAATAAGTCATTTCAGAATTTAAGAAAAAAAATAGGTAGATTTTCGTCATGGCCAACATGTAATATTCATATTTTGTATTTTATTATATTTTTATTATTGCTGTTATTGCGCCTTGTTAGCGCTGTTTCGTGCTCCATTTTTATTTTCTGTATTTGGTTTTGTGGACTACTTTTGTTTGTTTATATATTTTTGTCTTTTTTCATGTTGTCAGATGTCGTATCCTCTTTTCGACTTTTTAATGGCCCTTGTTATTTTGTATTAATGTAAAAGAGATTTCCTGTGAAAACGACTGATCATTATTTCATTTTAATGACGCATGTTTCTGCTTGAAAAACCTATAAGAAGAATACGAGTAGTTATTGAGGCTAAATTGGATTATAAAATCCAATAACAAACAGACTTGTACTGCTTTGATGGAATGTATTTTATTTTATTTATAAAAAGATAGTCATTGTATTAGTTTAAATGTGGAAATTTGTTGCGTATCCAAAAGAGATTGTCCCATATAGTTACTGTCGAGTGTTTTGTCTACAGAGAATATGCTTCACATGACGAGTTTGTAAGATATCTTGTCCGATTTATTTAAAGTTTTGCTTTAAAAGTGGTTTAGCTTATGTGGTTTTTTTTAATAACATATTTATAAAGGTATCTGCTGACGCCTCAATCGACTTTTACCTTGGAATAATGTTATACAGAAACGAGAGCGAGAGAAAAAGTTTGCATTCCGTGAACAAAAATCAAATCGACCAATACACCTCAGATGCGAATAAGAAAAACTAATTAAGCTCATAAATCTTTATTTTGATTCATAAAAAGAAGTTTCCTGCCACCTCCTTATTTACAATACAAATACGTGTGGATATCCAAATATTTATTCTTAAGGGTAAAACAAAATTGGATTACAAAAATCTACCTGTAAAGCTACGTACTGTTTACGACAGATTTTTCTTCTGTTCTTTCCAGAACGATTCAACATGAAAATTTTACTTTTACAAACAAAGTGGACAAAAGATATTTTCAAAATTAATGAAGTCATGTGAACTTTTCTGAGGGAAACCAAAAGTACTTATCTACATATCATCAAATGCTATAATGGACATTGCTTTTAAAAATACGTAGTAATCGAATATCTTTACCAAGGCGACTATTATCCACTGTCACGTACATTAATTAGATAGTTCAATATTATCATTGTGTTATTTAGTACAGAAAATTAAAAAAATATGATAATGAATTCATTAAAGACTTGAAGATTTTGGATATTTTAGAAACACATAATGTAAATGTAGCCTTAGACATCTGGTATGTGTTATTTGAGAACATGTTATATTAACATCATTCCAAATTTGACAGATAGTATTCAGTATCTTAATGATCTTTTAGTTTTATATGTAAAAACTAGATTCCAATCCCAAAACCAGATCTTTTATCGTCGTTTGTCAAAAGCTGGATCAGTTGCAATGTCTGCTTTTACTCTATTCTGTTTCACTATCTCAAGCATTTATTGAACATGTTAAACTGGATGTTAACTATACACTCATCATAGATACCATGTAGGCTTTAAATTGTGAACGCCAGACGAGAGTTTCGGCTACAAAAGCTGGTCAGTGACGCTCGAATCAACACAAGTTTAAAAGTCCAATCAAAGAACGAAGTTGAAGAGCGTTGCTGACCCAAAATTCCGGAAGGTTTTGCCAAATACAGCTAAGTCAACATATCCGCGTATCTGTAAACTATGTTCACCAATTATATCTACGTCGCTTGCACATATTATTAACTAAAGTCTCAATATTGGTTTCTCTTGATACGCTAAAGGAAGCAAGGGTTATATCACTCCATAATGGTAATGATGCAACTGATTTGATTTTTATATCAATATCTATAATCCTAACCGTTTCCAAAATTGTTGAAAAATTGGTATTTAAACAACTATATGCATATCTCGTAAACTTAAAGCTTGTTTAAAAGCAGCAATCGGGCTTTAGATCTGGACATTCATGTTACACTTCCCTTAAATTAATTGATGCATGGATATTCGAAACGGATACAGGAGATTTTAGTTGTGCTTTATTAGACTTCGGAAAAGCATTGGATATTGTTAATCATCATATTTTACTAAGTAAATTTAAAATGTATCTGTGATGATCATTCTATTGATTGGTTTAAATCCTATTTATCAGGAATATTATTTAATATAAAGAAAACTATCAAAATAATGAATCTCATTTTAGAAAGGTCAACCAGGAGTTCCACGGGGTTCCTAACTAGGATTTTACTTTTATAAAAGGATCGATAATTTATCTCTTGTGCTGTAAAATGTTTCTTCTGGTCCTTATGCTGATAATACAACATTATATAAGTCATCTCCATCAGTTACATTAGTCATCGCAATCAGGTACAGATTTAAATGCATTTATATAATTATAAGTGTAGATTTGTGTTATGTAATGTATTGGCATAATAATAATGATATGATATTGAATATCGATCAGACCAAGGTCATAGTAATTCGTTCTAAAAGACAAGATGCCTTTGAAACATAATTGAACGTCAAATTAGTTGATGAACATATACTAGACATCGTTCATAACCAAAAACTGCTTGGAATCCACATAGATCAATCTCATTTTGAGAAAATCAAATTGACAAACTTTGTGCAGTAATGTAGGCAGACTGCATCTTATAAGCCGAAAGAAAGCATATTTTCCTCCTGGAAATGTTTCAATCTATATTATGATGGATATATACTTTCAATTATGGACTACTGCTGTATGTTATGGGGTAATGCCTCAAATCTAATATAGACAAGTTATACAGTTTGAGTTTTGATATTTCTTCACCTGCTTTGTCCAAAGAGTTACGAAGGTTTATTATTTACAATAGAATAAGATATGTTATGGTAGTGATGATATATAAGTGTATGAATAATCTAGCACCTGACTATTTACTTGAACTATTTTCAAGTTGTTAAATTGTTAAAACTACGCATCACGATCATTGTCTTCAAATAATTTGTTCGATGATATGGAACAATAATAATGGTTAATGGTAAAAGAACCTTTATATATACTCGAACTTGTTGCGGAACTCCCTGCCTTTTAATTTTGAAAGAAAGTAAAAGTTTAAATGTTTTAAAGCAAATTGCCAAGCTTATCTTTTAAAATTGCCGGAGGAAAACTTTTGATTGTAATCCTATAATGTGATGTTTTACTATAACAAAGATTTAATTCGAATCGATGGTATTTGTCTCGTGAGCTATACATGGGATCTTGTTTACAGTGCAGTAGGTTGGATTTTTTTTTTTTTTATCTGTCGTTCTTTTGTTTTGTATTATTATCTTTGAAAAATTATGTAGCTTATATGAAGATGTAGAAGGCCATAGTGCGAATTAATTGTCTTGTTAACTACGTTACCATCTGAAACTATAGAAACTTTTATCATTAATATCCGGCGGTAAATTCAGGCGACCCGATGTTCAAATCTCGTACTTGTATCGATCCAAAACATTTTTTTTTAAATCTTGAAAATATTCAGTTATTTCAAATAGCAATTAACATATTTACTTTCTTGACTCAGTTGAATTTAAAAAAACAGCTAATTGTTTTGTAATAATATATTTGTATTCAGTCCACGTTATATAGTATTCAACTGAACAGAGCTTTTCGTAATCATAAGCATGTATGTCGTTATTTTCTTAATAAATTGTTTCACATTTTCATGTCCAGGCCTTTTATACGACATGATAATAACATGGACGGTACCAATTTTTTCGGCACCAGATGCGCATTTCAACAATTAATGTCTTCGGTGATGATCGAAGCTAAATTATTTGAAATTTCAAAACCAAATACAAATGTTTGAGAGCCGATAAAACCAAAAGGAACAAAATTACGCAAACCCTTACAAGGAATCAGAGCTATGCATGAGGGAGAAACTTTCCTCAATTTAAAATGATTTGGAAATTTTATAACAGCGAATTTTAATATTTTCGAAGCACTGGGGTACTGGTGATAATCGTCTACTGTTATTCTTGCACCACCCGCAATGCAAATCTACACCCATACCAAATATCACAAATCAGGAATATGACAACCACTGAACTACAGGTCCCTGATTTGTGACAGATTCATAAAGAATGTAGCGGGGTTAAACATGTTTGATGGCGCCAACCCTCCCTTTACTTGGACAGTGGTGTAACAGTAAAACATAGGAACAAACGGTAAAATGATTTGAAAAGGCTTAACTCATGAGATCGATACAATGCAGAAACATATCTAACAAACACGCAGGCCGAACGTGGCAGGGTATTTATACATTCCTCACAACAAAAAGACACAAAGTACAGAAATGTCGATTTTAGTCGTTATCCATGTCATCTCTGTTGAAGCAGTTTTCTGCAAGGAGCACACCATTTACATGGATTCAGTATAGTATGAACATACATAGCGTAACATATTATTAAAGACATTAAACGGTGAGACAGAGGATATGTTACTGTTGAGAAATGAAACGTTGACAGTTGGAAAGTTGAAATCATGACATTTGTAATAGATTGTAGTTTGAAGTATTTGATCTTTGTCAATATCGAAGAAAATATGAAGATATGAAGCAGACCTTCTAGTTACGATAGTATCTTTAATCTCAATCTCACTGGTAAATATGAGATGCAAGCACTAACTGAAATGTTGGTTATTGAGTAACATCTACCATTTACACTAGTATTCATAATTCTAAAGGTAAAGACAGATTGAAAGAATAAATATTTTGTGGCAGGTTGTTTGTCATGGGGTTTGTTATTGCTTTTGGCTATGGTTTTGTCGATTATTCTTTGACTTATGATTTTCTATGTCCTTCCGGTGTCTTCTGCATTTTCTCCAATTACTTGATACTAAAATCATTAGTTCTTGTTCTTACGCTGTCAATATTTTGCAGGAGTTATTGATTTGATCTTCCTCCTAGTCTATGTCATTAAATGAGACTATAATATTGTTCAAAACGAGATATTGAAGAATGAGGATATTTTAAAGGACCTGAATACCAGTCTGTGTCTACAGCTCAAACGAAATTGTGTAAACAATATATATCGCAATATTTATTTTATATATGCTGAATTTGTCAGAACATCTCTTTTAAGTTATTCCTTTAAAAAGACCAAAACGCATCTGTAGTAACAAACCATTTCTGTTTGATATGTGACGATTCTACTTGTTTGGACTAACACATTCATAAGATTATATATATACTAACATCAACATGTGTTAAATGCTGCTTTGATGAGTCCTTTTCTTTTGCAGAAGATCCAAGTCTTGATAAATATCCAACAGATGAAGATGTTGATAAACTAGCTCCGTTAATAGGTTCGGATTCATTACATTTCCTAGTGGAACTGGGACTTGAATTTCAAGACTGGGAACAAATTTGCTACAAAAGTGGACAAGACTTAGTGAAAACAAATAGAACAATAATAAATTACTGGAAAGAAAAATGCGAGGACGACTTTGGTATTAAGCCATCTATACGGCTTCTTTTCAAAGCGTTCGCAAATATAGGAAAAAGCCAGAGAGTCGTAGAAAATGCCTTCTTAAACGAAAAGTTTTGATTTAATTATCATTTTATGACAATATTTTGCTAGAAGAGATCGTTCAAAGAAGACTGTAAATTATTGACTGTAAGGGCAGATACGTCTCAGGAAGAAGTTTGGTCAGTAGAAGTAGTATTTTAGGTAAAACATGTTTATTTATTATTGAATATAAATAAATTCTTATTTTAATGTACGTTTCTAGATCTTTCTAAAATAGATTATCTGTATTGAACTTACACAGGTTAACAAAGATCTTATGGCATATGTCATATATTATTAAATATACAATGTCTAACATTAGGCCTTTTCATTTAAGGAAAAACATGGACGTGGTCATATTTTTATTGCGGGAGCGATTTCAACTTAGGGTTAACTTGCTTTCCGTTAATCTCGGAATTGATCGTAAATTAGCATCATAGTGAGTGATGATTACCCTTTTCTAAAAAAAAAAGTTGCGTTCGCGTGCGTAAGGAAAGTTTGCATTTTGAGTACTGTGTCAAATTCAAATCAATTTAAAAATAGCTTTAAAACATTCAAGTAATATTCATGCTTTTATTTTTATTTACACTTTATCACTTTGTAGGGCAATTCTCATTCTGAAAAAAACCTAAGACATCGATCTGTTTTTAAACACATCAAATAACAGACTTTTAAACGCGTACTAAGGTTGGCTTTTATAACAGATTAAATAATTTTATCATGAAAAGAGAAACCTGCCTTACTGTACTTGAGAAGTTTGCGAGCAGATAAATCAATATCAAATAATTGACTTTATATTTGCTAAGGAACCGACCAAAAATAGGAGTTAATAGTGATGATAATGATAATAAGTGTAAGCCAAGCGCTGGTCAAAACTTTACATGTATCTTTTTCATTTAAAACAGTTTGGTTTAAATACTACAGTCTTTGTAACGCTTCTGTAAAGATTCTTAAAGTTTATCGTGCTCTTGTAATAAGAACAAGCTTAACATTTCCAGGATATTGACAAAACTTTGCTTATGATTTCAAAAAGAAAGAATGAGCAAAAGACAGATACATTATTATATCTGTAAGTTTTGATACAGCAATTCGTTGAAAATTCATAAGTGCAAAAATCTTTTCAAATGTCCGAAAGTAATTTATTAAAAGGAGAATTTCAAGAAAATTTGTGAATTGATCGGTAAACACATACAGAAAGTAACTTTATTGATAAGGCAAAGAGTCACAATTGATTTGTTGACAATCGTTTGAATATACAAAAGCAAATTATTGAACTTATTCCTTAGTATAAGATAATTCATTTCTTAGTTAAGGAAATTTTTATTTCCCAGTTTAGTAAATAGTTCATTCATGTCATTAGCACTCTTGAAAATGAAGACTAATTTTATAATTTTATTCGTATAAAGAACATATATCTTGACACCAAAACGGCAATGCACTTCACAGCTTGCATTTGTTTACCTAGCCATAATCTGATCACTATTATATTTTGACAATTAGTTCAGTGTATAAAGTCGTTTACAAATATATATGTATATACAATTTATATCAAATTAATAAAAATAATTTAATTCATCTGATTTGTATTAACCGGTTGCGTCTGCATTTGCTTGGCGGGTTATGCATGCATAGTTTGAGGTACGGGTATTCTCGGAAGGAATTTCCACTGTACATGTACACCTTCTTGTAGTTCATACATACGCAAATCCATTATTGAAAGAAAATGTATTACAAAATTATCAAAATTTCAGTTTTAGTTGATACCACGTCGGCCTTAATATCTAGCATATTAAAAGTTGCACCAAAATGAAGAACTCATTTCTTCAGAAAACGCCTATACCAAGTCAGGAATATGACAGTTGTTTTCCATTCGTTCCACTGGTTGATATAGTCTAATGTTTGATTTTGTCAGTTTCTAAAGACTTCTACCTTTTTAATTTACCTCGAAGTTCGGTATTATTGTTAAAACTTTTCGAATGAAAAGTACTGAAATCAGATATGTGTCAATGGCGGGCCTGTGAATTATTGCTTCTACACCTTCACATCTTACTATAACTTCTCAAGGATGAAATAAAAAAAAAAAACTATGCAAATGCACTGCTTTAACTCACAAACGGTCATCTCTGTATAATAACAAATTAAAGAGTTACTTTCATACTGCTACTTTTGACAATGAAGAAATATATAGTGCTCTAAGCTGAAAACTAATAAGAGGAACTTGCAAGTCCCTGAATACTAGTATGTGGCAAAAACGAAAGACTCTGAAAAGACAAACAAGTCCACAGAACACTGAATAGAAGGTTTAAAACCACTAATGCATAGCTCTATTGCTTTACATGTTTAATTCGCCAATTTTGGGCATACATATTTGTTTTATCTTAATTCTAAATAAAGTGACAGTCATTTCATGTCAAATCAATACTTTAGCCTGATGTTAACTGAAAATCCAGCATGCCTTTGCAAAATCAGGTACTTTTGATCTGAGAATCAGGCAAAATATGTCCTTCTACTTCAATTTCATACAAATTTTAATTTTTCAAAATAAAACATTCAACAAGGATTCATTTGATCTGAAGTCCGTAAGCTTTCATTTTATACCAAAAGTACCCAAATATCTTATACATTTTGAAAGTAATAGCTATTGCGTTGAAAATATTTTGTATGAAATATGTACTACTTTCCTGTATGTTCTTCCTGACTGAGCCTGAAATGGTGGTTCTATAAATAGAAAACTAGTCTTAACTCAGTCTGATATTATCTGGACACATTCCGAACAGTCTTAACTCTGTCTGAAAAAGTCTGGATACGTATATTTTGAACGGTCTGAATGTATTCTGTTGTCAAAAGTGAACGATTTTCTCTGCCGAGACTTACAAAAGTTAATTTTGATATGTCAATACAAATCAGGAAACCCCATTCGAACGGTCTCTACCAAATATGGAAAACTTTTATGACAATTATTTTATTTGAATTCAAGAATTGAATAAAATTCTCATGTCGTTTTATTTGTGTTAATTATAATAAAACTATAAATATATAAAAGAAATAATACAAGTTTTGCGGACACCATCACGAGTTGGTTGACCTTTCCTGATATCAGTAATGGGTTCTCAACTAAAATTTGTAATTCTCATATGCTAAAAGAGAACTTTTCGACAATTTTGAATTTTTAAGGTAAAATTATGTTGTATTCTACTAAATTTTTCAATGTCCAGTGAAAATGTTACGGCCATGTTCCATATTCGGAATATTTATACTATATTGCATTTGTTTTAGTATCAACATATGCTCATTTAACATAAAATCATACTGATTCATTTATTTCTATGAATAGCAGATGCTGCATAATGGATTTTATTGGTTCTCAAAGATTATGGATGCTCTCTCGATTATATTAATAACTTTTGTTGTTGTGAAATTGTTTTGTATAAAAAGCACTTCTTATTTCTGTATATAGCATATTTAAAAAAAGTGTCTGCGGATAATGAAGAAAAAAAATAAAATTGCATCTTCACCTTTGATAGATGCTGATGTAATTCTTTTAATTTCATATTGAATACCTCATCGTTTACATGCTGGCTTCCAATTATTTTTAGATGCTTGCATCACATCACATTGGAATGATGACATCATATCAGTTTGGATGCTAGTATGCAAAAATATTGGGATTCTGGCATCCCAACATATCGGGATGCTGTCATCCCAAAATATCTGGATGCTGGCATCCCAATATATCTGGATGCTGGCATCCCAAAATATCCGGATGCTGGCATCCCAATATATCTGGATGCTGGCATCCCAATATATCTGGATGCTGGCATCCCAAAATATCCGGATGCTGGCATCCCAATATATCTGGATGCTGGCATCCCAAAATATCCGGATGCTGGCATCCCAATATATCTGGATGCTGGCATCCCAAAATATACTGATGCTGGCATCCAAATATATCTGGATGCTGGCATCCCAAAATATCCGGATGCTGGCATCCAAAATATCCGGATGCTGGCATCCAAAATATATGGATGCTGGCATTCCAATATATCTGGATGCTGGCATCCCAAAATATCTGGATGCTGGCATCCCAAAATATCCGGATGCTGGCATCCCAAAATATGGGAATTCTGGCATCACAACCATTCAGACATACCTTTTTTCATTATGTCATACGAATTTAAATGCTGCTTCCTAATCAACTGGATTTTAGTATTAATCCACCAATATAAAACCCAGTACATTTCCTCAGGTTTTGATGTGTTTTGAATGCACATGAAATCAATCCAGTTAACATAAAAAAACACTACTGATGAATGCCGGGAAGATGATATTTTTTGTCTTTGTTCTTGTCCAGTGGCCAGTTCAATGCGTATTGAGAATGTGAAATCATGGGTCAGAGTGTGTGAAATGTATACTTGACCAACATAGTGAATCTGATTCGTTAAGTGCTAGTTCACCATGTGAATGCTGATGTCAACAATTTGATATTTATAAAACTATGTCAATGTACCAAGTTTCCATTATTGGCCAATTTTAATGTTATTTTTCTGACTTTGATTACCATTATGTATACATGTTATTGACTATTGTGGTCTCGAAACAATACATTTATATATAATGACATCAGGACTACAATTTTCAAGTCTGATATGCTCCGTTTCGAATGTTCATAGAATAAACCTTTTGAAAATAAGCTTAATGCAATAGCCTGCTTAAATGATATCAAGTTTAGCAGTTCCCAAGGCTTTCAGAAATCAACTGGACGTATTTTTTTACTTGACTAGATTCTTTTTTACAGGACAATCACACATATGATTTGGACAAAAATAAAAGTTTTACTGCTCATTTTGTAGGGCATATTATCAATCAAACGAATTTTATTAAACCAATTTTACTGGTCTTTGCCCTTTGACCATCAACCTTGGGAATGTCTGATTAACTAAGTCATCCAGGACATACACTCTACAAAACGGATTGGTGACTGTACCTTTATTAAGATGCTAAATATGAGGTGTGTTATATATAAGCCTGCATAATAATTTTATTTTGCGTCTATGACAAACCCCATTGGCTTTCAATGTACAAATTAAGGAGATTTGTTTTCCGCAATTGCCTGTATACAATAAAACATGTACCACAATGCAATATTTAAAAAAAAAATCTATTATCGATACTGGTGCACAGTGTCTTTGATCTGTACGTACTGGATATTATCAGTATCTCTAGACTTGCTGTATATATCTTCCAATGCGTCAGTACATCATGTCAGGATCTTCTAGTACTTGAGTCTTTCATTTCATTAACAAAACTTACATTTTCTTTATTACAATCATTATTAAACTTGTATCTTTTTTCTGTATTTTAATTATTCAATATTTGTTAATCATTTAATCAAATCAGTTACACGAACTGGAACTTTCTAACTTTTTTTATCATTTATTGCTAGTAATCTGAAATCAGCTGGAATCACAAATGATCTGGTGCTGTTTTGATGTTTCGTCGTCTGAGTTTAACCTGTCCAATAACTATAAAGTGTTACGATACATTAATACACAACACATGAATAGTAACCAGAAAGGTGTAGCCACTTCTTTACAAATGCTGAAACGAGAAATAATATATGAAATATTATCAACAATATTTTTCGTTGTAACATCACAACACTAGGGATCAGAAAGTAAATATATTCATGTATGATGTCATAATGATGTAGTATTAAATTTAAAGATTGCTTCCTCACTCTTGGTTGATAAAAAAAAATACTTGCACACCCCTTCCCCACGAGAAAACGCATTATTATTCGAAGAAAACCTTCATTTAAACTCCTTTTAACTTAAGTTTTCCACACCAATATATGCCTGATGTTTCTGTGTAGTCGTTAAAAACTATTGAAAACACATATGAACCACTAATTCAATTGATTTTTTATGGAACAAAATCCAGATAGATATACAATATGAAAGGGAGAAAAGTGTGCAATTTCATCAATGTTGTTTTTTTTTTTTTTTTTAGAAATACATCCTACATGTATTTAGCTATTTTCGTGAAATTTTGTTCCCATCTAAGGGTGTATTCGATTAACACCTTAATTTGTGTTGGTTTTTTTCTTGAGCCTAGTCCTGGAACACAAAACTCGTGTAGCGATATTTACATTTTCCTTAATTTTCGTATTTTCTTTTCATTCATTTTGCAAATTTGCTATGTATTGCTTTTATTATCAAGCTTCCACCGAGCTTCGTATTTAAAAAAAAAAAAATTACGAAAATAATTTCTTCCAGTAAGCTAAGTACAAAATGTATATATATATTAGAGTAAATTTATTTTGAAGTCGTCAAATCTGTTATGTATGATATGCGTTTCTTTCTTTAAAACATAGTATTTCAAATTTTACATTCACTCTGATTCATATATGACTGTGCGGTATGAGTTTTGTTCATTGTTGAAGGCCGTATGCTGACCTTTAATTGTTAACTGCTTAGTGCTATATTATTTGGTCTCAGTCCGGGGGAGAGTTGTCTCATTAGCAATCATACCATTACTCAGAGATAACCCGGACTTCAAACGGCTGTTTTGCAAGATAAGCTAGGCCCATGAGCGTAGGACGCCAGAGTAATCTCAGGCGGGCACAAGTCAACTGGTTTTAGACCCTTGCAAAAGAGGCAAACTATACATTCAATACACCTTATCGCTATTTGTCCGCCATTATATAAATAACACATAGCTGAGAGGTGATAGAGCAGATTGTTACCCTCGAAAGCATTGTCAACCTTCGCCAAGGTTGACAATGCTTTTTTGAGGGGTAACAATCTGCTCTATCACCCTCTCAGCTATGTGTTATTTAATTTATTATACTGAATGTCCTATCATTATTGTCTTTTACAGATTATATTTTATTTTAAAAGTATTTTTTATGACGTCACGTACATAACGTTACGAGTATTAGAAAAAACAACAAAAGTTTAGCAAGATGTTTTTTTTTTTTTATTTTGACAATCAAATAATAAAATCGGAGCCAAAACGCAGAACTAATTACTTGATGTAAATTCAATTCATTGTCCTTTAAATTATCGATTTTGATTAGTCTGGACGAGAGGGTAACATTCAAAAAATTGTCACCCGCTCAGCCATGTGATAGAGTAAATAAACACCCTCGTTTTAGCCAATCAAAATATGGCATTTTAACGTGAAGTATAATAATACTGGATATTACACAGGTTCCCGTAAAATTTTGACGTCATAATACAAAATATCTGACGCCACAATGGAAAAGTGATTGTTGTACGCGTCAAAGTTCAAGCGGCCGGGTCAGCCGGGATTAGCGATAAGGTGTATAGGTCGTAGGCTAGGGTAAACAAAGTAATTTTGTGGACCAGATATTTTACTGGCCATGGCCATATGGATGGTGTTTACTCATCTCGGTGGGGTTCACATCGATCAAATTTTGTCAAAACTATTCAAATCACGCATAACGTCATGATAGTGTACCTATTTCCATACCTACCCTATTATAGAAATAGGCTTCCTTCAAGTTTTTTGTAATTTTGCACTAAGCACTGTTAAAGTCAGAATTTCTCCCATATATTCAATGTAAAAAAATGTTAAAACTCTCATATCAAAGTATGTCTGTCTCGGATGCTCATCGCTACCATAGGCGGATCCAGCACCCCCTTTTTCGTGTGAAAAAATTGGTTGATTATATAGGTCATCACTACAAGATGACTTTAGCGGGCCCTCTGTTATGGCAGTCAGTGTCATTTATAGAAAGTTCTGGATTCATTGTCGTATTGATCACCATTGCCATTGGCTACTACAAACGGATCGAAGTGCATCCCTCCACGAGGACATGGGAGAATCTCGCGACTGACATTAATCATTGTTGCCTAACCATTCAAGCCTGTAATTTTCCGTCTGGAAATTGAAGTAATCAGAATTATTATCCGGCTGGCGTATCAAGTCAAGTCACTGAAGTGCTAGTCCGAGAATGGCGAGATTACTCGGACTTCAAACGGCTGTTTTGCAAGACAAGCTGGCAGAGGCCCATGGGCGTAGAACGTCAGAGTAATCTCGGATGGGCACAAGTAAAATCGTCTCCTATAGAAAAATTCGACATCCGATAATATTTAATATATATGAAACCATTACAGTTGAGTAGAATTCCTTATGCATGTATGAATGGTTAAATCTGAGACATCTCGGACAACTGTCTGACAGAAGTGCATGTAAAAATAGGCAAATCTACTTACCTGTATAGCATTATATTGCGTACATCTTTCTGTTATATTAAAATGATAATAAATTGCGGCATACTGGTCAAAGAAGTGTCTTTCGTCCTTCCCTTGCAACCATGTCCACTTCGCCGATTTTAAACAATTTTACATGACGTCATGCGGGTGGGATTTGCCGCAATTAGCGCAGAAAAATAGTGCAAGCTCTTTCAGTATTAAACATTAGAAAACTAATAAATAACAGAATATAAAAGGGTTATCTGTTTTCATTACTTTTCAAAAATTATTTATATCGGTATAAGTGATTCTTAAGAATTGATTTCTTATCATGTTTACAGCCTCTGCATGAATCTCTACGCCTGATGGTAAATCACATGTAACGTCATAATATCCCTGACGTCATGAAATAAAGTGTTGGGAGGAAAACAACAAACGGATTTTTGTTGTTGTTTTGTTTTTTGCACAAAATTATGCATTGGAGTACATGTATAGAAATTCGGCCAACAGTATCAAACAGAACTTGTAGGATTACTGCATTCGGATATTTTGCGATGTTTGCATTCTTTCAGTTTTGGATGCCAGCTTCCAGCTTTTATTGGGATGCCAGCATCCCAATAAAACGGGATGCCAGCATCCCAATATGACGGGATGCCAGCATCCCAATATGACGGGATGCCAGCATCCCAATAAGACGGGATGCCAGCATCCCAATATAACGGGATGCCAGCATCCCAAAATAATGGGATGCCAGCATTCCAATATATAGGAAATCCAGCATCCCAAAAAATTAAAAAATATTAAAAAAAAAAAAAAAAATATGCAAAACTAGCATCCCAGTAGAAGTAAGATGCTCCAGTACATTATTACTTTAACAACAGCATCTACATCAAATTTTAATGCTGGAAGCATATAAAATCAAACAGACAGCATACTTACTATAAAAAGATGCTACCTTATACAAAATATGAAAGCAATTAAAAAATTGAGAAATACTTTGACAAATTATTCAAAATTAGCATCTTTTCATTGAAATATGCTATTTCCTAGTTATTTCACGGAATGTATGAAAAAACTGTACATGAGAATTTGAAATTTTAGTTGAGAACTCATTCAGTGTAGCAGATGACCACGCGTATGTTCCAATTGTAATTACAGTTCCGTCCTCTTCTGATCGATTGTGACATCACCGAATGAGACTTTCCATCGGATTTTCACTTGCATGAGCAATGACGTTGTCACTTTGTCTTCGACTTATGAATTTTGAATCTCCTTTGGTATCTTCAGCCTCTTTTCGTTTTAATTTTAGGGATTGTGTTGCTTTATGCTTTAGTTTTCAGTATTTTTTATATGTGCTACCTTATTTTGCACTGCTGTTTTACTTGGTTATATTAGAAGTTTTCTAATTCCTTTAATTTATCCTTAAAATCCCAGATTTCATTTCACACTTTCACTTTCGGTCAAGTTTAAGGGAAAAGAATTATCATATAGCAATGATTTATAAATTCGGTGATGTCTTATGGTTAGACAAAAGATATTACAAATACGCTATTGTATTATGTCTTATCACTAGATATGAATCATCAACGTATTTTTACAAGTGTAACACGGCGGGTGTCATAAGTGAAACTAAAGAAGCTGACTCTTCTGGATCATTTGACTTTTCCCTAACTTTTGGTAGTGTTCCATTTGGTAAATTTGTTATTTTCTGTTTCGTGTTTTGGTAATTGTCCCTTGTCTGTTCGTATTATTTTGACCATGCTGTTGTTTTTCTTTGGTTTATGGTTTCTGATTACCCTTTAGCATCTTCTCCCGTTTTACAGATCAAAATAAATACGTGGCGAATTAAAAACTTCAAGGGTTCACCGCGTCGTGTGATCATGAGCCAATTCTCGATATATTGCATGATGAGGAGCACTTGTCAACCTGAAAATATGAAATTTCAATGAGTGTATATTGAGATCGATTTTAGACGTTTGTTGAAAACATTAAAGTTGTAGTCCTAGTCTAGTCATATCCTTGATTCGAAAGCCACAAAATCCCTACTTAATAATGCATTTGTATGTAGTGTGCGTTTTCATCCTTTAAATATATGTATTGATTTTGTTAGAAATTATTCACAACAAATAAGTATCCTAAAATGAGTATTCATCGACAAAATTGAAATAAAATAAATTCTGAATTATACCGTTTTACTGATTTCTCCAACACAAAAATAGGAATACTATTTTAAAACCATTTTCAAAATTGTTGACATATGACAATTTACCAACCGCGGCTTCTTATCTGTAGTAACACTTTTTACCTTGTCTGATTTTGCTTGGCTGGTGATGTGTGTACAACAGGAGACTGACTTCGTTTTGAGTTTATGCGATTCGCTAAGGTTTTCTTTTGGTTGCTACATTCCAAAATAAGTAAGTGGCTTTGAACGACATTTATGTGTTATTTAAAGCACACATATAGTTAAAATATTAAAAATAAGAAGATGTGTTTAAATGCCAATGAGACAATTATCAAACAACGGTCTAAGGCCATGGATGATAACAACTAAAGGTCACCGTGCGGCCTTCAGCAATGAACAAAACTCATACTGTATAGTAAGCTTTTATTTGATAATTTCATTTCCTATGAAATAATCACGGATAATATTTTTTCATCCTTGCTAGATTCTGTAAACTCTGTAAATGTTTCCTTTGCATCGATGTTCCCATTGAGCGTCTCTCACCTCAAAATCGTCATGAGTCCACATTATAAATTGTTTCTTGGCCAATTGTTGCATCATAAATTCCTAAAACGAGAAGGTAATTTAAATTTGAATATAACTTATATGTTTTGTATTAATTGAAATCGTTCACTATGATTTGTTGAAATTGCTTCCAGTAGTGTTTTTTTTTTCTTTCTATTTCTAATAAAACCGTTTCAATCGGACTACTTTTGTACCTATATAAATGATTTGGCTGATATATTATATTCTTAATTGTTATTCCAAGACCTTTACAGTACACCATAGACTTTTTTGCTGTGGATTTGGTTAAAGTAAAAAAAAAATGAAACGTTTTTAGAGCATATGATAGGCAAAAAGCCTTAATAGAACGACCAAAATTGTATAAGACCAACTTTGCATGAGAATTACAACGGTAGTTTTACAATAACAATATGTTACTTTCTACTTTCGAGAAAGTCCATTTTCTATGAATCTTAACTCCTTTAACACACACCAGTCATGCGATTATATCAATAAGTAAGGTATTGTTGGTATTAACCTGGTTCTGTATCGCTGCAGTTTGAGATTATATAGCTTTATCATGCTAAACTAGCCCAATCAAGCTAATAAAATTATCACCCTTTGCTATTTTTGTGAAATTTCAGTTTCTCACTTATTATGTGTAAGTTCAATATTATACTTTGCAGACAAAGTCAAAATGCACAACTGAATATAATTTTGCAATATATTTTTATTTTAACAGTGTAAAAAATTCCCGAAAAGTTCATGATAAACTATTTTTTATTCATAAAAATATTCAGCTATGTGTAAAGTTTAAAATTGCACATCCAAGTATAAAGCAGAAACGGATTTCTTTTGTCCGAGGGAAAATAGCATAACAAAAATAACGAACTCAAAAATTCAAAAAGGGGAAGTCCATAAAACTGACAAAATCAAAAGTTATCAATCAACTGAACGAGTAAAAACAACTGTTATATTCCTGACTTGGTACAGTCATTTTCCGAAGACAATGGCGGGTTAAACCTGGTTTTAAATCTATCTGAACCTCCCACTTGTATGACAGTTGTTAATAGTTCCGTTTTATTGACAATATTGGGTGAGCAACCCAAACATACATAATAGGTAAATATAACAATAATTGGGACCCACCAGCCAAAATTGTGTAATTATCCATCACAACTGACTAAAATATTCAAACAAACATACAAATAAATCTAACAAAGACGCCAACAAAACATGTGTTGTAGTTGATAGTAAATTTGATAAAGACGCCAACAAAAAAGATTTTGTAGTTGAAAGCATATTGACAAAGACGCCGATAAAAAACTTTTTTTGTAGTTGATAGTACATACCGGATATAGCACACACCCTCCCCACAAAGTACAAATTAAGTAAAAGATAAAAACAATGGTAAACAAAATGGAAACAACACTGTAAAAAAAACCTCTTGCGTCCGAATCGCTCCTCTAAGACCCACCTGCACCAGGAACGCCTAAAGTCAAAAACACGATAGCGGGATACATAAATACCGAGTGATATCAAACGTCTTAAGATAGCATGTGGGTAAGACTACCTGAACAAATGTTTGAATCACAGGTTAAGTTGGTCTAGATAAAAAAACAGTGACCAGATATTGTAACAAGAAATCTGTTAAATAATTCAATTTCCTGAATTTGCCGATGGGAAACACTAGGCAGTTTGCCTGATACGACGTTTTGAACGTCGATGTTGACACGGCCCTTTCCTCAGGCTATACCTGTACAAACCTTAGTACAAATCGGATATTAAATATTAATTTATGTTGTTCATAAACCATGTAAGTTCAGATACGACACATATTTTCTATGATTCCATGAACTGATCAGTACTTACAATTATAATTTAAATCTAAATTTTAATACACAACTAAACATGTAATTACTATCCAGTTATGAACGCGCACGGTCATTTATCCTACCGATGCTTTCGTATTTTGGCATTGCACAAGGTCGTTCGTTTCTCAGAATGCTTTACACGTCGTTTAATTAAATCTGTTGGAGATGTACTGCTTGATAATTTAGCCTGTGTTAATTCATTAGTTGAAATTGTGCTTTGAACTATCTTTCAATACAATAGTACTCTCAGATTGTACTTTGTATCTTTTGTCTTTTTTGCTTTGTACTGATTTGATGAGGTAATTGACAACAGCTTTTATTTATACAGTTTGTTCTTATGTTGAACGGTAACACAACTGTAACAGGTTTGGGAAGTTTTGAGCGCTCACGAACATGTTTAACCCCGCAACATTCTGTATGCGACTGTACCATGCTAGTAGCCTGTAATCCAGTGGTTGTCACTAATAACTGTCACATCATAAATCTTTTAATTTATTGTTTTCTAGTATAAATCAGGCCGTTGCTATTCACCTTTGAATTGTTTTACTATTTTTTATGCTAGGACCTTTTATAGCTTACTATACGGTATGGTTTTCGTTCATTAATGAAGTTGGCCTAAAGTTTGTCGCATGCTTGTTCTTTATTTTCTGTTGTGGATAGTTGTCACATCGAAAATCATACTTTATCTCCTTATTTTTACATCTAGGATACGGGCAGACATTTTCTTGCATAAAGCCGCATACAGACACACAAAGAGTTGTTAAAAGAGATTTTTAACTTGAAAAGAATGTGTCCCCATTGTAGGAGACATTGGGTTTGACGTTTCCATCTTACCAGACGTGGCTCCATACTAAGAATTCAGTCACAACTTTACCAGATGGTTCAAGGTTCGACATATAGTATACGAACACATCATAAATCTTTTAATTTATTGTTTTCTAGTATAAATCAGGCCGTTGCTATTCACTTTTGAATTGTTTCACTATTTTTATGCTAGGACCTTTTATAGCTTACTATACGGTATGGTTTTCGTTCATTAATGAAGTTGGCCTAAAGTTTGTCTCATGCTTGTTCTTTATTTTCTGTTGTGGATAGTTGTCACATCGAAAATCATACTTTATCTCCTTATTTTTACATCTAGGATACGGGCAGACATTTTCTTGCATAAAGCCGCATACAGACACACAAAGAGTTGTTAAAAGAGATTTTTAACTTGAAAAGAATGTGTCCCCATTGTAGGAGACATTGGGTTTGACGTTTCCATCTTACCAGACGTGGCTCCATACTAAGAATTCAGTCACAACTTTACCAGATGGTTCAAGGTTCGACATATAGTATACACACTTTTTGTTTAAATTCGTATGGCAACCTCTAAATTTCTTTGTTGTTTTTTCGTTGCTATGGTCATTGGCCGCATCATCATTGATTATTGGCATATCAATCATTTGAACACGAACGCGTATTTTTCTCATTTTTGTTTTTTCTTCTTTTTGTCATTTTGGGTTAATTATTTGCGTGGTGATATATATTTTTTCTTCTCCATTTGTTTAGACAGTTTTCAGTTCTCATCACACGTTATCTGTGGTATTTTAAGCCTAAACATGAAATCAGCATAGACATACTGATAGAATTACCCCCACTTTGTTTAATTTCATTAAAACATTATTAACAAACCTCCATGTGTTGCAATCCAAGGCGATTCTGAATAGTTTGGACATCATCATTACTTAGTGGCATACAATAACAGTCTTTACTGTAACGTGAGTCAAACTGTATTATCAGCAAATGCTTAAACAAAAAGAAACAAAATAAAAAAAGTGAAATGATCATCTGTACAATAAGGAAAACAAGTAGTAAATAAACATTATAAACTTTTCAACCATTTCAAATAAGCCTTAAAACATCTTATTGCATTGACATTTTTCCAAATATGCGCGATGTTTTAAAATTAAGTAGTATGGAAATGTTCTTTCTCATGACGTCAGTGCTTTTCTGGTAGGGCAATCTTGTTTTATGACAATAGTTATGATGTTATTGAACATGGATATTGGAGGTTGCCGGCTTTATTGGGGCTCTTATTTGAAATGAGAATCAGAGCCAGACTACACAATAGAAGCCTTCGAATCATAGTATTTTTTAGCTAAAGTAATCTTGTTTGCTCGCCTTTTTTCAGTGACAAAATCTAAATGTTTCATATACCTATTTTTGTGTATTTGTTTTCTTTAACATAACATTTGCTTACCTCTAATGACCTTGAGTTGTAGTGAAAGTACAACCCATGGTTTACATCTGGCTCCCTGGTAGGTTTTGGAGTAGTTGGTTTCCTAGTTGTCACAGCTGTGTTTACTGACTGAATATATTTATAAAATTCTTATCATTGCGTTCGTAAAACTATTTCTCTAAATATTAATGTATGAAATGCTTATCATCATTTACAAATTTGAATACATTCACAGTTATGTTAAGTATCTATCTCTGTATGGAAAAAAGTACAATCTTTGGGTATAAAAGAGAGGATTAATACATGACAAAAATCGCCTCGTGCACTGAACAAGACTAAACTTTCCTTTAGGTAAAAAGATTTCCTAGTATCATCATTTAGATATTAAGAATATGGCAATTCTAAAATCTTTCTATTTTTTTTATTATGTTATTACAATGTATGTTATTACAATGTATGTTACTAGTATTACAATGTATGTTATTACAATGAAAGTAAGTTATAATTATTCTCTATTGTGAAAATTTCATACAAAAACTTAAGTTAAGGATGTTCGCTCCTCTGTTTCAAAATAACAAGCTTTTTAAAAGACTGTTCTAAAATGATAGTATATAAACAAAGGAACTAAAAAGCTGAAAAAATGAAGTGTCCGTGTGCTTGTTTTCGAGATATAAGCCATTGAAAATTTGGCGGGAATGATTCTCTCTAGATTTTCATACTTTTAACATTGGCCGCTTTTTGTTTCAAAACTATGAAAAATAACAAGGATTTTATTAGATTTTCAAATATGGCTTTTAAAACTTTATGTAATAAAATTATGAAAAGAAAAGTAAGGGTTAGTGGGCAATATTTTTAATGGCAATACATGGATAAAACCAGAAGATTCCGAAAATCTGGCAAAATCCAAAAGAAGAGGAGCAAACATCCTCAACTACTTGACAAAAGCGTAATTATCTAATTTGTACTGTAATTTACACTTTAAAACACCTGAAAGTTTAATTACTGCCATTTGATGAGTTTAATATCGAAGTCACCCTAACCTGAACATTATCATTCAACCTTTAAACTGTACGTTGGGTACAGGTTCAAGATACGGGCAATTTGTTATCTGTCCTGTATTTTGACTTATTCTGAAAGTACACTAAATATGTTCTTAGGAACCAAACGTATGTCAGCATAGTTTCGTTTTTGATGCGTTCAGTTTCTATACCCTGTGACATAAAACTCATCAGAGATAACAGTCTTTATATTTTTTTCAATAGACGCGTGTTTCGTTTACAAAAGTCTCATCATTGATGCTTCAAAAAAAAAAGCTAAAGGCCAAATAAAGAAAGAACATTGAGGACCCTAAATTTCGAAAGGTTTTGTCAAATTCAACTAAGGTAATCTATTCCTGGGATGGAAAATCCTTAGTATTTCGAACATTCAAAGTTTTTAAACTATCAGTTTATAAATATGACAATATCAATGATAATTCATGTTTAGATATAGCCTGTAATTTTAGGCCTGAACAGATAAAAAAAGTATTTTACAAATTGTTTAAGAATTATTAATAAATCTAAAAATTACCAACCTGTAGAATACAGAATAGAAGTACGCTACAAATGATTAAATTGGAAAAGAAAATGGTCTTCATTCTGCCGTCGATAGATTCCTTATCAAATGTAAGACATCGAGATACACACTGACCTCCTCTGTGTTATATAATGTACAACAGTATCGTTGTCAGCCGACATATAACTTGTTCGAACATTTCGCTTGATCCGCATTATTTGCACCGAACTTCTTGTTTAAATTAAATGTCAACATAGTAATCATTCAATCAGAGGGAAATCCAAATATGTAACAACAGTTTTTAGTGCGAATACCACTTTAAAGACTTAAATAAAGTAAAAAATCACCCCCCGTTTTTGGTGGTGTTCGTGTTGCTCAGTCTTGGGTTTTCTATGTTCTATGTTGTGTTTTGTATGCTGTTTTTTTGTCTGTTGGTCTTTTCTTTCTTAGACATGACGTTGTCAATAGATATAGGAAGATGTGGTGTGAGTGCCAATGAGACAACTCTCCATCCAAATAACAATTTATAAAAGTAAACCATTATAGGTCAATGTACGGCCTTCAACACGGAGCCTTGGCTCACACCGAACAACAAGCTATAAAGGGCCCCAAAAGTACTAGTGTAAAACCATTCAAACGGTAAAACCAACGGTCTAGTATATATAAAAACGAGAAACGAGAAACACGTATAAATTACATAAACAAACGACAACTACTGTACATCAGATTCCTGACTTAGGACAGGTGCAAACATTTGCAGCGGGATTAAACGTTTTAATGGTACCAAACCTTCTCCTTTTTCTGAAACAATAGTATAACATAACAACATAGAAAAACACACGATAAAACATCAATTGGAAGGCTTAACTCAATCAAAACGTAAATTAACACACTATGAACGAATAAATTCGATCTGTGATACCTGAAAGTAAATACATAGTTAATAAAATATTAGGGACAAACATTCAAGGCCAAAAAGCAAACAAACAAGTCCAAATAAAGCCATGGCAAACACTACCGCGAAATATTAAACCCTTAGAAAATAATCACTTTTGAAAAACCGGTTTTAATAATATATACAGGTAAATGAAAAATAACTTTGTCGTTTTAGGTATACTTTTTCTGTCTATATAAAATCTTCCAATAATTAGGAATACCAAGAAAGGTCTGTCATATAATACCAGTTTATTTTCAATTTATGAATTTGAATGTCCCTTTGGTATCTTTCGCCTCTCTTTTACAGTATTTTGACAATGTTCAAATACTTCATTTAAAAGATACAAAACAATATAGTATAAAGAAATATATGCAAGAAAAGTCGGGTTTGAATTGAAAGACAATAAAAAATGATTTGAAACAATGTCATAAAGTCCGAACTATATATTCCGCTTCCATTTTTACAACTGTCCATTTAAAGACTATTGGATTTTGAAAGACTGCTGTGTAATGTGGATTGCTGAGCTCTCTTGACTAGCAGGTAAAAAGAATTGACAGAAAATGTCGGAGAAAGGTAATCAACAAACGGAAATGAAGAAATACAAACAACATTAAAAAAGACACATATTCAACAACAATAACATACTTAAGTTGAAAAAAAGGATTTCTTAGAAGCTGATTGCATGTCAATAAAAAGAGCCAGATACTGTGTAAACATCAATGAAACTAAATTTATTTTTGACTGCAACTTATTTTGATTCGGACCGATTCAGACAAAAAATAAATGATATTTGTTTTTACTGAAACAACATTTGATTCGAACAGACCATCACTAAATTTTTAACTGAAACGCTCATTTTATATGCCTCGATTTTGAAAGACTAGTTAATGAATTTATATCTGGCAGATATAGTTCCTCGGTAACTTACAAAGGAAAGAGATGTGTTTTTGTTACTGCAAATGCTTATAACCGCATTAATATTATAGTATACAAAAAATAAAGTGGCTTCCAATGTTCAGACCGCGGTTCACTTTCCTCCCCATCGAACAAAAATTAAGTTTTCGTGATACATTCTTCAAATGGTGACAAGGGATACTTTCCTGAATTATCGCTTAAAGAAAAACTTTAATCATTATATATGCTCAAACATTCAAAATGCTGTCCTTTTGGAATTATATTACTGCCAATTCAGTTATTATTTTGAATAATTCCACCTCCTCCCTACACTTCACCATTTCTTCTTGATACTTATGTTACAATGCTTAATAAATTGAAAACTAGATAACTATTTAACATTCACCCTAGTCGTAATTTGATAGTGAATACATTCTCATGTCTTGGTATTTTTAAATACCAAGTAACTGCAACATGCATGCTATCGTTGTGAAGCAGCTGTATTGTAACAAATGTGACTTTCAAATATGATCGAATAATATTTTCCTCTTGTTAATTGTAGGTCGCATTAAAATTGTCAGTAAATTTGGCTGTTGAAAGATAAAAGCCCTCCATGTAGAGCCTACTTTAACATTTGAATCAAACTGTTTATCTATAGCAATACTATAATATAAGACAACGTTTGATAAAGACTTATAGACCTATTATAATGGCGACACTGTTTCTAGCCCTGATTTCAAGTGTGTTGGTTTGTATAAATTGTGGTGACCAATCGCTTGTGAAACGATTTGTATTAAACAGTACGTATATTTATGATATATTTTTTTCGTGTAGAATTTATCTTAAAATGAATATGTTGGATTACATGGATTGTCGTTTTATGTGATAATATGTTACTTTTTGAAATCTGACTTTAAGAATGTGAGATGAAGGTTTATCTTACTCGACCAACGACCTAACAACAATCGAA